>CM069916.1:16651857-16968245 GCA_036172215.1 Camellia granthamiana | reverse complement strand
TGTCTACTAGTCTTAGAGGTAGCCATTTGAGAAGTGCCATTGCTATTCCAAAAGTTGAGAAGCCAAACATCTCCTTAGGTAGGATATGCATCTGAAACGACAAAATTGGCAAAAACATCAGATACAATGTAACCCACCAAGAAATCCATATATATATATGCACTTACAAAAAAAAAATTATATACATATGCACACACCTACACACAATGTATGATAGTTTCAAAATTAAAACATTAGGCAATATAAGTACAAAAATCAGTTAAAGAAAATACGTAAAATATACATGAATGAATAAGATTATATTTTAAATGGTTCACTATAGGACTCACTTTTCAAATGTCAAAACATTCATATATTTTTTATGTCGGATTTTGTGACATTTTTTGTGTAAGTATTGTTATCCAAATCCAAAAATTTGAAAATTATTTTCAAATAAGTTGTTTCAACTGCCCAAAAATTGATTTTAATGCATAGCCACAAAGAAAAAAAAAATGAGCCATAGCATAGAAAGCAAAAGTACTTAAAAAAACTAAATGAAACTTACAGTGCTTCTAACCAACCATATGAGGGGTTGCATTGTGTTTACAGAGGTCCAAACTAACCTCCATACCAGAATTCCCACAACCAACCACCAAAACACTCTAATTTCTGAAATCAGAACCAGAGGTATACAAACTTGTATGCACAACAGGCCCATCAAACCTCTCAATCCCTGGAATTTCCGGTATCGCAGGCTCGGCATTTTCGCCCGTGGCAACGATAATCCACCAGGAAATGTACTCACAATCTTGAGTTTGAACCCTCCAAAACCCAATAGTTGAATCAAACTCTGCTCTTTTCACCACTTGTTCGAAGCTTGGTTCGATGTTGAAGTGTGAAGCATATGACTCCATGTATGATATGAACTGGTGCTTTGTTGGGTACTTGGGGAAATTTTCCGGGAAACCAAACAGTGGAAGTTCACAGAACTGTTTGGGAAGGTGGAGTTTGAGACGATCGTATGTTCTTTGTTTCCGTAAAGAAGCTATACAGTCACTTCTTTCAAGAATGAGAGAGCGTACACCATTGTTCTTGAGGCAAGCTGAGACTGCTACCCCAGAGGGTCCAGCACCTACAATGATAGGTCCGTGAACCCACAAGCAATTTTGTCGATTGCCCTCTCGATTTTTGCAAGAACCCATGTGGAATAGCCCAAGGAAAGAAAAGAAAAGAAAAGAAAAGGGAGCTCTGTTTCTTTAAAACCTCTGTTTTTTGTATAGAGAGTTAGAAACAATGATTGATTAACAAGAATGAGTAAATAAACGTAGTGAAAAGAAAAATTATTGAGAACCAATAGAGAGAAGAAGACACAATATTTTTGTGAACTCACCAATCAAGGCTTCAAACTCGTGTATAGAATAGCCCAAGGAAACAGATAAACATTGACAGAAATTAGAGAAGAAGACAATATTTTTGTGCATTCAGCAGAATGTTTATGCTCATATATATATAGCCTGTCAAAGCTAGGAGGAAAAGGAAACGAAACTATATATATATATGAATTTCCCAAAACAAAGGGCTAATCAATTCCAAAATCAAGATTAAACTGAAAAGGAAAGGGAATAGTTGACTTAAATTATAAAGAAAAGATTAAAAAAAAGAAAGTGTTATTTTGAATTCACACAACAGTGTGCGAGTGTATATATATATATAAAAATTTGAAGTACCTCCAACAATGCAATGGACAAAGACCAAACAGAAGATTTAATTACATTCATGGGTTGAAACATTTGTATTTTTATTTTTATGGATTTGACTGAGAAATATTTATATTGGACTTGTTTACATATGATGCTGCCACTTTGCTGTGTTTTTTTTAAAAAAAATTATATATATATATTAAGGAAAATGGAAGAAAATGGGGTTTTAACTATAAGAGTTGTGAGAATTTCAAAACTCCAAACCATCTATGTTGATTTTTGGCTACTTTTTAAAAAAGAAAAAAACATTATTTGGCTACTAAAAATTGAAATTTAAAATTTAAATCATAGTTAACAAAGCACTTGATGAATATTCACCTATGATTTAGGAATTCAAATTTCAAAATTTGATACCTTACAAAATACACATGATTTAAGGAATTGGTTTCCATAATAAAAAAACAATACTATATGTATATATATATGTATATCACCTAGCTAATTAATCCTTTTTTCAACAGGAATTAATTTTTTTAATTTTAAAATTATTTATATAAAAAAACACTAGTGGCTAACTCATCATCTATCTTTTAATAATTAGTGTTTTTTATTGGTTAATTCTCATTTAATCATATAAATAAAATTCTAATTATCCCATAAATTATGACCCTGAAATGGAACGTTTGCTTAACTATTTCAAAATTTAATTAATCTTTTTTTCAATAGCAATTAATTTTTTTAATTTTAAAATTATTTATATAAAAAAAACACTAGTGGCTAACTCATCATCTATTTTTTAATAATTAAATTTTTTTATTGGTTAATTCTCATTTAATCATATAAATAAAATTTTAATTATCCCATAAAGAACTCTTAAGTATCCCATAAATTATGACCTTGAAATGGAAAGTTTGCTTAACTATTTCAAAATTTAAATTTGTGATACTATATGGAAGCAATTCACTAGAATATAATTGTTCCATAATTTATCACTTTTAAAAAGAATATTTATTTTTTCATTTCAAAATTTAATATGATAAACCGTTCACTAGAATTTAATTATCTATCTATCTATATACAAAGCCAAAGAGTCTTTAAATTTTTTTTTTTTTTTTTTGATTTGTAAATAAGTGCCCTCTGATTTAATTTCTGGCTTCACCACTGTTTGCAAGAACCCATGTGGAATTAGGGCTGAGCAAGGAATCTGTGAAATCCGTAATCCGATCCAGTTCAGTCCAATCCGATAGGTTTAGATTGGTTTTTTGAATCCATGGTTCGGTTCCGGATTGAAGAATTAAAAATCCGTAGTCCATGGATTGGTTCCGGATTAAACCCCATAGTTCCGAATTGGAACCGATCTGAACCGTATACAAATAGTCTATATTTTTATTATACATCCTCCCCCATTGTATCTTCTCTTATTCCATATAAAACCTAAATTCAAACCTAAACCCGCATAATATCTTCTTTTATTACTTTTGTTTGTTAGTTTTTAGTTTTAATTTGTAATGGTCTAAGTACTTATGGTGAAACCAATTTTCTTATGGTTGTTTAAATTCTAAAACAGTATGTCGCTATTATAGAAAGACATGTTGCTATTGTGGAACTAATATAGCGCTATGTTTATGTTTTTATGAAATTAAAGTGTTATATATATATTTTTTTGTTTTATAATTATATGAATCTGTGGTCCTAAACCGATCCAATCCGTGTTTAAATGGATTGATTCGGATTGGTTCCATGATTTAAACGGATTGGATTGGTTCTAATTTTTCAAAAATTGTAAATAACGGATTGGTCCTGATTTTACCCCAATCCGGTCCAATCCAAACCATGCTCACCCCTATGTGGAATAGAATAGCGCAAGAAAAGGAAACCTCTGTTTCTTTAAAAGCTCCCCTGTATTTCTTGAAAACCTCTTTTTCTGTATATTTTATATTCCAATGAGAGTCTATGGAGACATGAAAAGTAACATTATAAGAGAAATGGAGAGAGAATATGGAAATCAAAGGATGTAACGTAAATATACAGTAACAGGAGGTGTAAATGTTCTTAAATGGATTTGGGTTTTGTTTCTCAAGGCTCTTTCTTCTTTCTCAGCCTCTCATTTGAGGTTGGGCAATGCAATGGACAAAGTTCAAAGAGAATATTTAAATACATTCATGGGTTGAATTATTTTTATGTATTTGACTGAGAAATATTTATATTGGACTTGCTTACATACGATGCTGCCACTTCGAGGTGTTTTTATTTTAATATATTTATTTTTATTACATTTGAAATGAGGGAGATAGATGAAGGGAGTGTTTTCCATTGATGTCTTTATAGTATTTTTTAACACGTATCAAATTACCCATTTCTATGAGTGGAAGGTTGATTCTGTTTATATTGAAATCAAATAAAATTTGGATTTTGGACTCAAAATTAAATTAATTGTGATGTAGAAACGAATTTACTCAGTTTGTATGTATGAATTTACTGTCATTCAGATAGAGTTTGACAATGTTGTAAAAATCATACTTGTATGATCCATTGTGTTTAGATATTCAAGTGAATCTCAGAGTCCTTTGGAGAAAACATTTCAATTTTATTTTCTAAGTTCAGAAATCCTTTGTGCATTGAATTTGGATACAACATTTTGAACATTCTCAAACTAGTAATCATTCAACCATATGACTTGTGCAGTAGCTCAAGTGGTTACGATAAGTTAGTTAGGTGCTAGTAAAGTGATGTCTTAAGTTGTTAATGAAGTGACATCAATGGTAATCTAATTCTACTAGCTTATTAACATCATAGGAAAAAAATTGAAGCTGCGGAAATATGTTATTCATCTAATAATATATTTTCTTGGGGTTGAAGGTTTGATTCAGAGGATGAGCATGAGATTCATTGTCTGGAACTATAGTCCTAGGATCATGTATCCATAAGACCAAATAGGAATGACAAGCTCTTATCAAATGTTTGTTTGTGCATGCAAATGGGGATGGGATGATGAGGCTAATCTAAATCCTATTCGTATGCAAGGTACAACATTGAATATGTGGTATGATTAACAAAAATGTCCCCAAACAATGTCAGAATAATGATATTATTAGGAAAGAGTATTGTTATTCAAATTTAAAAATTAGACTTATTTTTCAAATTAAAATATGTTGGACAACTCTCTCTCTCTCTCTCTCTCTCTCTCTCTCAAATCATCAATCAATCATTTTCTTTATACATCATTGGGTCTAAAAAATAGATTTAGAAATGATATCATTTTCCATTAAGAAATGAAAGGAATAAAGATCAATGAGGTGGGGGTGAACTATAGAAGTGGATGACAATGGTGACCGACGATAGTAAATGTAAAGAGGAAAAAAAAGGAGAGAGGAAGAGGAAGAAAGAAGGAGAGGAAGAGAAACAAAAGAAGAAAGAGAAAGAAAAGTTGGATGGATAATGAGAACGAATAAGTCTAAGAACCAATGAGTGGTTGTGTGGTTAAGATTAAATTTGTATAGTGTAAGAATCATATGAACCATAAGATAATAATTTTTGGGTAATTATTAGCTACTTACGTATGAAATTATAGTATTGTTGAATGAGAAATGGTAAAGGAAAGAATGAAAGATGATGGACAAAGTAGTTATTGGCCGCAAGTGATGGAAAAAGATAGGGGCGATTAAAAAAAATTTAGACAAAATTTTAAAGGTGTATATATAACGATCCATTGGCTAGGTAGTTTTTTTTTTTTTGGTAGCGCCTTTAGACAAGAAGATTTCTTTTACGAGACCTATAAAAATTATGAAAGAGGAAAAACGTATGTGGCTTGTTTAGTAAACTTTAACGCTGTGTTTGGTTGAGAGATTTGGGAAGGGATTTGGAAAGAGAAAGAGAAAGGGAAAGGGAAAGGGAAAAAGGTGTGTGAAACTAGGTGAAATATAAGTATGTTTTATTCACATTTCACATACCTTTTCCATTTCTCTTTCCAAATCCCTCGTCAAATCCCTCAACCAAACATAACATAAATGTCATACTTAAACAATTGTATTTTGGAAACTCAGGGTGTTCTTAATTTTTAAAATTTCAGATTATTTGTTTTTTTTTTTTTTCCAGCTCTAAACACTATCTTTGTAAACTTTTTTTATCCTTAGTACAACTTGAGGCGTGTTTGGGCCAAAGTCCCAAGCCCATGGTGTCTTGGCTGGGCCTGCTGGAGTTTCTGCTTATAATTTTAACATTTTAGTACATCAAACTAACAACAAAACACAAACTTAAGAGAATATATATATATATCATTCCTTTAATTATTTAGACCGTAAAAATTAATTATCTGTGACAAAACATTGACATCGTTAAAGTTTAAAAGACTAAATTGACATATTTTAGGAATTGTAAATGTATTTTCTACTCCTACTTTATTTTAATAATAGAAATGCCATGGCTTCATTTGGAAATTTAACTTTTTGTTAGTGATTTTTTATTTTTTTTTTTATTTTTTTACGAGATGAAAAAGTTAATGTTTGGAATGATTTTTTTCTTTAATTTTCTTTCTCTTGTCTCTCACTTCTAAATATTAGCAAATTAAAAAATAAAAAATAAATTCACTTACTTCCTATACAAATTTTATAATTTTGACATAATTACATTGAATTGTCTTAATATTTTAAATCATGTAATATTTAACTCATTTTTTATTAATAATTAATTAGTTATATAGTTGAGAAAAAAATATATTTTTCATATTTTTTATTTGTGTTCTTTGTTTTGATCCATTTAATTTTATTAAAAAAGAGATCAAATTTTTATATCAAAATTATAAAATCGCTCACATGTTTTCTTTAACCTCAAAAAAAGCCGATATAGGGTTATTTTGAAAACTAATTATTTTAGTTGATTTTTCAAATTTTTACAAAAAGACGTACAAAAAGAAGTAGAGAGAAAATTTGACTTTTTTATAGTGACTTTTTAACTATTTTAAGTGATTCCCAAACCATCTCATAATTTACCCAAAAAATTTTAAAATTTATTTTTGTAATTTTTGTGAGTAGGCAGTGTTTGGTAACAATTTTTTTTGGGTTTTTTTTTTATATTTTTTTCACTAAAAGACAGTTTTTGCAAAACAAAAAAAAAATCCAAACAAAATATCACATCAAACCCATAATCATTTCACTTTTTCTCTCTCACAAACATCACATCTAACCACAAAAAAATCCAACTATCTTCCCAAACACCAAAAATTTTTTCTCCAATAATATCCTACAATTAAAAAAATCTACATAAAAATTTACTTTCCAAACACCCACTTAGTCAGATTCACGTGGCCCTAATTGTGATTTAATCTCATATTTTTGTGAAGAATCAAGTCATGTGGTCCTAATTGTGTCTTTTGGAAAGATAGTAAAAAATTATTTTTTTTGATTTTTAACTTATTTTGAATCATATTAAGCTTGTTTGATTCCAATTTTTAGAAAACAGTTTTAAGAAAATTCTACTTTTTTATTTTTCATATTTTAATGTTTTCAATTAATTTTTTTTAATATTTTAAGCAATTTTTTTTTAAAAAAAATTTTAGATACACCTAACATAAACACACTTAAAAAGTATAATATTTGTAATTTTTTTTAAAATACACTAAATACCAAAAAATACAAAAATTTAGTACATTTTCGTATTTTTGTGTATTTATTAATTTTTTAAAATATTTTTTTATAAATATTTTACTATTTAGATACATCTAAGTAAAGTGTATCTAAAAAAGTAAAAAAATTATTTAAAATTTAAAAAATATTCACTAAAAATAAAAAAATACAAAAAATAAAAAACTCAATAATTATTTTTCTATTTTTTATACAATTTTTTCAAGAAAAATAAAAAAAAATCAATTTTTAACTAATTTTTTAAAACAATCTCACCATCAACCATCAACGGACGGAATCTTTACTCATCATCAACTATGATAAGCCACATTTAATGTCATACGGCCAGAATTGAGTTGCCAACCATCAAGGTCCATGTTGTATTTTGATTTGAGGGTCGAGGTTATTTTCATCATTTTAAAAAAGGAAAATAACAGTACAAGAGAGGCTTAGAAAATTTTTTATAAATCAGTGATAAAATTTATATATTTCAATAATTAAAATATTATACTTATTTCATGATTTTGTAATTTTTTTTTGTTACCACTAAATTTTAATTTACCCTTTAAAGAAAATGAGAAACTAATGATCAGTAGTGACAAAAACATATATGACAAATTTATAATTTAAATTATTAATATTTATTATTTATTTATAATAATTATTTTTCTGATTTACATGCAGTTAGCACTCGTTTGGGAAGTTAGATTGAAGTGGATTGAGATTAAAATAGTTACAAAAAAAATAAAATAAATTTTCTAACTCCAGGTTAAAAAATATCATATCAATACCGTAATTATTTTATTTTTTCTCTTATAAAAATTAAAAAATTCAAAAAATTCATCCCAAATGAGACTTTTTAATCTCAAACTAAGGTTGCATTTGTCAACTATACATTCTAGCAAAAAATTCAAAAAGTTATTATAAGTTATCATATTACTCTTCCTACTTTTCTATATATTTTTTCATAAAAAATTAAAAAAGTGTTAAAATAATCTATTCCTAAATAAGATGTAAAACATCTAAAAATTAAAAAATTAAAAAATCAACCCACATCCTAAATCAACCCTTAAGTTATTTCTCCAAAAAAAAAAAAAACAAAAAAACAAAAGGCACGTGTAATATGATTTCCAAATATGAAGATGTTCTTGACTGAGGCCTGGTTTGGGATCCTTAAAATAATTTAAAAAGTCAAAAAGTTACTTAAAAAGTTAAAAAATTATCACTATTCATCAAAAAAATTAAAAAATTAATTTTACACAAAATTAATTTTCAAACAGCTCTGACGTCCCACAAGCGCAGCTGAGTTTTTGGAAAAATTGCACTGATTTAGGTGCACAAATAACATTGTGCTGCTCGGCCCGCGGGTCCATCACGGGTCCCGTTTTAATAATCTGGACTGTTCAATGTGTAGAACTCGTCAAGTACTATATATCTATAAAAAATCACATTGATTGGACATCGGTAACTATATGATCAAATCAGTTAAAATTTATAAAATGGATGGTGTTATAGTTAACGGTTGAAAAAAAAAACTAATCCGATCAGATAGCTATCGATATTCGATCAATGTGATTTTTTACAAACATATAGTACTCGACGATTTCTACATATCAAACGGTTTTGATTAACAAAACGGGACCCGTGGTAGGCCCCTACAGGCCGAACAGTACCTTCAATTCACTACCCAAAAAGTAGGGAACCATCTCCTCCCCCTACTCTGCACACGCTGTCCCTCACCGTACAGCCTATTCCATCACAATCTTCTCCTATATACTAATTTATACAATTTTTAATACACATTTTTTCGTAAAAAGGCCTAATTTGGCATGTCCAAAAAAAGACAAAAAGTTAAAAAGTTACTCAAAAAGTTATCACTATTTACCAAAAAAAATTAAGAAATTAATTTTACATACAAAATTACAAGACAGATCTGACCGGTTCAGATCTGTGCCTGCGTTTCTTAAGAAACATTGGATAGTTGGGGTGCAATTTTAACTCACTGATGTTCGGTCCATGGGGGCCCATCACAGGTCTCATTTTGATAATTTGAACCGTTCAATGTGTAGAACTCGTCGAGTACTATATGTCTATAAAAACCCACATTGATCGGATATCGCTAATTACATGATCAAATCAGTTTTGTATACAAAAAATGGATGGTGTTATAGTTAACAGTTAAAAAAAACCAATCTGCTCAGATAGCTATCGATATCCGATCAATGTGATTTTTTATAAACATATAGTACTCGACAAGTTCTACACATTGAATGGTTCAGATTATCAAAACGGGACCCGTGATGGCCCCCACGGGCCAAACAGCACCGTTCAGTGCAATATCCGAAAAGTAGCCAATCATTTCTTAGCATCAATTCAGCTACGTAGATAGTACGGCTGTACACCTCACACTCATAATCTTCTCCTACACACTAATTTATACAATTTTTTAATACACATTTTTTCATAAAAAGTTAAAAAGTTAACCGAAACAATCATTTTTTTCCCTCAACTTTTTAGTTCAAAAAGTCAAAAAGTACACTTATTTAGGATATCCCCAAACAACCCCGCATCACACAGACTACGAAGCTTATCAACGGTTGCGCCTGCATCACTCTAAACCATTGACTTTGGTTTAGATGATGTTGTTTGATTGGCTTTATGACTTGAATATATGGATGGACTTTAGGATTTCTTAGCACTCGTTTAAGTTGGATTGGGGTTAAAGTCATTACAAAAGGGTAAAATAAATTTTTTAATTTTAGGTTAAAAAAAAAATTAATCTAAAATTTTTGCCCAACTTTTGGTAAGAAGAAAGGTCCATAATAATATTTTTTAATGTCTAAAGTCCTTCAACCTTATTTTAGGTTGTAAAATACCTAATTTACCATTCTTTATAACATACATTTGTTTGGATTTTGGCAAACTGAATATTCTATTACTGTTTTGTAGAAGATTTTATGGGGATAGACTTCACAATGGAGATTTCGTAGGGATTTTACAAGTATTACAGTGGACTTGACGATAGAGATTGCTATGATCGTGTAAGTGTTACAGTGGTGTTGATTCCTTTTGTTTTGATTTTCAATGGAGTTGAATCAGGTATGTTTTCGATGGAGATTCCATATGAATTTCGATTTTTTATTTGACTTGTATGTAAGGATTCCGATTTCATATTAATTTTTCAAGTGTATTTTGCATTGAGTTTTTGTTTTCAGTTTTGATCAATTTAAAAGAGAGGTCAGCTCAGTGAAATTGTTTATGATTTTTGGAGTTGATTTTTCATTCTCTGTTATTGATCAATTTTAGAGAAAGGCCAGTTTGATAGAGTTGATTTTGATTTTTGGAGTTTATTTTTCATTCTTTGTTTTTTGATCAATTTCAAAGAGAGTTGATAGTGGAGTTGATTTTGATTTTTAGAGTTCATTTTTCGTGCTCCATTTTTCATCAACATGCTTATCAATGATAAATTTTGTTCTCTATTTTTTTAAACTAGAAAAATTTCTTTAAACCAGAGATAAGTGTAAATTTCTTATTATTTTTGTTCTCTAAGTTTTGTTCTCTGTTTTTTTTACACTTTTATTGGTAGTCCAGAGAAAATTGTAAGTTTGTTATTATAATCCAACGAAAATCACAGAGAAAATTATAAGTTCATATGGACAAATTATTATAAGTTTCTAATGCAGATAGAATCACAAAGAAAATTGTAAGTTTGTAGTTCAGTGAAAATCATAGAGAAAATTGTAAGTTTGTAGTTCAGTGAAAATCACAGAGAAAATTGTAATTTTTTATGGACATGTTATTATAAGTTTGTTATTTTTTATTTTTTTTTCTCAATTGAATGTTTTGTGAGCATAACAGATCTTCTCTATGAATTTCTCTGAGTTTATATGGAATAGTTAGCATTTTGTCAATTTGATGTTAATGTGTTTTTGTTTTTGTGATCTTGAAAGTGAATATAAGTTCTTAAATTTCTCTGAACTTTTATTTGCAATTCAAAGAAAATTATAAGTTTGTTATTATAATTCAAATAAAATCATAATTTTATTTGGATATGTTATTATAAGTTTGTTATTTTTTTATTTTTAAGGTCCTCTAGACTAGATATATGGATTGGGGATTTAATTAAATGTTTTGTGATTAAATTTGAATGTTTCATTTCTAAGCCAAAGTTATTTTTCGTGTTTTTTTCTTTCAGTTTAGATGGACAGTGCAGTGTTTTTTGTTATCTTGAAGGTGTATATAAGTTCGTAAATTTCTCTAGATTTTGATTTGAGTCCAATACTGCACAATCACACAGAGAAAATTGTAAGCTGGTAGTCTAGTGAAAATCACAGAGAAGATTATAATTTCATAATAGATCTTCTGTGTGATTTTTGCCAATGATTGTGTTTAATAGTTAGCATTAAATTTCTCTGTGATTCTCTCTGGATTCATTAAGTTTTCGGTGATTTTATTTTTGTTATTTTGAAGGTGAATATAAGTTTGTAAATATCTCTCAACTTTTATTTGAGTCTAGAGAAAATTATAAGCTTGTTATTATAATCCAGATAAAATTATAATTATTAGAAATTTCTCTGGACTTTTGTATTGTTCTTGTAAAGTGTTTTTATATTGAACAAGTTATTTTTCCTGTCTTTTTTTTTTCCAGTTTAGATGGTGTTAGACTTATTTATTTTGATAATTTATTTAATTATGTTTTAATTTATTTGAAAGAGAAAAATTGAATCCAAAATTTATTTTGATGATTTATTTGAAAGAGAAAAATAGAATCAAAATTTATTTTGTCCCATTATTTCTCACCTAAACCTTTATCCTAAATGTTGTTAGAATGTATTTAATATTTGATTAGATCAGGAGTTCAAACAGCCCAAAACAAAGGTTCAAACAGCCTAGCACAACAGCAGGCCAAAAGGTTCAAAAGGTTCAAGTGGAAGATATTCAAATTAGTAATGATGGAAGTACAACGGCTATAAACGGTTATAAAGGTTCAAAAGGCCAAAATGTTCAAAATGTTCAAGTGGAAGATATTCAAATTGGTAATGATGGAAGTACAACAGTTATAAATTCAAATGACTACAACGGTTATAAACGGCTATAAATTCAAATGAATACAACGGCTATAAACGGCTATAATTTTCATTATATATACCACAGTCTCTAATGTAAGCAAGTTACAAAAAAACCTGAAAATATTTTTTGATATATAATCACTCACATCTATTCTCAGAAATTATACACTGAGCCTTATAGCTTTAAGCCCATCTTTCCTGTGTGAGACTTACAGAAAAATCAAAACTTCGTTTTATATATCTATCTTTGAGAAATATTTATTGTAATCTTTCTTTGAAAGTAAAAGTACCATTTCATCTTGTAAAAGTGTTGCAAACACTATGTTCTTGAAATCTTGAGAGTGATTGTGAATCACCTAAGATTTGCAAGGATTTGGGTTTGTGAAGTCTGTGTAAAATCCGTGGAGGATTGCTCCATTTGTAAAGAGGTTGCTAGCACCCCTGTGAAGCTAGAAGATAGTGAAAAATCTCAAGTGAAGCTTGAGGAGTGGACGTAGGTCGAGTTGAAGCCGAACCATTATAAATTTGTTTGCCTCTCTCTCCCTTATCTTTTTATTTTATTTTAAATTGCCATAGCTATATTTCACATTTTTATTGTACTAAAATCATTAACTGACATAATGGTTAAGACGCTTGTTTTAATTATTATTTTTTCATTAATTATATTTATATATTGTGCTAGTCATAATTTTCATTAGGGTATTATTAATTTTAATTATAAAAACCTAATTCACCTCCCCTCTTAGGTTGTCTTTTGGGTAACAAATGGACAGTGCAGTGTTGCTGCTGTGGAAATATGAGAATGATACTATTGTCATTAATGTTTCATGCAAATTGAATTTTGAGGAATTGGTTGGCATTTTGTGTAAAACATGGGAAAATTTCAAACCGGAGACGATGTGTATTTCATATTCTATTGTGAGCCATCCAAATTGTATGGTTCGAAATAATATTGATTTTCTGAATATGTTGAGGGTTATTGTGCACGTGGTGTTGATATGGTTGATGTTTCAGTTATTAGGTGTAGTACTTCTGATCAAGAGGATGAAATAGGGTCTAATTGGGTACATGTTGTGCATGGTGAATGTGATAGGCTCGTGGATATTGAAAGAAATTCACTCTCTAAGTTTTGTTCTCACCAAGAAAATGTGTTATTGTCAGCTAGTTGACGAAATAATATTACGAATGTTGTACAAAAGTTTGAGGGTGGTGTGGTTGAGTTCCGTACTGTTTTATACAAGTGTGTTATTGAGGTTGGTTTTCAGTTTGCATATGTTAAAAATGACAAGTTGAGGGTTATGGCAGAATGTGCATATAAGGAATCAAGGGGATGTATGTGGGTGTACATGCTTTAGTTGAAAAAACAAATGGGTTCTTTTACATAAAAACTTTGAACAATGAACATATGTGTGGTGTGGGGGTTCGTACTAGTAAATATGCTAGGATGACTTCCAGCTTAGTTTCTAGGCTAATACTTGAAGAGGTAAGTGCAAAACCTTTAAGTTGTCTAGTGGATGTTGTCAAAGAAATGAAAGACAAGTATGGGTTCTCAATCATTTATAACTGTTGTTGGTTAGGGGTTGAAAAAGCAAAATGCAGTACATATGGGGATTCTTGTTTGTTATTCGATCAATTACGGTGGTATTTTGATGAGGCATTGAAGAACAATCTTGGTAGTCATTTTGAGTTAGATTTTGAAAATAACAAGCGTTTCAAAAGAGTGTTTGTGGCTTTTCATGCATGCATTGATGGTTTCAAATATTGTCGGTCATTGTTGTTTCTTGATGAAACATTTTTGAAAGGACGATATAAAGGAGTTATGCTTGCTGCGACGGGAAAAGATGTGAATGAAAGTAATTGTAAATATATCAAATTTTCTCTAAGTATGCAAATTTTCTATACATGTGGGAATTGAGTGAATTTTCTATTTTTGTGGTTATGTAGGAGTGCGGGCTCGCAGGAATATTTGCTCCCTGTACAATTGGCGCCATCTGTGGGAAGTTTGCAGATAAAACCTTGTCTTCCAGGCTCATCTTATCGCTTTCTATGGCGAACAACGACGAGATTCCGTTGTCCACCATCGACAGAGTCACACCGGAGTCCGGCAGACGAAGAGAAGGACACCATGGTGGACCTAGAGACATTTCCAGGAGGACAGTCGGGAGATGCGCGAGATAAGTGCGGAAGAAGTTATGGTCATTCAAGGAGTCCAAACAGTCATCGGCGGCGGAGAGAGTCACACGCCAGACGTCTGGAACACAAGCTCAGGGACCAGGATGCTGTTATCCGGCGCATGGCGGCGGAGATGGAAGAGCTGAAACGGCATGTCAAAGGGAAAGGTGTAGCTGGAGTGGGAGACCACAGTGAGCACACCCAATCCCGCCGTTCAGGCAGTCAGAGTCAGCGACACACTCCGTCCATTTCTATTACCAGAAGCTATAAGGTTGGTGATCCCGACGTGCGCGCAGAGAAGTCTAGCGCGCAAGATAGTACCTACCAGCCCTCACGTCCGGTGACGACGTTGAGGTACTCCTATTCCGCTCATTCAGAGGATTTGCGGGCAGTATTGAAGGAACGGGCTCGCCGACGGGAGGCTCAAAGGGTGCCGACGTTCCAGCGGCTATCCTACGGGGTTCACGCCAGCGAGGAGGTCGGAATGCCTCCACCCCGCCTAACAGCGCCGCTCCTTGTAGATTCAGACTTGGCGAGGCTGAGCGCCACCCCTTTTTCCCTGGAGATAGAAACAGCACCGCTTCCGGCAGGCTTCCACCAGCCTAAGTTCACACTCTACGACGGAAAGACCGATCCCTATATGCATGTAAGCCACTTCCGACAGGTCATGGTCGGACATAGGCGGAATGACGCACTTATGTGCCTTATCTTCCCGTCAAGTTTAGGCGAACTGGGCCTGAAATGGTTTGAGAAGTTGCTGGAGGGGAGCATAGAAAGGTGGCATCAGTTGGCCGAAGCGTTTGTGACGCGCTTCAAAACCAACACCAAAACACCCAAGGAAGTTGATCACCTATTGAGTGTCAAGATGGAACTGAGCGACACATTGAAGGCCTACAACTCCAGATATTGGGAGACCTTCAACGAGATCTTGGATTGCCCGGTCAACCTTGCAATCACTCAATACAAGCATGGTCTCCCGGTCGGACATAGACTGCGGGACTCGCTTACCATGCACCAGCCGCAATCCATAGGCCAGCTCATGCAGCGCATCAATGAACACATCTGAGTAGAGGATGATGCGTCAGCATCTACCGTGAAGGCAACTCCGGTAGCAACAGGCAAGAGGTCGATTGGCAAAGTGCACGTAGTTGGGCAAGAGTCCAGTCGGTCAGGTGACCGCGCTGAGGAATCAGATCGTGGTTCAAATCGCAAAAACTGGGGTAGGGGACGTCAAAATGACCGGGATGACTACCCCCGGGATGACATAGCCGATGCCAACAGAAGGTTGAAGGCCAGGACAGGTATCACCACGGTCTTTAAGATTCCAATCTACCGCATACTTAGCGAAATCCGTGACGAGGAGTATGTCCGGTTTCGTGCTAAGTTGGGCGATGGACAGAAGGGCTTTAATCCGCAGTACCGTTGCACGTTTCATCGGGAGCGTGGCCACCGGAGAGAGGATTGTTTGCCTTTCAGACAACATTTGGAAGAGCTAGTTGCAGCCGGACATCTGGACCTTTACATAGATGGGGGCGTCAAGGAAAATCAAGCTCCGGCCGATCCGCGGGGACTGGATGACCGAGATGCACCTCCACAAGGGGTTGTTAATGTCATCCACGACATAGTGGAACCGACGCGTGTGTGCGAGCTCCGAGGTATGATCAAGAAGGCAGAACACATGAGGGAAGTTTTGTCGGTTCAGTCTGCGATCAAGAGGGGGAAGACCGAAGAGAAGGATGTGATCAGTTTCTCCTCAAAGGACCTAGAGCGCATTCAGACGCCGCACAATGATGCCCTAGTGGTTACACTCCGCGTCAAAGAATTTGATGTCAAACGGATCTTGATCGATCAGGGAAGCTCGGTCGAGATCATGTACTACGACGCATTCAAACAGCTCAAGCTCCGAGATACGGACTTGGCTCCAGCAACTTCGCCACTGGTTGGTTTCAACTCACAACCGGAGTGGCCTTTGGGAAAGATTATCCTGCCAGTCAAAGCGGGATCCGTGGTCAAGCAGGTGGAGTTCTGGGTATTGCAGGTGCCGTCTACTTACAACTTGATCCTGGGAAGAGGGTGGCTTTACGCTATGCAAGCCGTAGCGTCAACCTACCACCAGGTGATGAGATTCCCCTCAGCTATGGGGGCAATCGAGGAGATTTGGGGCGATCAAGCCATGTCAAAGCAGTGCTTTGTGGCAGTGAATGGGAGCCGAGCTGCCAAGGGCTTCGTTCAAATGATTGAAGGACCGGAAGATCGGGGAGTCCTAGATGATGTGGGCACAAGGGCCGAGGATAAAGCCATAGAGGAATTGGTGGAAGTGCGAATTGATACAGAGAATCCGGACAAGTTCTTCTTGCTCGGCTCAAGCCTTACCGCCCAAGAAAGGACCGAGATGGTTGAGTTTTTGATGGCCAACATTGAAGTCTTCACATGGTCGCCTTACGACATGCCCGGTCTCGATCCGAGTTTCATTTGCCATCACCTCAATGTCTTCCCCAGAGCAAAGCCAGTCATTCAGAGAACAAGGAGATCGGCGCTGCATCACGCCGAGGTAGTTGCAGAGGAAGTGAAGAACTTTCTTGAGGCACGAGCAATTCAGGAAGTGCACTACCCTCAGTGGATCTCAAACACCGTCGTGGTGCCCAAGAAGAATGGGAAGTGGCGAGTTTGTGTGGACTACAAGACCGTCAACCGAGCTTGCCTGAAAGACAGTTTCCCCTTGCCTAGAATTGACCAGCTTGTGGATTTAACGGCTGGACATAACAGGCTCAGTTTCTTGGATGCCTACCGCGGTTACCATCAGATTGCTATGCATGGCCCCGACCGAGAGATCACCTCTTTCACGACTCCAAGGGGACTCTTCTGCTACCGAGTCATGCCTTTTGGTTTGAAGAACGCCGGGGCAACCTTTCAGAGGATGGTGACCAAGATGTTTGCTCCTTTGCTGGGTCAGACGATGGAGGCTTACATTGATGATATGGTGGTTAAAAGCCGGCATCAAGCAGACCACTTGTCCGACTTAGCCGAGATGTTTGCCATTCTCAAGAAGCACAAGTTACACCTGAATGCGTCTAAGTGTGCCCTTGGCGTGGGATCTGAAAAATTTTTGGGCTTCCTAGTCACGAACCGAGGTATCGAAGCAGACCCCACACAGATCAGAGCCGTACAAGAATTGAAGCAGCCTGGCTCGGCTAAGGCCGTGGAGCATCTGGTCGGAATGGCCGCCGCGCTTAATCGATTTATAAGCCGGTCATCAGATCACTGCCGTCCTTTCTTTAAGGCATTGAAATCAAAGTTCTCGTGGGATGAAGAGTGTGACCGGGCTTTGGCCGAGCTCAAGGAGTATCTGTCCTCAGTGCCACTGTTGGTCACACCTAAGCCCGGCGAGGAACTCTACCTTTACCTGGCCATTTCACAGCATGCAGTTAGTGCGGTGCTTGTCCGGGCTGAAGGAATCAAGCACCTCCCTATCTTCTACGTCAGCAAAACCTTGCTACCGGCAGAGTCGAGGTACTTGCCGCTGGAAAAACTTGCGTTGGCATTGATGATGGCCTCAAGAAAGTTGGCACACTATTTCCATGCCCATACCATCATCGTTTTGACCGAGTTCCCTCTCAAGGCTTTGTTCGAACGGGCGGACTTTTCCGGTCGAATTCTCAAGTGGGCGGTCAAATTGGGACAGTTTGATGTGAAGTTCCAGCCGCGCACTGCCATAAAAGCCCAGACCTTGGCCGATTTCGTTGCTGAATTCTCACCTGGAACTCATCCGGTGTGCCCGGTCGATATTGCCGCGGCAGATGAGGAGGTGAATGCAAGCCTAACCGAGATACAACAACTTGGTGGAGTTAGCGACGCGGAACTTGCGCGCCCCACTGAAGCACCTTCAGTTAGTATGATTCCACGGACCGGTGATGCGATGACGGAGTTGGTTATCACCAACCAACCTGCTTTGTCCGGTACCGCATCACCAAGGGGGGAAGAAATGGAACTACTCAGCAAAGAGCCTGCGGCCGGCATAATACCTCAACCTGGTGATTCGCCTACGGACTTGAGCATCATAGATCAACTTGATGAGTCCAGCGCCGAATCACCAAGGGGGACTGAAGTGGAACCAATCAACACAGAACTTGAAGCCGAACAGCTGAGCAGCCGTGATCCCATCAACCTTCAAGCCTCTCAGGACCCCTCAGAATGTTGGAAGCTCTTTGTGGGGGAGATGTGAAAACTTTTTGTTGATGGAGCCTCGAACCGTCACGGTGCCAGGCTAGGTATAGTTTTGATTTCGCCAGACGGGCTGACTATTGAACATTCAATCACCCTTGGCTTCCCAGCATCCAACAATGAGGTCGAGTACGAGACGCTTTTGGCCGGGCTCATGAGCGCGCTTCAGATGCAAGCATCCGAGCTGATGGTTTACAGTGATTCCCAGCTTGTGGTTAACCAAGTTTCTAGGGTATACGAAGCTAAGGATGACAGAATGGCAAAGTATCAAGCTCTGGTCAGGGACCACATCAAGCGATTTCAAGCGATCAGGGTCCAACAGATTGGCCGAGAAGAAAACGGCCGAGCAGATGAGTTGGCCGACCTTGCTTCTATGGTCGACAACACATCTCCCAACCCTCTTGTGATTGAATTCCTGCCGAGGCCCAATATTGAAGAAGCCGGGCAGACAGAAGTACTCTGTGCTGAGCTATGTCCTTCTTGGATGGACCCTATCATTCTTTTTCTCAGGGAGCGGACGCTCCCAGCCGACAAGAAGGAAGCACATAAGGTCCAGGTGAAGTCAAAGCGGTTTTGGCTCCCTCCATCTGGAGCGTTGTATAAGAAGTCCTTCACCGGTCCTTATCTGAAGTGTGTGCACCCAAGCAGCGTGGAAGCCTTCTTGTACGAAATTCACGAAGGCGTCTGTGGCAGTCATATAGGGGGCAGGTCCTTGGCCTACCGAGCTATTTCGCAAGGCTACTTGTGGCCGTGCATGCAAGCCGACGCACAGAAGTATGTTCGCAAGTGTGAAAAGTGCCAGAAGTTTGCTCACCAGATCCATCAGCCGACCAGGGAACTCCTTCCCCTCACCAGCCCTTGGCCCTTTGCAATGTGGGGGCTGGATATAGTGGGGCCGCTCCCTACAGCACCAGGCAACCGAAAGTTCTTCATCGCGGCCACAGACTACTTCACCAAATGGGTTGAAGCTGAGCCTCTGGCAACAATCAAGGAGAAAGATGTGAAGCGGTTCGTCTGGCAGAATGTGGTCACGCGGTTTGGCGTCCCCAAAATTCTGATCTCTGATAACGGCACCTAGTTTGACGGTCGCCTATTCAGAGGGTTTTGTGAAGATTTAAAGATTGAATTCTACAACTCTACTCTGGCTTACCCACAGTCTAATGGTCAAGCCGAGGCGTCAAACAAGACCATACTTGATGGATTGAAGAAACGGCTGGAGAAGGCAAAGGGAAAGTGGGCTAAGGAACTTCCCAGCGTCCTTTGGGCATACCGAACAACCCCGTGGCGTTTTACCGGGAAAACTCCATTTGCTTTGGCTTATGGCATAGAGGCGGTCATACCTTTGGAAGTTGGCATGCCCACCCTCAAAAGTGAAAGTTTTGAGCCCGAGCTGAATGCCGAGGTGATTACCCTGGAACTGGACCTCGTAGAGGAGCGCCAGGAAAAGACTCTCATCCATGTGGCCGCCTACCAACAAGAGCTCTCAAGGAAGTACAACAAAACGGTGCGCCCCAGACCGTTCAAAGTAGGTGATTGGGTCTTGAGGAAAGTAATGGGCAATACCCTGGTGCCAGGTGAAGGCAAACTAGGGGCAAATTGGGAAGGACCCTACAAGATAACCGGTCTGGCGGGCAAGGGGGCATACCACTTGGAGGACTTGGATGGTAGAGGAATACCCCGGCCATGGAATGCGGCCAACCTCAAACTGTATTATTTTTAGCTTTTGCTTTCTTTTTGTGCAAAGGAATTTTTTACCTTACACTTCAGAATGTAATTCTTTTTGTCAATATATAGAAGTATCTCATCTTTGCCTTAAGCAGTTTGTTGTTTTTTAATTCTCAACCGAGATGATTTACTCCGGTTGAAAGAGTTGATGCTTTGTTCAACTAAGTTATTCTTAACCGAGATGGTTTACTCCAGTTGAAAGAGTTAATGTTTTGTTCAACTTAGGTATTCTTAACCGAGATGGTTTACTCCGGTTGAAAGAGTTGATGTTTTGTTTAACTTAGGTATTCTCAACCGAGATGATTTACTCCGGTTGAAGGAGTTGGCGTTTTGTTCAACTCTCAGATTCCAACCGAGATGATTTACTCCAGTTGAAGGAGTTGGTGTTTTGTTCAACTCTCAGATTCCAACCGAGATGATTTACTCCGGTTGAAAGAGTTGATGCTTTGTTCAACTAAGTTATTCTTAACCGAGATGATTTACTCCGGTTGAAAGAGTTGATGTTTTGTTCAACTAAGTTATTATCAACTGAGATGATTACTCCGGTTGAAAGAGTTGATGCCTTGTACAACTTAGGTATTCTCAACCGAGATGCTTACTCCGGTTGAAAGAGTTGATGTTTTGTTCAACTTAGGTATTCTCAACTGAGATGATTACTCCGGTTGAAAAAGTTGATGTTTTGTTCAACTTAGGTATTCTCAATCGAGATGATTACTCCGATTGAAAGAGTTGATGTGTTGTTCAATTATTTGCTTGCAACCGAGATGTTTTTGCCAGTTAATTAAGTTAACCAAGATGGTTAGTTTTGCCGAGGTCTTTTGTTCGGTTGAAGACATTTCAATTGAAGACCGTGCAAACACTTGAAGAAAGTTGAGCTTTTCATTGATGTAAAAAGAAGTACAAGAGGTGGGGCAGACAGCCCGGTCACATGTGCAAAGCAAAAAGAAAACAGAAAACTACACAAGGGAGGAAAGATTAGTGAATTCGTCATCAGCTGCCTCCAGGTTGACCGTTGTTTGCTCTTGGACACCGGTCTCGGTTTCTCCGGGCTGCTCTTGGCTGCTTCCCTCCTCGGCATTTGCCTTGGTCTCTTTGGCGAGTTCTTCCTCGGCCTCAGCCTGCAACGCGCTGAAGACGTCGTTGGCGTATGGCACAAGGTACACCGGCAGGAAGGCAGCTGGCGGAGACGTAAATATATCGGTCTCGAGACCTTGGCCGAGCTGATCGCAGGCAGACTTCCAACCGGCTTTAAAGTAAATGTCTTGGGTGGCAAAGACTTGTTTTTTGTAGTTGTCTTCAGCCTCCTTAAAGCTGGCATTATTGGCGTCTTCGCACTCCTTCTCCCTGGACTTTTTGAGTGCATCCAGCTTGGCCTAGAGCTCATCCCTCTTTTTCTCGACTTCGTCAAGTTGGTCGAGCAACTTGTCGTTGTCGGCGTTAGCGAGTTGAAGTGAGGACTTTGCCCGGCCAAGCTCAGTTTGAAGGCTTTGGACTTGGCTGACAGTGTCATTTGCCTTTTGCCGCAGTTGATGGATGCGCTCTATGACCAAGTGTTGCTTTTGGATGGCCTGCAAGAAGAAAATTTGATCAGAGAAGAAACCGTGCAAACACTTGTGAAAATTCAAGTAGAGGTTTGACTCTTACCCTGGTCATGGACTTCACGGCTGACTTCACCAACCGCGTGTCAGGGACATGGTCGCTGCCAACCACGTCGCTCGGCAGGAGAAGGGCTTTTGAAAGGTCGAAGGCGAGCAGGTGTTCTTTATTGCCCTTGACGGAAGCGTTCGCCGGGATGTCTTTACCCCGGTGCTTTAGCTGTGGTCGCCAAGCTGGAATGGGATCGACCGTGACAGCCGGTTGCTCGGTGTTTAGCTCAGCAACCAGCTCGGATGATGGGTTTGCGCGAGGTCTTTTGCCAACTCGGCGGGTTTCTTGGCTGGATTGCCCAGCGGCTGGAGAGGCCAAGGCAACCACGGTGCCGCTGGATTGACCGGCAACCGGAGAGCGGGTGATGACGCTCGGTAGCTCGGTGGAAGTTGCAGTGAGAAGGTTTTTGATACGGCTTCGTTTTGCCATCTCTTCTTCTTCTGTCAACCGGATTAGTGGCACGTCCGGTAATGTTGGGTCTGGAGTAGGTGATGGAGCACGGAGGAAGTCAGTAACTTTGCTCCGGCGTGGAGCTGAACATCTGTAAGTTGGAGTGTAGCCGAGCAGCTCGTTGCAATCCCGGTGGCGATAGCGGAGCACGGTCCGGATGGCTTCTCCGTTGGGGTAGTAGTAGTTGGCTTGTAAGGCTTGGATTGCTGCAAAGGAAAACAAAGAAATGTTTTAAGTACAGATGGTGAAGAGAAACAAAGCAACCGGGCAAGTTAGCACAGCTTACATGTCTCGCCGAAATTCTTATTAATTTGCCAGCCCGGTACGCCGGCTATTTCATAGTTGCCAGACACCCAGAAGAAGTCGTCATCATGCAAGTCTTTGTCTGGGGTGCCTTTTACTATCTTTTCCTTTCCTGGTCTAATTTTTAAATAATAGGCAAGACCATCACCGGTGTGCCCAAGGGTGTATTGTCTTAATATCTCGGCTAAACCTAGATTGGTCCCTAGGCAGTTGTTTAACTCGTGGACGCCATTGATAATTTGGTAAGTGTTGGTGGATACTTGTGTGGGTGCAAGCCTGGTCCAGCGCAGGAATTTGGTCATTAGTGGATTGACCAGGAAGCGTAGGCCTCCTTCAATGATAGACAGCACGGTGAAGGGGCACTGGTCCAATCTACCCCAAGGGGTTGTCTCAATCTCGGCAAGCTCTAGGTGGACATCGGCTGGGATACCGTAGTCTTCCCGAAACGCGGCCAAACCAGCCGGAGTGTCGACAAGGAAGCGAAATTTCCCCATTTGTGGCCGACTAATTTAGCTCGGCTGAGGAGGTTTGGCACAGACTGGGAATTGATGGCTACTCGGTCCTTGAGAGCCTCAGAATTGGTCTTTGGTCCCCTTGGACTCTGCAGGAAAATGAGGGTAATTGTAAGTGGGAGCGCGGTCGCACAAAACGAGCTTGACTTTAGCTCAGTCATGGATTGTGCCAAACCACCTCGATCGTAAAGGCTAGCCAAGGAGCTCGGTCGCTCAAGCGGACCAGATATTAGCCCGGTCGAGCGGCCAAGTCCTTTGGCTACCCCGGTTTCTACTAAGGTTGGGACAAACTGAAGATTTACTCGGTCTGAATGATTTTTGGGATCAAAGGAAGATCTGGAGCCCGGTCCACCCCAGATCTTCATTGTTTATTAGAGAAATTGAAGAACAGCGAAGAAACTAGGGTCCATTGAAGGTTTTGGGTGGGGTAGGTCCTAAAACCTACGGATTTGGTGCTATAGAAGGAAAAATATCAAATGAAAATAGCAATAACAAGGGTTGGAGGACTTACCAGTGAAGGGCAGTGGCTTCTTCTTCGAACACGAGTTCAGGAATGGCGAGGGAAGAAGGGCAAGAGCTCTGGAACGTTTGAAATGGAGGAATGGCAGTAAGAGTGAATGGAAGAGAGAAGGGGCATGTTTATAGAGGTAATGAGGCCGCCCAAATTCGAATTTGAGGGGACGGCTGGGTTGGCTGCTCGAGGACCAATAGAATATTGGCACGTGTCCCTATTTATGGCACCGTCAGAGTTGAAGAGACAGGAAGGTCAGACGAGGCGTCGACCGGACAAGTCAAGAGACAGGAAGGTCAGACGATGCGTCGACCGAGCAAGACAAGGAACCGAGCGCGGAAATTAGCCCGGTTGGCCTCTTGCAGATTGTAAACCTAGGAAGAGACTATCCCGGTCGGAATGTGTAATCCCAGTCACGCTTGCGCGGACGGAATTAAGGGGCAATTGAGAGGGAGATTTATGATCTAGTTTGGGCCGAACAAGATTAGGCCGAGGTATTTGGCTTCAAGATTGGGCCGTGGTTTTGCTCGGTAATGGCAAAGGCTTTGTGGAACTGAGCTACTTGGCCTTGATGGCACGGAGGCCGGTCTGGTGAAGGTTCGGTCAAGTAAGGGTTCCATGGTTCGTGCGTTGCTCGGTTGGAAGGCACGCGTCCTTAGCTCGGCATGAGGGTTCGTGCCTGGAGCCCGGCAGGAAGGCCTTTGGTTGACCGGTATGACCAATCTCAAGCTTGGCTTCGCTGGAATGCAGCTAAGCACGTCTAGAAATGAGCCTGGTTATAGGAGCACTTGGACATGAAGTGCACTTGGGCATGAAGTGCAGCATGGCCGTTCATAGCCGAGATGATGTTGCCCGGCTGCCGAGCTCCCAGTAGAATGGGCTGGCAGTTGGGTTAGGTGGTGTTCAGCGAGATTTGTGCTGACAGATGGGATAGCAGCACCAGGTGTCGAGAAACTAATAGGAGTAGATTTGGGGCGCAGAAGGTATATAAGCAGGTCTGCGCCCCCCATGTTGAGATATATGAATATTTGGTGAGGCATACACTAAACACTCTCCCTTCTCTCTATCTATCCCCTGTGTGTGAATTCTAACTTGATCGTCGGAGGGGTTTTTCGGCCATACACCGCCGGGTAGCTCACCGCTGTTGTGCACGCAGGTGATCGGACAGAAACGGAGCTTGGAAGAAAGGAGTGCGGGCTCGCCGAAATATTTGCTCCCCGTACAATTACACTTTTACCTCTAATTAGAAATTTTTTTTCACTTAACTGTCTTTTAATTTCAAATATGTTTTAAAATGTTTATATCTGATCTTTTTTTTTCTTCTCTTTCTTTTTTATAAATTTCTTATAATTTACCATTATAAATGTTTAATTTTATCAAAACATTCTCTTATAATTATTTCTATCTCTCATTTCTCTCTTGTTTTTCTCCACATCTATCTTCTTCTTTTTATTTCTTTTTTTTATGCATGTTATTAAATTTTAAATTGTGATTATCATCATATTAGTAACTAAAATATAGCAAATAAAAAAAAATATTGGTTAATTCAAATATCTAACGGACATAATTTTGACATCACGTCAATCTTTCATCATTCTATCACCAAATAAAAATTAGATTTAGTTAAGTTTCGTAATCGATGTTGCTAAGAATTAATGGTACCTCCCATGAATCAAAATCTTGGCTTTGTCACTCGTGAAAGTTTACTCAGTAATTAATTTCAAGATTTTAAAATTAATAGAGGTGTATGTAAATTTATTTTTAATTATTAATTTTTATCTTTCAATTCGTTGGTATGAAAGGTTTATCCAAATACCTAGGTTTAAAAAAAATATTAAAAAAAAAAAAAAAAACTTGAATATATATTTTTTTTTTCGGGATTACGTATATGTATAATATCAAAAAGACAAAACAACTGTGCCATCAAAGTGTGATGTCATGTATCTTGGTAAAGTGTGATGTGATGTATTATGTCTCCTCCTATTACAAGGCTTTTTATATATCAAAAATGCTTTGGAACCCCAGTTTTGAAGGACACTCAGTGACCCCCAGTGATGTGCCAACACGTGATTGATTGAATTTTTTTTTTTTTTACTTTCCCTTGGTCCACAGCCCCCCACGTGGAGGTGGGGGTGCTGGGGGTGCCTCCGTACTGGGGGTGCGAATCACTGCTCTTTATATATGAAAAATGCTTTAGAGTTTGAAATTTTTGTGGCTGGAATCTAAAATGACATTATTTTGTTTTTTTTTTCTCTCTTTATATTAGAAATAGAGGGAGGGAGGAAGAGAGAGAGAAGGAAGAGGGAATAGGAAGAAAGAGAGAAGAGGAATGGGAAACAGACCATCACCAGCGTCACTACAATCGGCGCCCGCCATCCTCTATGTGTATATATAGATTTGTGTATACACAGATAGATCTGTGTATGTATACATAGATCTGTGTGTGTATCTCTCTCTTTCTCTCTCTCTCTCTCTGTGTATATCTCTCTCAATCTCTGTGAAGTCTCAATGTGTGATGATGGTAATGTGTTGATGATGATGTGTTGGTTGTTGATGATTTGAATCTATTTGATTTTTGGTTTATTGGTTTTGATTTTTGATTTTTGGGTTTGAATCTCTCAATCTTGGGCATGAACTTATCTGATTTGGGTAGGATTTTTATAGCTGAGTAGTTGAGAAATTTAGTGTTTTGGGTCTAAAGAGTGTCAAAATTGAGAAATTGACCCTTCGAATTTAAAATTGTGTACTTCAATTTTGGCCAAATTTTGTATTTTTTAGCTTGCAATTTGAAAATTGTTTACTTGAAAAGACAAAAAAATTTAACTGCCTAATGAAAAAAATATTTTCCAATTTGGAAACCTTCCAAAAAAAATTATATAACCAGAAAATCACTATAAAAAGTTGACCCATTCCTTTTATTTTTTTAAACATTTTTTTATAAAAAAAAAATTATTTAAAAATTCAATTCTCAGACATCCCGAATATACTCTTCAAATCTGAATTCTAACAAAAATATAAATGATTTTCAAATTTGACTAGAATCTGTGGCCCAATTATTGGCTTCAATAGGCTCCAAAATTTAGTGGCTCAAATTTGGCCCATTTGTGGCTCGTATAATGGACAGCCCATATGGCTCTCCTAATTTCCTCTGAAGGCCATTATATGAATTACCCACAAATGCCAGTTTGTGGCCCAATATAAACTAGATTCTTGTGGCCCAAAACTTTCAAAAGGGCAAAAATTTTCAGCCCTTTTGCAGTCATAACCAAGGGGTTTTATAGTCCATGAAAAACTAAAACATAATGATTTAAATTAGTAAAGGTTATTATATTATTATTGTTATGATTTAAATTAGTAAAGGTTATTCTATTATTATAATTCATAATTGTTGTTATAAATATCATAACTTTTCTTACGATAAAGTCTCACTGATGGTTTTGGCAGAGGCTTAGAGATGTAAAGAAAGTAATTTGGGAAGCTATGTTTAAAAAATAAAAAATAAACGGTGATTCTACATACATTAATTGATATACTAACTAGTATACTAATATACCTTATGACATGATTGACATTACCCATTATACAAATTTAAATACTCAAAACTCCTAATATTATGTCACATCATTTGTTAGTACATTAATTGATATACCAATTAGTACATATAGTATTATTTATAAATAAAAAAAAAAAACTATAAATGATCTTATCTATACTATATATTAAGCAAAAGGGTCTTTTAAACCCCAAGGCTTGTGGAAGCTCCAACATGCCAATCCTAATTTCCTAATTTTTGATTTTTTTTAAAAAAAAAATTGACTTGGTGATTGGTTCAAAGATTATAATAATTACACTATTGAATAACGCAATAAATGAAATCCTAATTTCCTTACTTTTTACATCCCCAAGAGACCCATGTAATTATTGTGTAAATGGCTCTTAATTTTTTTCCCTCTTAATTTTTTTGTTTTGTTTTTTGAAAAAAAAAATAAATAAACACTTATTAAATTCTTTCAAACTCCTCGGTCAAACCCCATGTATCCTAATTTCTTTACTTTTTGCATCCCCAAGAGACCCATGTAATTATTGTGTAAATGGCTCTTAATTTTTTTCCCTCTTAATTTTTTTTGTTTTGTTTTTTGAAAAAAAAATAAATAAACACTTATTAAATTCTTTCAAACTCCTCGGTCAAACCCCATGTATTTAATTTATATATTAAAAAATTAAAACATATATAAATATCTATAATTATCCCGTGCATAGCACGGGTGATAGGCTAGTCTTATTATATAAGGAAAATGGGCTTTTTAGTGAGAAGGTTTGTGAGAGCTCCAAAGTCTCATCCTAGTTTTCTTGATTTATTTAATTTTAAACAATTAAAAAAATCTCTATTAGTTAGCATTTATTTGATAATCCCACATCGGGAAAATAAGAAAAAAAAAATGAGTTGTTTTATTCATAAAAAGGAAATTCTATACTCACATCCCATTTAATAAGGAGCCTTATGAGAGTTTCAATATATCACACTAATTTTCTTGATTTTCTTAATTCTAATTGTTTCACTTATATAAAGTGTTGCAATCCCACATCGGAAAAAAAAAAAAAAAAAAAAAAAAAAAAAAAAAAAAAAAGTGAGTTGTTTCACTTATATAAAGAAGCTTTTTAGAAACTCCAAAACCTCATTCTAAAATTATTAAATTTTTTTAATTTTAAACAATTAAGAAAATTCTCATTAACTAGCTTTTATTTGATAATCCCACATCGAGAAAAAAAATGAGTTATTTTACTCATATAAAGGGAGTCTTATACTCTCATCTCATTTAGTGAGGAGTTTTATGAGAGTTTCAATATCTCATACTAATTTTCTTCATTTTTTTAAATTTTAAACAATTAAGAAAATCTCCATTGGTTAAATTTTATTTGATAATCCCACATCGGGAAAAGAAGGAAAAAAATGAGTTGTTTTACTCATATAAAGGGAGTCTTATACTCTCATCCCATTTAGTGAGAAGCTTTGTGAGAGTTTCAATATCTCATACTAATTTTCTTATTTTTTTAATTTTAATCAATTAACAAAATCTCCATTGACTAGCTTTTACTTGATAACTCCACATCGGGAAAAGAAGAAAAAAAATGAGTTATTGTACTTATATAAAGTGAATCTTATACTCCCATCCCATTTAATATTGTAGTGTTGTGGATATTTCAATTCAATATAATTTAAATTTTAAAAATTTTAATTAATTAATTATGACCTAGCCGATATTTCAATTCCCATTTAATTTGATTGATTTATTAGTTTAACCGTGATTTTAGTGGTTATCGAGAAAAAAAAGAAAAAGTGAGTTGTTTCACTTATATAGAGTGTTACAATCTCATATCAAGAAAAGAAAGAAAAAAGTGAGTTGTTTTACTTATATAAAATGAATCTTATAAATGGAGTTTTAAGGAAGAAACCTTCTAGAAACTCCAAACTCTCATTTTAAAATTATTGAATTTTCTTAATTTTAAACAATTAAGAAAATTCTCATTAGCTAACTTTCATTTATCTTTTATTTTATAATCACAAATCGGGAAAAAAAAGAAGAAAAAAGTGAATTATTT
Organism: Camellia granthamiana; assembly: GCA_036172215.1. NCBI lineage: Eukaryota > Viridiplantae > Streptophyta > Magnoliopsida > Ericales > Theaceae > Camellia > Camellia granthamiana. Next base: position 16,938,737 of record CM069916.1, on the reverse strand, counting down.
TATTTACATAAAATGAATCTTATGTTCCAATTTATATAAATTGTTGAAATTTATTAATTTTAAACAATTAAGAAAATTCTCATTGGTTAGTTTTCATTTAACTTTTATTTTACAATCCCACATCGGGAAAAGAAAGAAAAAGTAAATTGTTTCATTTATATAAAGTGAATCTTATACTCCCATTTATATAAGCAAAAGAAAATTTTTAGTGAGAAACCCTTATAATGAATACCATTTTTGTTTTTTTGATTTTCTTAATTTTAAACAATTAATAAAATCTTCATTCGTTAGCTTCCATTTAACTTTTATTTTACAATCCCATATAGATGTTTTGATTTTAAAAATAATTTTGTATGAGATTTTGAAACTCTCATAATATTTAAATTTAAAATAATTACAATCTCATATTGAGAAAAAAAATAAAATAAAAAGTGAGTTATTTCACTTATATAAAGTGAATCTTATACTCTCATTTCAATATGATTTAAATTTTAAACATGTGAATCTTATACTCTCATGTTTCAGTTCAAGATGGTTTAAATTTTAAAATAAAATTTTAAGATTTTAATTAATTAATTTTGTTGTAAATTGGTTGATTTTTTTACTTATCCGATGAGGCTGAATCGGTTTCGGTTTGACTGATTCACTGGTTTAACCACGATTTTAGCTGTTTTATTAAAATATATGATTTGTTTGATTTGAATTAAACTAAGATTGACTTTATTAAAAATTGAACGAATAAGATTACTTGATTAGAAATGAACTTTCCGTCCAAACAACTGTTAATTTTTATTTTACAATCCCACATCAAGAAAAAGAGAAAAAAATAAGTTGTTTCACTATATAAATCTTATGCTCCCATTTAATATTGTAGTGTTGTGTATGTTTCAGTTCAAGACAGTTTAAATTTTAAAATTAAAATAAAATTTTTAATTTTTAATTAATTAATTTTTGTATAGGTTGATTGGTCCTTTGACCTGGCCGATAGGATGAACCGTTTTCGATTTGACTGATTCATTGGTTTAACTACGGTTTTAGCAGTTTTATCAAAATATATTGGTTAAATTTGTTTGATTCGAAATAAATTAAAAATTGACCTAATTAAAGAACGGCTAAGATTGCTTGATTCGAAATAAACTTCCTGCCTAAACAATTGTTAACTTTTAAACAATTAAGAAAATCTTCATTAGTTAGTTTTTGTTTAACTTTTATTTTATAATCCCACGTAAAAAAAAGAAAGAGAAAGTAAATTATTTCACTTGCATAAAGTGAATCGTATACTCACATCCCATTTATATAGGCAAAATAAAATTTTTAATAAAAAGCCTTATGATCAATATCTCATACTAATTTTTTAATTTTAAACAATTAAAAATTTTTTAATTGACTAGTTTTCATTTAACTTTTATTTTACAAAATATAAAAAATTTAATATAATTATCATATTTTTATTAAATTATATTATTTTATCTCATATATAGCACAGTTCATATGTTAGTTTTTAAATTTAAGGAAAAGTATGTTTGAAGCATTACTTGCAAGTTCAATCATTTTGCCTTCTTTGTTGCCTATTTATGCGGTCTGCCCCTGAAATGCTAATAATTAAATTTTTGGTAGTGTCATATACATCAATTAATGTATATATTAATGTATCAATTAGTATTATATCATTATTAGTGACCCCATCTATTATATAAATTATAAATATCTAAAACTTTTAAAATTATACTATATCAGCTGTTAATATACTTAATACATTAATTGGTGTTATTCAAACACCTTACTTTTTTGTTGACAAAATATATATATATATATGTATATTGGTGGAACAATTTAAGCGAGGGAAGCCGTTATTCTCATTCAACTTTATTCTAAATGCGCTTTTTTTTTTTTAATCTTTATTATACATAATTATATTAATATTCTTTCACATAAAATACAACTAGCATATCACCCGTGCTATGCACGGATTGCGTTTACAATTATTTATATATGTGAATTTTGATTTTTAAATGTCTTTTTTTTTTCCTTTTTTATATTATATTAAAGTTTAATAGTTTGATAATAATCATATGTGTTAGACTTTTCAAGGAATTAAATGTTTTATTTATTTATTTATTATATTGTATTAAAGTTTAATATTTTCATAATAATCATATGTGTTAGACTTTTCAATAAATTTTTTTTATACTTGTTCTTAATGCATTAAAGTGTTATTATGAGAGATAATAATCATATGTGTTGGACTTTTCAAGGAATTCATATGTGGTGGATTTCAAAGAATTTTTTTTATGCTTGTTCTTAATGCATTAAAGTGTTATTATGATGGTAAGACTTGAGAGTTGAGAGAAATTAATAAATGCTAAGATTCTTTTTTTTTTTTAATTAAAAAATCAAGAAATTTAAATTGGGAGATTGGAGCTTCCACAATGCTTGGGGTTAAAAACCCCCTTTTGCTTAATATATAGTATAAATAGATATCCAAAAAAAGTAAAATTCTAGGGTGTTAATATAATTATATATAATAAGGACAAAAAAAAAGTACATTTGAAGTAAAGTAGAATAGAAATAGCAGCTCTCTTTAAATAACCATATATTTCATGTTCAAGTGTTGTTTGCCTATTATATATAGATCACGAGTGAGTACAAATGCAATATATTTTAAATTTTTATACTTAAATTTTTGAGTAATTTCAAATCAGTTGAAGTTTTGAAAATATTTCAAATTAATGGTAAATTTTATAACTATTAAAAACTAAAATTATAAACTTTATAGTTTTTGGAGTTGCCTCATGAGATGTAAATTCGCCTAAATGTTTTAGTCTTTTGATGAATGAAAAAAAAAAAAAAAAAGAATTGATGTGTGTTTTATATAATTAAATTAATATTTCTTGCTTGTTAATCTTCACAATTTTTATTAGGCAATAGTTATTACCAAACCAAGCATTGGATTGGCTGAAGTGTGTTTAGTCAATACAAGTTATTGAATAACTACTTACAGCAACAATAATATGCACTTAATTAATTTTTAGTCAATACAAGTTATTGAATAACTTCAATAATTTAGTTTGAGTTTTCTAAATTCACTTCTCAGAAAATTAAAAAAAAATTCACAGAATTTTTATAATATTTTAATTAATTTTTTTTTTAATTTTTAGATACACCTAACATAAATACACTTAAAAAGTTTAATATTTGTGAAAAAAATCTTTAAAAAATTCACTAAATATAAAAAATATAAAAAAACAAAACATGAAAATTCAGTACATTTTTTGTGTTCTTGTGTATTTATTAATTTTTTAAAATATGTATTTACAAATATTTTACTTCTTAGATATATCTAAGTATATCCATTTAAAAAAATAAAAAAATTGCTTAAAATTTTAAATCTATTCACTAAAAACAAAAAATATGAAAAATAAAAAATTTAATTTTTAGAAATTTGAATTCAAAAAATTGAAACAAAACACAGTGATATATTCTTTCTTTATTTTTCAATTTAAAATTATTAAAATTCACACTCTCCCAATTATAGAGGTTAGCACCTCCAAATTAATAATATAACAAAAGTTTGAAAATAATTTTATACTTTAGTTTTATCAAATATTGATTGATTGTGTTTGCTATTTGTGATTTTTTGTTATATATATTTGTATATCCGCAGAGTTTATTCTATTCTTATATTTGTCATTGTTTGTTGTTTTTTTTGTTTTATATTCATGTGTCATTGATGCCTTTTTTTTATACATCACATTTTAATTTGTTTACGCCTCTTATGTTGCATCTAATCTTATTTGCGAGAATATTATCTACATTCAATATGACATTCTTAAAAATAAATTCACAAAATTTGATATTACTTATTGAAACAAATTATCCTCATCATAGTTCAACTATCATAAAACTTGATTGCGCATGCGTTCATTTTACTTGTTTCAATTATGATAAGTCAACTATTAAGCTTGTCAAAACTAAATTGTGTAATTAAATTAAGAACCGTGCTGGGGACCCTAGTGGGGGTGACCCCAGCACCCCCAGTACACGTGGGGCTCTGTGACTGCCCAACACACAAAAAAAATAAATAAATAAATTCCAGCCAATAGGAAAACACTGGGGGTCACTGGGGTGGGAAAAACTGGGGACACAAATCATTTTTGTTAAATTAAAGATGATTTTCTAACAAGTTACTAGATACATTTATTGAGAAATATATTACTTAAAATTTTAATGTCAAAATTATCATAGATATTTTTTATATTATAAAATATGTCGAGCATAATGATTTTTAGATGTTTGACTTTAGTCAATAGAGACATATAATAATAATAAATATTTTTGTAACTTTAATATAAAGAAAAGAATATGTTCAATTACATAATCATAATTTTGTACTCAACTATCCATTCTATTTGCTACGGTAAAAAATATTTTTATATTTTAAAAGTTTTTTGTGATTAATAAAAAGTAAGTTTATTTTGATAAAAAAATATTATACACTTTACAATAAAATCTTATTAATACCACCAAATTATCACTACCGCCACACCACAATATATAACAATTTTCGGGATTAAATTTTTTTTATCTCAAAAGTGATTATTTGTCACAAAAAAATATTAGAATACCAATTCTAGTCGCCACATAAAGGTCACTTTTAAAAGACAAAATAAGACTTTTAGCTACAAAATTTTAAAAATATTGTTAATAAATGTATTTTTAAGGACAAAGCAATTTATGCCAAAAGGTTTATTTTTTAGACAAAAAATTTGACTTTCAAAAAAATAGTAATTCATTATTAAATATTCAATTTTGTCGCTAAAAATATAACAATAAAATTTCGAAAACTAAGATATTTCAACTTAAAAAGTGATTTTAAACTTTGTCTCTAAAACCTTAATTTGTTATAGTGTCACTACTTTACAGCTACCAACCCCACACCACCGCTACTACCATTACACCACTATATCACCACCACTCCTACCACTACCTCAACTACCTTACTACCACAATTAGTAATAGGGGAATTACATGTAGGTCTTAAAAGGTGAATTTATTGTTCAATAATTTCTATAATAATTAATGATATTTTTCATCAAATACTATTAAAAAAGTTACTAATTATTAATTTTTTAATGACAGTTTGAAGATTTTGTTATAAAAAATATCACTAATTATTAGTTTTAGCAAAAGTTTTAAAAAATCGTCACAAAAAAAAGGTTCCTAACTTTAGACTTTCAGCGAAGTTTGAAAAATTCATCACAGAAAAAGTCACTAATGGTAAATTTTAGCGACAAGTTATAAAAATACTGACAAAAAGTCACTAATTATTAATTTTTAGTGACATGTAAAAAATCATCACAAAAAATTATTTTTAAAAACAATTTTAGTATGACTTATTTTCAATAGGATTTGATTAGAGTTAAATATAACTATTAGAATTTATTGATAACTTACCCTTTGTATAATATAACTATTAATACATTAATTTTAACATCACAATCAGATATTAAAAAAAAAAAAACTATTCTACAAAAAATATGCTCTAAAAAATGTTTTTCAAAACAAGATACGCAATAGAATTGAATAAAAATAAGCAATAAAATAAGAAACCCCTCATCACCCCCAACCACTATCACCACCAGTCAATTGGCCGAGTTAACTTGTCCAATTCATATTAACCCATCATGCTTAAATCTATTTATCAAATAAACAAAGATTAATGTCATGAATTCACAATTTGAATTTCTAAATTTACCTACAATCATATGGTAAGAAAGGTATGCTCTCCAAAATTGAATATATGACAAATTAAAAATTAACATGTATCATGTTACATCATTATGGACCAAATTGTAAAAAAAATTTGTAAGTCTTAAACATTTTCCATAAAGAAAGAGTTTACTTTAGAGGTTTTAATGTATAATCCTAATTTGCCCAAACCCATCTATGGTATGCACCTCTTTAGGGGTGCACATCACAAATTGACGTAATTTTATCATAAAATATCATAACAACAACCATTAACGTAATAAAAAATACCGTAATTAAGTCACAATTTTTGTAACATTAATCATAAATTTTTTTATATTTTGTTACATTAATTTATAATAAGATTATATATTTTATAATTAATACTACAAAATTTTATGACAATATTACACCAATTTATAATACGAGGGATATAATATACCCTCGTGAGGAAGTGCACGGATAGACTTTATTGTTTGTCAACTCTACTCATCATCTAATAGACAAATAATTTTAAACAATGAAGTCGAAAGAATAGGAATAGAGAACCGTGTATAATCTTCCTAGGGGAAATTTTATGGTCTACACTTTTTATGAATTTTTATGGTAAATATTATAGAATTTTTTAATAGAATTATAATAATTTATGATTTAAAAATAAAATCATGCTTTTTATAATAATTTTATGCATTTTTGTGATAATATTATATATTTTTTATTTAAATATTTTTTAATAAAAAATTATGTAACATTAACACAAAAATATGTAACATTATCACAAAATTCGTAAATTCATATATAAAACACAAATTATTATAACTTTATTAAAAATAATGAGCAATGCAGTAATTACTTTTTCGTAGCATGGCCTCAACAATTAAACCTTAAAGGATTCGCCTCCTCTCCGGCCTTCCTTCCATCCGGCTGTATCCAGCCGTTTCAACAGATTGCGACACGTTGAGGAGACGTGATCCAAAGGCTTTGAAGCTGCCACGTGATGAAGGAAGAAATGGGTTTATATTTTAATATTTTAAATATTTTTTTAATTTTTAAACACACTTAATATAATTTTTGTAATTTTTTTTAAAAAAAATTTACTAAATACAAAAAATACAAAAAAAAATATAGGCTCCGTTTGATAAGCCTATCAAATTATAGTTTCACCCATTCATTTGAGTGTGGTGTTTGTTTTGACTTTTCAAATTATAATTTTACACCTATTTCTCAAAACTCAATTCAAAATATAATCATTATTTTTCAAAACTCATAACCAAACACATAATTCAAAACTGTTTTCAAAACTCCATTCAAATCGATATTTTAATATTTAAATATGTTACGATTTTTTAAATTTTTTTAAATATTACGATTTTAATTTTTAAAATATTAAATATTTTATAAAATAAATTCAAACTCTATTTTTTAAAATATTTTATAATATTTTAATTTTTTTGTTATGTATTTGGTTACCTTTCAAACAGGTGGGTTCAAACAGGTCAAACATAGAGTTTGAATTTATTTTATAAAATATTTTAATATTTTAAAAATTAAAATCGTAATATTTAAAAAATTAAAAAAATCGTAACATATTTAAATATTAAAATATTAAAAAAACAATTCAAACAATTCAAAAAACCTAAAAGGTTCAAAAACCTTTGCAATCTGCTTAAGCATACACTACGTTTTGAAAAAGTCATACACTGTGCCGGGCAACCGGTTGGTCAACCGGCCGGTCGACCGGTTTAGACAATTTTTTTTTTTTTTGGAATTGTTTGAATTGTTTTTTTAAACTTTTTGAACCTTTTAGGTTTTAAATTTTTGATTAAATTAAATCATTTAATTTTTATAAAATATTTTATAAAATAAATTCAAACTCTATGTTTGACCTGTTTGAACCCACCTGTTTGAAAGGTAACCAAATACATAACAAAAAAAATAAAATATTATAAAATATTTTAAAAAATAGAGTTTGAATTTATTTTATAAAATATTTAATATTTTAAAAATTAAAATCGTAATATTTAAAAAAATTTAAAAAATCGTAACATATTTAAATATTAAAATATCGATTTGAATGGAGTTTTGAAAACAGTTTTGAATTATGTGTTTGGTTATGAGTTTTGAAAAATAATGATTATATTTTGAATTGAGTTTTGAGAAATAGGTGTAAAATTATAATTTGAAAAGTCAAAACAAACACCACACTCAAATGAATGGGTGAAACTATAATTTGATAGGCTTACCAAACGGAGCCTATATTTTTTTTTGTATTTTTTGTATTTAGTAAATTTTTTTTAAAAAAAATTACAAAAATTATATTAAGTGTATTTAAGTTAGGTGTGTTTAAAAATTAAAAAAATATTTAAAATATTAAAATATAAACCCATTTCTTCCTTCATCACGTGGCAGCTTCAAAGCCTTTGGATCACGTCTCCTCAACGTGTCGCAATCTGTTGAAACGGCTGGATACAGCCGGATGGAAGGAAGGCCGGAAAGGAGGCGAATCCAACTTTAAAACCCCGAACAATTGTCTGGAGCACATCCGTCACTCGGGATAATTTTTAAAATTTAAATGTTACGTAAATTAAAATTTTATAAGAGATAATATAATTATGTTAAAAATATGAGACTATCTATTGATATATACGAGTCAATTTATTTTTTTAACCCTATAAATATATTAAAATATATATTATAATGCAAGCAATGTAGGAGATCAATCTCAACTATATCATGCTATAAAAATACGACCCCGCTACGTAGCTCAAATTTTGTGGCTCAAATGGCCAAAACGACGTCGTTTTGAGTACAAAACAACATAAAAATAGCCAAAACGAAGTCGTTTTGGCCATTTGAGCCATTTTTGAGCCACAAAATTTGAGTTACCAAACATTTTCCATAAAAATATAACCTAGAAAAGATATAAAAAAAATTGATGTGGCTTTAAATTATAAACAAATTTAAATTCTAAGGTGTCGTTTGGTAGCACTTACGTTTTCAGTTTTCTATTTATATTTATAAAAATTTTAAAAACTCAAATAAAAACTTGTTTAGTAAAATTTTTGATTTATAAATCAGTGGTCTCAATTTATAAATTTGGCCAAAAAATGAAAACACAAAAAATGTGTTTTCATTTTGAGTTTTGAGTTTTTTTTTTTTTACCACCTAACACTAGCTACCACCTGCCACCATTTTCCACCACCGTCTTCCGCTACCACCACCCACCACCCGCCACCACCACCCACCCCCCACCACCACCTGCCACCACCACTCACCACCCACCTGCCACCACTACCCACCACCAGCCACCACCCACCTGTCACCCACTCGCCACCATCACCCACCCCTCGCCGCCGCCACCACCACCCGCCACCCGCCACTACCATCCACCGCCCGCCACCACCACCCGCCACCTATTTGCCACCACCACTCACCATCCACCTGCCACCACCATCCACCCATCACCACCAGCCACCCACCCGGCACCACCACCACTACCATCACCCACCACCCACCTGCCACCACCGCCACCACCACCCACTCGCTACCACCTACCACCCACCACCCTCACCCACCCACCCACCACCACCACCACCCGCCACCGTCACCCAGTTGCCACCACCCACCCGCCACCACCCATCACCACCCGTCATCCGCCATCCACCTGCCATCACCACCCACCACCCGCCACCACCACCACCTACTCGCTACCACCCGCCACCGTCACCCACCCACCTACCACCACTACCACCACCACTTGCCCGCCACCACCACCAGCTACCCACCACCCACCGTCACCATTTTCCACCACCGTCTTCCGCCGCCACTTGCCACCACTGCCATTTCTCACTATTTTTCATATTTTTAAAATTTTTTAAACATTTTGTCAATTACCAAACGCGTTTGTAGTTTATGTTTTTCTAAAAATAAACAAAAAATAAACAAAACCAGTTTATAAAATTTTTATAAATATAAACTGAAAACGTAAACGTTACCAAACACACCTAAGTGTTGGGCAATTTTATAGGTGTTGCACTTTTTGATGATTTATTTATTTTAAGACAATCAACTGGAGTATTAAAGAAAAGAATATCCATAATTATTATGGCCAATAAAAAAGTGCTGCAGGAATAGGCCGAAAACGGCGTCGTTCCATGACTCGTCTCCCTGTTTCGTTCATATCTCTAGGGTTTTGCTGCTCCGAAGGTCCAGAGTGGAGGGAAAAAAATTTTTCCACAAAAGGAATCAAATCGAAAATCCGAAACATACCCACACAAAAACTCAACATCCTCATTCTCTCAGCTCTGTTTGGTTGCCCAGAAAAGGTACGAAAAGAAAAAAGAAAGCAACTTTAAACATCGTTAACTCTGTTTCGTTCTTATTGGTACCAAGAAGCATACTTTTGAGCTCACTTGGGTTGAATTCAGCGTTTGAATTTAATCTCTGGAGAACTTCAAAAGCATAATCTACAAATTTGATATTTTTCATTTTCTTTTCCTCAGTTTTCTCCGAAACCAAACAGTGGTTTATGTCATGCATTTCTGTTGTTGCAATCAATCAATATGTGTGGGATAGCTATATTGGGTCGATACTCTGTTCTTGCTTTTCCTGGAAATGAATTTCTGTACAGTTGCTGTAGGAAAGCCTTCACATGGGATTTGCAACAGGTATGGGGTTTTGCATCAATTTGTGAATCTTTTTTCATACTGTGCTGTTCAAACCTTAGATTTTCATGAAGAAGGTGAAAGCTATGAGTCCTGTTATGGTGAATTACAGAAGAGGATGCAGGGTTATGCCACATCGGGTTGCATTAAGGAAGCTATCGAGACTTTGAATTTCATGAGGAATGTCCCTGGGAAACCGACTGTGTATGATTATAATGCTTTAATACATTGTTATTCAAAATCAAAACATGTGTTGTTGGAAGAATTGGTTGGTGTTTGCGTTGCGATGAAAAGGTTTGGGCCTTACCCAAATGCATCAACCTTCAATACCCTTTTGAATGGGATGCTTTCGCACGGTAACATTAAAGATGTGTTTATTATTGCAGAGGAAATGTGCACAAGTGGATTTATACCTTCATTTAGTTTTTTGTCGAAATTGTTGAAGAAGTCATTAAAATCTGGATATTTAATTGATGCACTTCGTGTATTCAAGTTAATGTTGAGACTGGACTATTGTCCAGCTGAACCCAATTTGAATTTGTTGATTGTTTGTCTCAGCAAAGCTGGCATGATTACCGAGGCATTTTTTGTGTTCTCTGTTCTTCTTGAACAGGACTCTTTTCGAGGTGCTTACAGTTATAATCCAATATTATGGGCTCTGTGCAAGTCTGGTCAGAGCTATACTGCCTTGGCATTGTTTTATTCTTTAAAGAAGAAGGGCCTTGCACACAATGTGTGTTCATATACTGCTCTGGTTTATGGGTTTAGTAGGGAAAGATTATGGGAAGAGGCTTTTCGTTGTTTAGCTGAAATGCAAACTGGCAGCTGTAAGCCTAATGTGATAACATACACTGCAGTTGTTAAGTTTCTTTGTGATGATGGGAAAATTGAAGAGGCATTAGGCCTTTTGGATAAGATGGAGAAGGACGGATGTGATCCGGATTTAGTCACATACAACATAATTCTCCACAAACTTTGTCACCAAAGTAGGGTTGCTGAAATTGGTGAGCTTGTTCGGGTTATTGATCAAAAGGGATTATATCCTGATCCATTCACTCATGCTGCTTTGGCTGGCGGCCTGTTAAAAGGGGGAAAAATAGGGGTTGCCACTAAATTCTTGCTTGACATTATTTCAAGGGGATGTACTGTAGATGTTGTAATTTACAATATATACTTTAATATTCTATGTCATGAGAATAGATCAAGTGAATCATTATCTCTGTTGAGGAGAATGATGGAAATAGGTTTTAGACCAAATAATGTGTCATATAACACAATTTTGAAAGGCTTTTGCAAGGACAACATTGATGAAGCTCTGGAACTTTTTGATCATATAGAGTGGGGTGTAAATGGACCTGACATAGTTTCATTCAATACAATTTTGTCTGCAGCCTGCAAACAAGGAAATTCTCCAATGATTCGAAGGATCTTGTATCGGATGGAGTATGAAGGTATTAAGCTTAATGTAGTTAGTTCAACTTGTTTGATTCAATATTTTTGCATGGTTGGAAAGATTCCGGAGTGCTTGAAGTTACTGGAAGCTATGACATCAAATGGTCCCAGTCCTACTATAGTGACTCTTAATACACTTATGAGCAGCCTTTGCAAGAATCAGTTACTTGGAATTGCGCTCCGGATTTTCAAATACTTGAAAGGAACTGGATTATTACCTGATATGATAGCTTATAATATTCTCATACGTGCTTCCATAAGAGAAGGCAATGATCAGCTGATGGGTCAGTTGTTAAGAGAGATGTATAGCCAAAGTTTAAAACCAGATGCTGTTACCTTCGGGTCCTTCATTTATGGCCTTTGCAAGGGAGGCAAGATATCAGAAGCCTTCCAGCTGCGGAACCAAATGATTGAGAATGGGATTACTCCAAGTATTGCCATTTACAATACAATACTGGAGGCACTGTTAAAAAGAGGGAAGTTTTGGGACATTATCTTGTTATTGAAAGAGATGGTGATGGAGGGGTGTGAACCTAATGCAGTTTCTTTTGAGATTCTAAACCGAACAATTACAAAAGGTTGGATGAAGGGATATCCTAGGGCTACAAAGCTTCTGGAGTCTTTCATGTCTGCTAATGGTGAGAAGAGACACATCATGGACTGAGATAACTGGTTGATTCACTAGGAGAATTGGAGACTCTGATGGTTTCTTTAATTATCCGGTATTGCAACCTGGATCCTCTCACTCAAATCCAAGCTTTGTCTTGATCGAGGTTCATTGCAGACAAAATTCCAAGCTTTGTGAAAGGTCTGTATGCTTTTGATTATTTGAACATTGAAGAGACTTAGGCTCCGTTTGGTGGAGCTTTCAAAATATAGTTCCACACTCACTTTTGAGTGTGGTGTTTGTTTAGCGTTTTCAAAAATTAATTCCACACTCACTTTTGAAAACTCTTTCCAGGGCGGGAAATTTTAGGTTAACCGGTCGTCCCACCGGACGTCCTACCGGATGTCCCACCGGTCGTCTAGCCAGTTGACCGGAACAGTGTTCGTTTTTTTTTTTTTTTGCACCTGTTATTTTTATATTACAAAAAAAATATTTGTGAATTTTTTTAAAAAAATTTTATGAGCTTTGAATAGAATTTTGGGTTGTGTGTTTGGTTATGAGTTGTAAGTTTTTATATCAAATATCATATGTCACATCACTCAATTCAAACTCAATTTAAAACTCTTTTCAAAACTCATAACCAAACAAATTTTTCACACTTAAATCATAATTCCAAAACTCACAAACTCAAAATACAACTCTATTCTCAAATCATAATTCTAAAACTCTACCAAACACTACCTTAGTATTTACTATGTTGTGGTCATGTTATTTGATCCTTCAAGATAGTTTATGGGTTTTTGTACAATACTGTTTCTGAATGCTGGACCTTCTTTTTATTGTCTTCTTTAGAATTTCCTCTCATTATCATGGAACTAGATGTTCATGTTGTAGACTGATTTTGGTGAAACTTCTCTAGACCAAGCAAATGAAATATTTTTTCTTGGATAAAGGAACAGATTACTCAATCCATTTTCATATTGCTCATGATATATATATATATCATAACTTAGACATCCATTTCAAGTGCATGTCCCATTTTTGCACAGCAAGGTTATGAAAATCCAATTTCCATTTAGCTAATAAGCTCTTCCAAGATTTTACTTCATAAAAAATTTATTAAGTTTTTTTGTTTTATGTACTTCCTGGAATTTGCTTAAATTTAGTTGTCAAGTATTGAACTCAATCTATAGGCATCATGCTCTGTAGAACAGGACCTGCTGTTACTATTCGTGGAGTGAAACTACAATGCTGGTGTCACTAGAGAGCTAATGGATGAATTTTAACTTAATCCAACACATCCTGCTAAAAATTAGGTACAATTATATCCTATAAACGCCAACATTGTACCTTGAATTGGCTGTTTTTCCTTGGCTTACTGATTTTTGCATTTGTTTCATGTTGACATTCTATTGTCTTCGCAGTCACATTTAACATGCTACTCTGGATTTCTTAACTTGTATTTTTCATTACATTATTGGAAGATTTGTTGGACTTGACATGTACAGTTAACGTTTAAGAATTATTCTTGCAGAGGATGCATCTTATTGGTTGTATTTGACATTGTCAACAAGGAGCTCCACCTGCAATTGGATTGGTTAAGAAGTCCACTTGTCTAATTTAGGGAGACTTGTTTTTGTGGAATTTGTCCATGTAAGTTCCTCTTGTTTGGCTAGATATCAATTTCTTGAAGGTGTTGAGCTATTCTCCTCGTAGTAATCGATGAATAAATTAAACATCTTAAGGAGAAACTGATGCTTCACAGCGGCCCATGTCTATTGCATGCCCATTATAGCTACTCATGGCATTCTTTTATCCATGGCATATGAACCTCTCACTTTTATCCATGACATATGAATGTTATTTGAGTGCCTCATTTTGATGTATTGAATCCCATGTAAGGGAAGGTTTAAGCTTCAAAAAAGCGTAGTTCTTTTGACTAATAGCGAAAAATTGAATTCGGTTTCTAATGATAGAAATGTAATAACTTGGTAGTGATTACATCTTAGGAATGAAAGCATGGGTAAATTCAAGGATTTAAGATTGTAAATTCATTGAACATGTTTTTTCAGGTCTTGAGTGATCCACAAAAAAGGGCAATTTACGATCAGTATGGTGAAGAAGGGTTGAAAGACATGCCACTGCCTGGTTCTGGTGGCAGCAGTGGATTCCCCGATGGGTATAATCCTCAGAATGCAGAGGACATTTTTGCAGAATTCTTTGGGAGTAGCCCTTTTGGACTTGGATCAGCAGGAGCTGGTAGGTCCATGAGGTTTCAATCAGATGGAGGAATGTTTGGGGGATTTGGCGGGAATAATAATATCTTTAGATTGTATAGTGATGGAAGTGGTGCTAACGTGCCAAAGAAACCATCACCAATTGAGAGTAAATTGCCTTGCAGCTTTGAGGCACTGTACAACGGATCAACAAGAAAGACAAAGATCTCTAGGACAGTGCTTGATGCTAATGGGTAGGTGTATTCTTCTCATATCATTTTCGTTGAATTTCCTTTATTTTGAGTTTGCTAGCTGTTAGATTCTATTTTATCAACAAATTCTACTGTCATCTGAGTACATTGAAATTCATATTCATAGTGCTTTGAGTCTTAAATCAAACAGCAATTACACAGTTCTTAAATGGATAAATAATAGCCCTTTAAACCCCGGATTGGTGTATTTCTCTTCATCCTTCTACTCTTTAACATAATCTCTTCATCTCGCTGCATAAAATATCATTTACTTGTTTTGTTTTCCTCCTGGATGAAGATTCACGGTCCTTGCCCAATCAGAATATTTGGTTTCTTCACTTGTAATCCTTAAATTTCGTTATCAGCATCACCATTTATGTTAAGAGTGATTGCTTTGGGGGGCCATGGGTAGTGGTGAAACATGCTTATGCAATTTGGCAGTTTTAACTATTATTAAGTACAGGGCTATCCTCCAAGGCTCTCTGTGTTGCTTCTGGTTAACTTTCAGAATTCTAACTTGCATACTAGCGAGTTGCTGATGAAACTTTATGAATGTTTAGTTGTTTATTTGGCATGTACAGAAGCCTATCGGCAACTAAATTTGTTTTTTTGGGTATAATTCATTTGTGGTTGCATGATGCTAAGAAAATAATGGAAAGTATGCATAATTATAAAAAAATTATAACATGAACTGATGATAGGAAAATAGGTTTTTCCTTGATGGTGGTAAATTGGATGGGTCCAATCCAGGCTTCTAGATACTCTGAAGTTAAAATCTATTGGATTAGTGAAGTTAAAATCTTTAAAGCCTACCCTTTTCTTTTGACTCAGATGCTATTGTCAAAAAAAAAAAAAATTCACTAATAAATTTAATTTCTTCTAGTTGTGACTTTCCTTTAATAGCCGTGCTTATATGACATATATGAGCTTATGCCATCTTGTTGCATGGTAAGTAATTTCTCTTTTGATTAATTTTTATTTCAAATGCAATAGGAATCAGTGCAGCATATTATGATTTAGTCTAGGCTATTATTGGTTTCTCATAATCTTATGCATACACAAGCAATTTTAGCTTAAATGTTGTGATCAACAACATTACTGATTTGCACACTGGCGCATCTAGTCAAAGCATTCATTGCTGATTGTTTCTTGAATGAATAATATTACAGGCGATTAGTGCCAGAATCAGAGATCTTAACCATTGAAGTGAAGCCCGGGTGGAAGAAAGGAACGAAGATCACTTTCCCAGACAAAGGAAACGAGCAGCTAAACCAGCTTCCAGCAGACCTCGTACTCGTGATTGAGCTAAACCAACTTCCAGCTAAACAAGCTTTCATCTGGTTTTTTTATGGTTTTCATCTGTGTTTTTTTTTTTTGGTGAATTGTTTCCGAAAACTGTATTTGGTTTTTTTTTTGAATTTTTTAGAGCTCTTTTTCATCTGCCTTTTTGTTCACACTTACAATGAACATGCACTTTGCCAATGTCGGTTTGAAATAAAATAATGTGTCAAGACTAATGAAATATCACTTGCGCGAAAAAGGAAAAAAAATTGCTTTGTCCCCTCAAATTATCAGTTTGTACATGTGATTTACCTACTAAACTAAACTAAACTATCAATTTAAATAATAATTTCTGTAAACTATTGATATTAATTTATTTGCACACGTGATTTATTTATTTCAGTTGTATTAATAGGGTTACATACAAACCAATACCATAATTTTTCCAGATAAAAAAAATAAAATAAAAATTAGTGACAATATGTACCATTGTCATTTGAAAACCAGGACCATACAATTTCTAACATGAGTGCATAACAATTTCTCTAACATGTGTAAGGCTTGCTTGGTAGTGATAGTATCAAATGATTAATTATATTTCTATATTTCACACAATTTTGGAAGTAAAAATGAGCTTAAACACATTTATTTTTTTCAACTATTAATGGGATTTCTAATACAATTTTGGCATCTCTTTTTCACAACACTTCGATTTTAAATTATGATCTAAATACAAAAAGTTTTTGGAGAAAAGATCAAAACACAGTCTATAAATGTGATATATAAATAACCAAAAAATAAAAGATAAAAAAATAAATAAAAAGTACATTTATCATACTAGTTCTGGTGTTTTGTGACATAATTGCCTAATAGCGTCAGGGTAATAAAAATGGTGCAAAGGTTCCAGTAATCGCGGTACACTTCATATATATAATTATAATTCAATAATAATGATTAATAATTATATTAATAAAAAAGACGAGAGGTTCTGATTTATTACAAAAAGATCATTAACTAAATAATTATTAATAATTAATTAATCATGAATTACCATTCTCAGTATTTTCAGCAGAGACAATCAAATCTAATCATTCTACGATTTTTTCGTTCCATTGTTTCAGAGTCTGAATTCGAATTCGAATTCATACACAAAGTTTTGATTTTTTTGGTGATGTGTAGTGATAATACAGAAATTGATGATCTGCAGAGATATACATTTACATTTTTGATCAAATTATATATATACACATACATTGTAGATTTGTATAGATAAAGATATATATATAGAGTGATGGGAGTGGATTATTATAATATATTGAAGGTGAATAGGAATGCAACAGAAGATGATCTGAAGAAATCATACAGGAGATTGGCCATGAAATGGCATCCAGACAAGAATCCAAACAACAAGAAAGAAGCTGAGGCCAAATTCAAACAAATCTCTGAAGCTTATGAAGTAATGCTTACATTTTCTTTCTCGCGCCAATGTAGCTTTAATTTCATTCTTATGTCTTGTTTTGATTAGTTTTCTCCACACAATTTTCTATTCTTGTGTCAATTATGTGACAAGAAAAAAAGGAGGTTAGATTTAATTTAATTTAATTTGTTTTTTTTTAAGGAATTCTGTTTTTGGTTTAAAAAATTTGTGCTTGGCTTCATCACCCATTTTCAATGTGGATATCAAAATTGCCAAACTGATCAAGACCAAAATTATGTATTTGCATTGAAGCTTATTTGAGTGCTTATTTTTTGATGTATTGAATGCTAGCTATATAAGGGGAGGTTTAAGCTTCACAAAAGCATAGTTTTTTAGCCAAAAATTGAATTCTGTTTCTAATGATAGAAATGTATTAACTTGCTACTGATTATTACATATTAGGAATGAAAGCATGGGTAAATTCAAGAAATTAAGATTGTAAATTCATTGAACATGTTTTTTCAGGTCTTGAGCGATCCACAGAAAAGGGCGATTTATGATCAGTATGGTGAAGAAGGGTTGAAAGACATGCCACCGCCTGGTTCTGGTGGCAGCAGTGGGTTCCCGGATGGGTATAATCCTCGGAATGCAGAGGACATTTTTGCGGAATTCTTTGGGAGTAGCCCTTTTGGATTTGGATCAGCAGGAGCTGGTAGGTCCATGAGGTTTCAGTCAGATGGAGGAGGAATGTTTGGGGGATTTGGCGGAAATAATAATATCTTTAGATCACATAGTGATGGAAGTGGTGCTAATGTACCCAAGAAACCACCACCAATTGAGAGTAAATTGCCTTGCAGCTTTGAGGAACTGTACAACGGATCAACAAGAAAGATGAAGATCTCTAGGACAGTGCTTGATGCTAATGGGTAGGTGTATTCTTCTCATATCATCTTGTTGAATATTCTTTATTTTGAGTTTGCTAGCTGTTAGATTATATTTTATCAACAAATTCTACTGTCATCTGAGTACATTGCTATTCATATTCATAGTGCTTTGAGTTGTAAATCAAACAGTCATTACCCAGATCTTAAATGGATAATCATAGCCCTTTAAATCCCGGATTGGTGTGTTTCTCTTCATCCTTCTACTAGCTAACATAATCTCTTCATATAGCTGTATAAAATATCGTTTGCTTGTTTTGTTTTCTTCCTTGATGAAGATTCAGGGTCCTTGCCCAATCAGAATATTTGGTTTTTTCACTTACTTCTAATCTTTAAATTTCATTATCCGCATTGCCATTTATGTTAAGTGCTTCTTCTAGGGGCCAAGGATGGTGGTGAAACATGCTGATGCAATTCGGCAGTGTTAACTATTATTAAGTATAGGGCTATCCCCCAAGGCTCTCTGCGTTGCTCTGGTTAACTTTCAAAATTCTAACTTGCAAAACAGCGAATGTTACTGATGAAACTTTATGATGTTTAGTTGTTTATTTGACATGTACGGAAGCCTATTGGCAACTTTAATTTAATTTTATTTTATTTTATTTTTTGTGTGGGTATAATTCATTTGTGGTTGCATGATGATCTAGGAAAATAATGGAAATTATGCATAATTATAAAAATTTTATAGCATGAACAGATGATCAGAAAAATAGGTTTTTCCTTGATGGTGGTGGGTAGATTGAATGGGTCCAGTCCAGGACTATGATACTCTGATCGATATACTTCTGATTACATTATTGGCATTTCACACTTATATGAAAACCCATTAGGTTAGTGAAGTTAAAATCTTTAAAGAAACCTTTTTCTGGATCGTAAAAGTAAATTACATTTCTTCTAGTTGTGACTTTCCTTAATAACCGTGCTTATATGACATATATGAGCTTATGCCATCTTGTTGCATGGTAAATAATTTCTCTTAATAAATGTTACAAATACAATAGAAATCAGTGCAGCATATATATTATGAATTAGTCTAGGCTATTATTGCTTTAAATGTTGTGATGAACAACATAACTGATAGCACTTGTAGTCAAAGCTTTCATTGCTGATTGTTTCTTGAATGAATAATTAATATAACAGGCGATTAGTGCAAGAATCAGAGATCTTAACAATTGAAGTGAAGCCAGGGTGGAAGAAAGGAACGAAGATCACTTTCCCAGACAAAGGGAATGAGCAGCTAAACCAGCTGCCAGCAGACCTCGTATTCGTGATTGATGAGAAGCTCCACAGCATTTTCACACGAGACGGCAATGACCTCATCATGAACCATAGGGTGACATTGGCAGAGGCTCTGGGCGGGACCACAGTGAGTCTCACTACACTTGATGGACGTAACTTGTCGATCCCAGTAACTGACCTTGTGAGCCCCGGTTATGAGATGGTGGTTGCCCGGGAGGGAATGCCAATCACCAAGGAGCGTGGTAATAGAGGTGATTTGAGGATCAAGTTTGAAGTGAAGTTTCCAACAAAATTGACACCAGAGCAACGATCAGGGCTCAGGAGAGTTCTAGGTGGCTAGTAGTTCATATGTATGGGCTTTTTAGCTTCATCATCGGTATTTTTGTTGATTAGAGTACATCATTTTTAGGTCACAATGATGCGCTTGGCATGCCTTGTTGGTTGAGAAGATGAGAGGGGCTCAAATTCCTTTGTGTTTTACTTACTGTCAACAAAGCATGTAGAAATTCCACCACAATTACTTTATTTATTTTATTTTTTTTTTGGGAGTTGGGGCTCAAATTTGTTTGTGTTACTCAATGTATTTTTGTTGTTGTTGTTGTGCAGTTTCATGTGTTGTGCTTTTGATATAAATGTATATCTGTATATTGGTCTCAATAACATTTCTTAATGTGTTTTGTTTCCTATTGTAAAGAAAGAAAGAAAAAAATGTTACTTCAGAATTTCATGATATCCCAATCTCTCTCTCTCTCTCTCTCTCTCTCTCTCTCTCTCTTATTGTTATTATTTCTACAGAATTTATTTTCTAGTATTTTTTTAGTTTATTCATTTATTTTTATTTTTTGCATGAAAAACATCATATTTCATTTCAAGAAAGAAGAAAATACGAAAGTGAATGATTTCAAACAAACCTAACAATAGAAACAACACTAACAAAAACAAGGTGAGCAACGAAAGACACAAACATAACATAAGCTAAGACAACACTAACAAAAAAAAAAAACATCATATTTCAAATGAGTATTTTCAGTTAAAAGAGTGTTTATTTTCATCAAACAATCAATTTGATGAACAATTTGCAATTTGTTATTGATGAATAAACACAGTTTACAATCAAAATCAAAATAGCATCTCAATGATGCCTTTTAGTTGCTTATTATCATCCATCCATCTATCAAGAAAAACACAATTCAGTTCATCGCTGCGTCGAAGGGGACCTTTGAGAGATAGCTTCGATGGTTAGTCCAAAGACTCTATTCAGAAGGTTTATAGTTCTACTCTCCTCCTGTTTGTTTGGTCGGGTTCATTGGCTTAGGGGTAGCCTCTGAACCCGTGTTTGTTCTGTTCATAAGCTTAAGGTTGGCCTCTCAACCCCACGTGGAGTAGGACGAAAAACGAGTTTTCGATAAAGCAAAAAAAATGTGAAAGTGACTAGCCATAGAACAGGTTTTAAAAAGAGAAAACAAGCAAAAAAGCATTCCTTCTCCACAGGCGACTCAGGTTCGACTCCTGGTGGGAACGAAATGTTGAATAATTTCAATGGTTCTCTGCAGAGACCTCACTTTGTACTCCGATCGAATCCTGAGCTTGTCTGTGATGTATGATTAATCTCCATTAGTGCCTCGGTAGTGAGTCACTTCCTTTGAGTTGAGTTACATCAAGCTAGCAATTGATTACCCTGGAGTCTGGCCCACAGATGCCGTGATGAAACGTCAGAACATTTTTTTTTTTTTTTGCCCCCAAAAAAAAAATAAAAAAATAAAAAAAATATATATATATATATGTATTCCTTGGTCCTTATTCTATTGATTCATAACCTCTATCCTAAGACAACTTCACATTCCACGTAAGGCATAAATTATAGATCACTCATTCTCAAAGGTCTCAACTCATCATGGATAAATAATAGTCCAAAACACGGAATTGACTACACAGCCAATCACATAAAATAATTATTACATATAAGATGGTGAAATTCACAATTAAAGAAATTGTTCTGTGCACTTTGATCCAATTATATTTTATGTGATTGGTTCAATGTCTCTAAAATTAATATTAATAAACTTTTTATATCATAAAATATTTATCATTTCATATATTATTGTGACACATAAGTAAGATTATAAATAATTTATGGTATATTAGTCATAGTTGTTGCATTATTGTAATAACATGCATTAAACTATAGATTGGAAAATAAACATTGCAGAGACGAATTAAAAGGTACCATGTTCATCTACGAGATTTGCTTCAACAACTAAAAAAAAAGAGAGATACATGCTTAGAACATTTTTATGGTTACATTACTGCACATATCTTACCAAAGTTTGAAAAAAGAAAAACTAAAAAAAGAAAAACTTTATACATGATAGGGACCAAATCAAAAACCCCTACTCCGTGGGGCACCCTCCTGTCTCCACTCCATACCAGCCTGCCCAGGTCGCAGCCCAGGCGGCACACCATAGTGGCCAGGAGGCTGCACCCACCTAGCTCCGGGTGGCCAAGGTGGGGCTACATTATGCAAGCCCTGAACCATATTACCCGATGGTTGCAAAGGCATAGCACCACTGGGTGGTGCAATTTGCAGCCGCGGGGGCTGTTGAGGCATTGCAAGTCCCGGGTGTTTATTCACTTGATGATGTGGCAGCATTGGCTGCTGAAAGTTATGCATGGGTGGTTGGTGGTGGGGCTGCTGTTGGGGTGGTGGTGCCTGAGGCTGCCACTCTGGAATATCATCATCGTCGTCGTCATTCCATGGTTGAATCCCCTTCCTAACAGTCCTCAAACCGGCACTATTCCCAGTTTGCCCGTATTTCTGAATAAGCTCTCTCATTTGGTCTACGGGTAAGGGGGGAGCATGAGAACTCGGATGAGAAGGGTTTGTTCCCGACCCCCCAGATCGAGTTTGGTTAGAAGGTACAGACGGTTTTGAGAAATTAAATTCGGGCAAGTCATCTTCATCCCGGGCAGTGGCGGGGCCAAACCCAGGCGGAATATCATCATCATCATCATCATCATCATCATGATTTATCGGAGGATGATGAGGTCCAGTTGCGCCCATGGGATGAGTCTGTTTAGATACAAAATTCACATTCATATAGGTATCTTTTTCTTGATGCTTCCTAGATGTGATATTGGAGTGTTGTTTTTTGGAGTTGTGTTTGTGATGTGAGGACGATGATGAGTTGGGTGATATTACAGAAGAACTGAAATGAGGTCTTCTCCATACAACGATACCAATTAGCCCATTGTCTATTGAATTAAGAATCTCAGTATGGTCTTTGGATAGGTGTTTGCTCAGTATTTCAACTATTCTTGGAGGGCAGATATAAAGTTCCACTCCAGTGGCTGGCGCTGCAAACCCCAACCTCTCGTCAGAAACGTACGAATGAACCACCTGCACATTGATGGGCAAAATTCGGTTAAACAAGAAACTGAGAAAATATTAGATAAAAGGGAGGCTGATGTGGGAAAACATGAGAAAAGAATATGAAAGTCACCTCGTCAAGACTTGCATGATCATTTTCCGAGGATCCCTCCTTCAAAACAAAATGGACAACCTGCACAGAGAGAATATTACATGAAAAAAATTTAAAATTTACATACTTTGATGAACTTCACTATCATTATCATTATGTATGAGATAATCAGTTATAATTGGATATCTATTCCCGTAACAATTTTATGTTTCTTCACTTTATTTATTCGCTTTAATTTTCTGATAACACCCAGATGCCTTTTTCTGCTTTCTTTTTTTGTTTTCTAAAATTAAAAAATGTGCTTTATCATTTTGAAGAAGAAAACTGCATATTTCATGATGTCCAAACATGGATTTTCACAAACTAGCTGATCCAAAATACAATCTGCTTGAGTTTTGAAATGTTCTGGAAAAGCTAAATTTCTGGACATGACACATCACAAATCTATGTTCAATTTTGTTTTCCTTTTCCTCATCAAAACCAGCCAACCAACAATAAATTATTTCTAATCACAAATCTATGTTCAATCGTGTTTTCCTTTTCCACATCAAAACCAACAAATCACAAATCAATGTTCAATCATGTATTCCTTTTTCACATCAAAACCAACCAACCAATCACAAATCTATGTTCAATCATGTTTTCTTTTCCAAATCAAAACCAACCAACAACAATAAATTATTTCCTTATTTTTTAAATTGCCATATTGTGCCCTTTAAACCTTGAGTCAAAATTTTAGCATTGGGTATTTGACAATATATTCACATCCTGGCCACACAGCATGCAACCAACTAATCCTTTCTTTTTACTAGATGCGAAAAATAATTACCAGCAACACAGCTTAATTCGATACTACTAGTAGACAAAAGAAAGTGTTTCGTTCGCACAGCACATGTGCACATGCCCCACACACAGCAAGGGGGAGAGACGGAGAACTCTGGAAATGCCTTTTTACGCATGAACGATATATTAAGAGAGAGAATTTGCTTACATATATCCTTTCGTTTCACACCAATAACTATAACTAAAACAAATGCCACTACCACAGCTGAGAAAGCACTACTCTGCTGTAGGTTACCAGCTGAACAGCAGCAAAACAGCGGATAAAAATTAAATACAAAAAATGGGAGTAGAGATACCATGACTGCACGGCTACGAGACATGGGAAGCTCTTGAAGGAATTTTTCAAACGCATCTAATCTTACTCGCCCCTTGATCTCAAGAGAGTTGGGCCACTCTTTTGTCAATGTTTTTTCACCACTGTAAGAAGATGAGCCGGTAAGTGAGAAATCGACAAGCATACAGAAAAAAAAAACAATGGAAACTGAATCGGTGTATTTTGTTATCTTTTTTGCTCACAAGACTACAAGGGAAACTAAAACCCTCAGATCAAGGGCAGCAGACCAACTGGGAACAACTTCATAGAAAGGCGGGTTGTAAATTAATTGTTATTTCAAATCTTAAACAATTAACCTTAATTGTAAATACATTCATGTTATTTCATGCTTGGAAGGCACAGAAAATTTTAACTCAAGTAGAAGTGCACTAAATTTTCTTCAAAGCAGCAAGTTACAAACCACAACAAAACAAGGAAAGACTTCCCAGTCTTCAAAGTTCTAAATACACAGGCCATGTTTGGTTAGAATTTGTAGAGTGATTTTGGGAAATTTTTTTAAAAAAATTTGTTTGGTTTGTAAATTTTTCAAAACAATTTCCAAAATTACTCTCTCTTACCTATCAATCAATCACTTTGTCTCTCCTTCTCAATCACTTTTTCTCTCACACACATTTACTCAATTATAACAAAATATCAAATCATTCCAAACTTCCAAACTCCAAAACTATTTTCAAAATACACAACCAAACAAACCAAAAAAAATTCTAAATTCTCTCCCAAAACAATTTTTAAAAACTACTCTCCCAAAACCAAACCAAACCAAACCAAACATACCCACAATGTTTTCAAGTCAACTTCTACAATTTCATTTTATACAAAAACAAACTGACGTTACTGTATAACTAACATTGAAAACTACCCAAACTTCACATCATCATCTATGACATTTAGAGCCAGATTAGGACAATAAAATTAGTTGGACAACCAACAAGCAACGAAAGAATAAGAGAATTGGCTATTATGCAAACATATGCATAGATAACATGATACGTATTAGAAAGCAGATGGACCACGAAACAGGCACAAGATAATTTCAAGACCTATTGGAAATGCAATGACCCCCATTGACCCCCATTTTTAAGACAGCAACAGGGATTATGTGTAGACTGCACACATGCAGCTGATACAATAATTACTCAAACGAAGATATTCTACCACAAAACAAAACTGAAGATACAAAAGAACAGTAGATTAGAGATACATAATTAGTTGAAAGGAACTGAAGCAGTAAACAACTTGCAATGATCACGACATCAACTGAAACATACCTTTTAAAAAAGCCTACTACTGTTACCACAGCTGACACATTCAGCTGAAGTATGCCTTCCCATACACGGTCACCCTTGGACGCAGCACCAGGAGAAGGTTTTGGTGCTATAGGATTCTCCTTGGATTTCGTCTTCACATCGGAATCTTTGTATTTCACATCCACTTTATCAGACTTTTCTGAGGTTGCGTCCACAGGTTCTTTGGAAGCTAGACCAGAGGGTGTCACTTCAAAGCCACCCTCTGTGGTTTCCTTGACAGAGGGTGATATCGTCTTCCCACCAACCATGGGTAAATTTTCAAATGGAGGTTCAGAATCAAGAGATTCCATAAACTCATCAAGGGACACAATAGGAGGAAGGAATTCTGCATCCTTCAATTCATCCACCATTAGATTTTGCATTAAATCAGTCCCATCATTTGGAATCGTAAGGCTACACGAAAGATCCTGGTTTTCTGAGCTACTCTTCTCACCTACAACATTCTCTTTATCTTTGATGTCATCAGCTTTGGCAGAGGGATGAGCTTCAGTATCCTCGTCTTTCGATTGAACTCTGAGAAGCGAACTTGCTCCAACAGAAACCTCAACTGAAACACCATCATCTTGTTCGAATTCTACTTGAAACTCACCCTTGTGTGTTTTCTTCACCAGACGTCTCATGTCAACATCTGAATCAGGCAAAACTACCATTTGAGCGAGCTCTTCTGCTTTTGCAATTCGCCACTCAGAAAGCTCCTTTGAAGCAAGTTCCTCAGCTGTCATTGAACACAAACGATCAGGGGGGATTTCACCAGACATTACTCTTTCTCGTAGTTCAGGATTACTACGATCTTTTAAATTAAACATAAGAGATCTTCCCTTCTCTTTGTACTTCTTATTGACCCCTCCAAACAATTTGAAGAGTTCTACTTCAATTTTAAAAGCCAAACTTTGAGGAGATTGAAATGCTTGATCTCTTTCTTCCCCACCCCCCATATCCTCATTTACCAACTTAGGTTTTTTGGCAATTTGTACTTCCTTTTTTTCTCCAACATCTACATCAAGTTCCAATGCCCAAGTGAGCCCATTTCCCTGCAAAAGTTCATCTTTGACAAAGAAACTGTCACTAAATGAAACATCTTCATTTGGAAAGCCAGTATTATATTGGGCTTCTTGTCCATCACCTTTCCAGGTTGGAGCAGAACCTCCCATGTTTTCATTAGTAAAACCTCCCTGAGATATGCTTTGGACATTGTTGGCTATATCTACAGAACGAGATTCTTTCGATGGTAAACTGTCTGTAGGGTTTTCAGATACATGGTCAGCAGCATCAGCCGGAGCAGAAGAGGATTCAACTCGCTGAGAAACCTGTTTCTCAGAATTACTTTCTTCATTTGAAGCTTTATCTTGCCGCTGAGTAACCAGGGCCAAGGCAGAAGCTAATGATTCCCTCATCTTTGACCTCACAGATTCACATGACTCAGCCTGACCCTTTGGTGATGGTTCCATTTGTGTAGTACGATTCTTTGGAGTCAGCAATTGCTTAGTGCCAGATCTACCAGACATGGATTCATTCCGTACCATTTTCTTATTTGGTGGAGGTAAATTTTGTGAAGATGGAACACCAGACTTGGAATGCACCTGTGTAGTTCTTTTATTTGGTGATGATAGTTGCTGCAACCCAGGGTTGGTAAATGGTTCCGTTTGTGCCACGTTCCTGTTTGGCGTCAACAAATGTTGTCCCACAGAATTACCGAACTTTGGTTCTCCCACAGCCTTTCGCTTACTCGGTAACAGTATCTTTTGTGGACCTATGTTGTTCAACATAGCATCCATATCTCCGATTTGATGATTTGGCATTAAGAATTGTTGTAATCCAAGATTGCTGACCTGCATTTCCATCTGCCCCGTTTGCCTGTTCAACACTGGTGAGTTATGTAAACCAAAATTATTGGTCATAGGTTCCACCAAACCCATTTTCTTGTTTGATATTTCAAACTGCCGTGGTGCAGGACTGTTAGACATGCCATCCATCATTCCCATTCGCATATTTGGAATCGATACCTCTAGATTGTCCGAAATAGGATCCATCTGCTTGTTTGGTATTGATAATGGTTGTGACACAAGATTGTTGGACATGCTACAACAGCACTGTAAAACATATGCACGTACAACCGTAACACAGCTCTGAAACTCAAATATTTACCTAATACATACCATGAATTAGGCTATGCATCCAGGTGATCAAAAAAAGAGATTTACAGAATCTGCATTTTAAAAAAACATAAGCATTATAAGCATCCTCTTTCTTGAGTTACAATTGATGAGACAAAAACAGTTCCAATACAAATAAAATAAATAAATAACAAACAGATCTACATATAAAATTCCACTTACTAGAACAATCAAACCAACATATATATATATATATGCTGGAAGAGAGAGAAAATCAATTCACATCAATGAGTTTTAGAGAGCTTGCATAAATGAATAACTAACTACTGGAGGCAGAAAAACAATACAACTAAATTGAACACAAACAGCACCTTAGTTGATATCAGTCCCCATATGTTAGAAGCTTTAGGCACACAACAATACACCATTATCATAGTTAACAATGTGTGTATGTGTTTTTCCAGGTCTCCAAGCAAAATAGATTATTCATGGTTGGAAGAATGCTAGAGTAAATTTATATTCTGCATGCCAAAACCTAGTAATAGAACACACAGGATTCCACATGTTTTGTTTCTTAAGCACATTCAATTCCATTAATGCATAACTTTTTCTTGGTATATTGTCAAAAAGACATAATGGTAGATCACATTCAAAATATAATGCTGATCTATGACAAGTCCCAACAAAAAACCACCAAACACATAGGCTTCAAACACCTGTTTACTTATACATAGAGAAGCAAGATAAAGAGGTAGTACAGGGAAAATTTATAAAGTAGTCATATACACACAAAGAGTCAAAAAAGTGCACAGACAATGACAGCACGTGCCCACAAGCACATACATGTCTATGCGTGTGATAGTGTGTGTGTGTGTGTGTGTGAGAGAGAGAGAGAGAGAGAGAGTAAAATGCAGGCAATGCTATATAACATTGCACACATACAACAACAGTTCTAGACTGAGAGAAACAATCAAGTAGGAGACAGCTAGATATGCAGTGGAGGAATGAACTGTATGGGACAATGTCAATTTGTTAAAATGACTTCTTTTGGCATTTTCCTAAATTACTTAACCACCTTTAATGTTCTTGTCTTCTGCTTCCCCACAAGCTCCCAATGCCAAATGCAAAGGATCGCTAATCTCAGTTACACTAAGCTAAACAAGCCGCACATGTTTCATAAATGTTTCAAGTTTCCCTCCTGTTAAATATAATGAGAGGATTTTCCTTACAAAAAAGTCCAAGCTTCCAACAGTTTGGACCTAAGTTGATTAAACATATGTAGCTTTCTTGAAATTTATGGGACTCCAGATGATATCTTAGTAACAAAACTCCCTTGGCATCTAATCTAAGCAGGGGGGGGTGGTGGGGTTGGGGGGAAGCAATTATAGAACTTCAACGTTGCAAGTTCTGTACAAATTCAGAATGTGTTGAATGATGGATGCAAAATCTTTGTAATTGCAAAACTTTTTTAAACCAAATGTTGCAAATGATAGTTGACAGACTGAATTAATCCAGACAAGTTACGAAGTAAGGACTGAATTAATCCAGACAAGTTACCAAGTAAGTTTGAATACCAATAAAACCACCATTACATGCTCATTGAGAAATCCAAGCCATTATGGACAGGCTTGAAATATTCAAGAACAGGAGAAAAAAGCTGTGCAGTATTTTTTCAAGAATACAAATGAAAAAAATCAAATGACATTCGCTCTCATGATTTTTTTAAATAAGTTTTGCTCACATGAATGCAAGTTGCAAGTTGCAGAAGTTGACAAACCCCACCCCCCTTTGAAACGATTCACAGTTTGGGTGATGATTGCCAATCAAAAGTAGACTTGCGCAACTTAGCACCCTTTTTTTATTGTGAGGAAACAAAGCACCTCTGTACAGAGCACCCTTAAAATTGTTGAGCACATCAAAGAGAATATCATTACATAACAATGATAACAAAAATAAATGTATAGATGGAAAAACATCTAACGTGCCTATGCAACAGATTTCTAAACAAATATGTGTGCCATCATGGTGTAAAAATATCTAAACAAACCATAATTATCACCATAATTCGCAGTAGAAGAAGCACTAAACTCTATGCTTTCTTTAAATGGTGTGTCCTAAGAATGGATATGATAAATAAAATTAGGTCAAACTTTCATGAAATTAGCTACTTCCTAGTGAATTCTAGCTACTTCTCTCTGCAAATCTAGTAACTGCAGAGTTCCTACAGTAAGCCAATTCCATTCTGTTCTCAACTAAAAACCACAGGATGATATTCCCCACTGCCACCCTACCCCACAAATTTCTTAACCAAATCACACATAAAACATATTACAAAAATTAGTTATTTAGTTTGAAACTTCTTGATGTCATGAACATAAGAAGTTATTTTGTTATTTTCTTTCGGAGGTGCACTCTTATAAGCAACTTGTCGATGAGATGGTTGTATGTAAGAAGCTTTTCACCTACTTATTGGTAATGGTCGCATGCAGGACATGTCACTTAGGTTGTTGCATGTAAAACCATGTCCTACTTTCTTGTCATTGAATGGCCATGTGTCAATAAGTTGTTATGGAATGGTTTCATACCTGAAACTCGTTACCTTTTGTTACTTTTAGTTTTTCTATTCCAAGACACTTGATTAGAAAGTAACCTCCTTAGCTAATTTTATATAGGACTGTCACTCTTTTGAATGAGGTTTTAGAGAAATTAAAATTTCAAATTTTGATATCATGTTGTAGTCTTCTTCGCTGCTTCTTACAGCTTGGTATTGAGCCTCATAACTCGTAGAATTCAAGCCTGCCTTGCTGGTTTTTGCATAAATTTGTTTTGAAATCTGATTTTTTGCATAGCTCGATCTTCATCCAATGTTGTTCAGATCTACCTTTGATTGTAGTTATTGGAACTTCCAACTAGACTACATCACTTGTCCTTCGTCATAATGGTTCAAAAATATATTAGATTCACGTGGCAAGAGCACTTTCAATATCCTCCACTTTTCTTCTCAATCATTTCAGGTGACTGAAGAGACATGGTGCATCAATGAGATGCCTCATGTAGTTTTAAATATTTAGGCCTAGTTTGGGAAGACTAAATAAGTGCACTTTTTGACTTTTTATGAAATATGGGTTGGGTTTGGGTTGGGTTTGAAGTGATGTGTTAGAGAGGTGATGTGACTTAAATAAGATGATGTGACTTAAATAGGATAGTGACTTTTTGACTTTTTGTCTTTTTTCAATATTCCCAAACCAGGCCTTATTATATCATATACTATATGAATATTTCATTTAAAAGTATAAAATAATGCAACATAATACTAATTGCTAAGGTTTAAAGGAGGAGGGCTTAATAAATATAAATCTCCATTTTTTATTCCTTTTATCAGGAGATCTCAAGTTAATATTTCACACTTGTAATGTGTTTCACATAACACGTGTCCCCTAGTGTTTGAAGCATGTCCAAGTCCAAAAGTAATAATAATTGTACACGTTTGAATATGTGTTGGGCGCTCCTTAGCATGTGTTCGACACATACACAACAACTTTTTAGTCTGTGCTTTTTAGGTGCACAATTTCTTATTGAAAAGTGTTGTGTTTAAAGTGTAAGGTGCATAAGACAAAAGGAGTGTTAACTACATCAATAGCACCAAGAATAGTAATCAATCATATCAACACTCCAAATCAACACATTCACAGAACCAATGGTGGAACCGCATTACTATAGAGCTTTCTAACCTAATGCAATGCCACCAAGTCCCCATTGACCTACCAGTGTTCCTTCATGTGTTCGATATGGAAAAACACTATTCTTGTTCTACTCCTTTTTTCTCTTGCATCTTTTTTTTTCCCTGGTTTATTTCAGCATCTGTAAACGTTATCCATGCAATTGCAATATCAAAGAATTACAACCAACTTCAACTTGGTTCTTAAAAACAACCACACCTGTTTACGATGGGTTGTCAGGAAGAGCAAAAACAGAAATGGGTAACTGTAAATTTTTTAAGTGAGAATCATTTATACTATAGTTTTACTTTTCCTCCTTTTAAAATGTGACCCTGGTTTTAAGTTGTCAAACATGAAGCACACAAACAGATTAAAGTAGAGTCACAATTGGACAAAAAAAATCCCCCACTCTCATTTCTATGTTTCTATTAGTTAACAGAGAAAAACAAAGCCTTACATTTCAGTAAATCTATAGGTAGACAACCATCTCTAGGAAAATTAGCTCGCCAATTATCCAGTCGACAATGCTCAAACACCACTTTTGTTCCAATCAACATGTAGCAGATGGAAACCCTGACATATTAATAATGACAACTTTCATCAGAGTACAAACATCATAAAAGAAAAACATCTAATGATGTGAGAAAGAGAAAGCATGAGTGCATAAGAGAAAACAATCTTATGACTTCATTGAAACCCATTCAACCCCTCCCCCCCCTTTAAAACCTCCAGAAAACAACACCTCAATACATACTCAGAAATCCTTTACAAAGTAAATAAATCCCATTTAACTGACAACAAAAACCAGGAAAAATTATTAACTATACCAGCAATCACAAATATCACAAGCTCAAATCACTTGCAACAACAATTAATTTACCAAAACAATTAATTTACCAAAACCAATCTAATTGGAAAAAGGTTTGTCCAATCCAACCTGTACAAAATCTATGAAACAGAGGCCCAAAATCTATGAAGTGAGCAACAATCACACATGCCCATATCTAATACCACAAAATCAGATTTGGGGTAATAAAAATTTTCAAAAAAAAAAAAGCTTCAAATCTCAACCGCACCGCACGTTACTTAATTCGATCCCTAATTACTTCAAACATGCATGCATAAAATCTCAAACTTTTAACCTTCCAACACAATAATTATGAACAACACCTCGAAAAAAATCATAAATTATATAAATTTATCGCACGATTGATCAATATTCATATAAAATCGATAGAATTGCAGAATAATAATGAAAAAAACAAATTTTTTTTACGCAAATCGAACCATCACAGCCCACACCAAAAAAAAAACCCTAATTTCCGATTTATCAGAACTGTGCGAATTCAACTCGAGCTGAGATGGAGGGAGAAAAAGAAATAAGTGTGTATATGTGTATACATGTATGTATGTGCACATCTGATTACCTGATCGGAAGACGAGTAGAGAGAGAGAAAGAGACTGAGTTGAAAGAGCTGAGCAGTGAGTCGGCTATGGAGAGAGAGAGAGAGAGCTGGACAAATATAAACCCTAGAATCAGAGGATTGAAGAACCGCCCCGAGAACGAGTGACACGTGGCAAGCCTTTTGAGCGAGTCTATCTCTTCGATGGTGAGGTTGACCTCACGCTCCTTTTTTTTTTTTTTTTTTTTTTCCTTATTCGGCAATAGGATTGTTTAGAAGGTGCTAAATTAGTATATTTTTAAATTTTTTATAAAATTTTATGAGATATAAATTGAAATTGAAATAATATAATAGAGAGGTTATATGAATTAAATAAAAAATGATATAATATAAATAAAATAATTATGACTTAAATAAAATAATGTATTAAAATAACAAAGGTCATTGTTTCTCTAGTCTTGCATCGAACTGGAGAGGTGTTGTTGGGCCTTATAGGTCTATTTTTTGATTTTGTTTCATTAATTTGAACCGTTCATATTATACTTACAAAAAATTAACTTGAATAGATAACAACAATTATGTGTTTGGATTAGTTTTGTATGAAAAAAAAAATAAATAGTAATAAAATAAACAATTCATATAAAACTGATTCGAATACGTGATTTTTGTTATCCAATCGACTTGATTTTTTGAAAGAATAATGTACCCAACGAACCCTAAAATGTGAACTATTCGAATTATTGGAACGGGGATCCAAAAGTGGACCCATTGAGCCAGACTTGACTGGATTGTCCAATTACGGATTAGAGACAGTCCAATTCCTTTTAAAAAAAATACTCTCCATATCCAAAAATATTAGTCCCTTATTTCATTTTTCATTATTTTAAAATATTAGTCCATTATTAAAAATCAATAACTAAAATAATATACATTTTATATTTTGCCATTCTTTTAAATTTATTAACAGTATTTGACTTGTAATAATTGTACTATCAAAAGAGAATTTTGAAAACTTTATAATATTTTTGAAATATAATAATTGTACTCCCAAAAAAAATTACATTCCCTAAAATGAACTAATATTTTGAAATGGAGGTAGTAGAGTAAATTTTATAATTCTTGACATAATTACATTAAATTTTTTTAAGATTTTAATTCATATAACATTTAATTGCATTTTTATCAATTATATGAATAAAAAATAATATTATCATTACTTTTATAAGAAAATATATATTTTATGTTGTTTATTTTTTTCTTTTGATACTATTTGTATTAGTTTCGATTCATTTAATTTTATTAAAGGAAAGATTAACGTAATTATATTAAAATTATAAAAATTTTATATATTTTTTTTCAAATTTTAGGAAGGCTTCGTAATTTACCCTTTTTTTATGGTTTTTTTTTGTGGTAAATCACTAATACACCTCCTAATATTTACTTAAAATACAAATTATCCCTTTAAGTTGGAAAAATTACAAATACCCCTTGTTAAAAAAAATTATTTAATGGAATTAATTTTAAAAAAAAATTCATAATTTCTCTCCTATACAATAATAAAATTATCTAAATTATTAATTGAAACGTATTTATAATATCATTAAAAACTGTTAATTGACTTGATAATTTATTAATAAAATAAGTGATTTATTATGAAATTAGAAACCTCAAGGGGTGAAATGTAATTTTCAAAACTACAGGAGGCGATTTATATTTTAATCAAACTTCAATGGTGTATTTGTAATTTATTATTTTATTTTTTTATTGGTGAACTACCTCTTTTTTCTTTTTTTGGGTGAACTACCTCTTGACCTCATGGCTTTTGCGTGATGAGATTTTCACCAAGAACCGTCTCTTCTATGGTTGAATGGATAGATAAAGTGAGCACCAAAAAACAAAACAAAAAAATGGATAGATAAAGTGATAGTTATTATTATAATTTAACAATAAATAGCGTTAAAATATTTTTATTTAGCAATCTTATTCTAATGAAATACTGTAATTTTTTTCAATTTTATTTTGTAAAATGTCAAATTAAAATGCAATATGTGAATTCCTAGTGAAAAGATATGGAGATAAAAATTTATAATATTTTTAAATTTTGTGCTATATTTGACATAATATTTAATGAAGTGCATAGATTTATTTTGGATAAATTACACTTACCTTTTGAGGTTTGGAGAAAATACAATTAACCTTATATTTTTGACATAATTACACTGATATCTCTTAAATTTTTCATCAATAATTTATTAGTCGTATAAATATAATAAAAAAAATGATATTGTTATCTTTTTTCTACTAAAATGTATATTTATTTTTATTTATTTCAAGACTATCCATCATCTATATTAATTTTGATTTCATTAAACTTATTTAAAAAAAAAAAAAAAAGATTAGTGTAATAATACGTAAAGTGTATGACGAATTGTATTATCTTTAAACTTCAATAGAAGTGGGTGTAATTTATCCACTTATTTTAATAACCTGACAAATATTCAAAATTGTGTAGTGGTAATTATATTATTCATCTATTTATTAATTATCAATTTTTTAATAATGCTTTAACTTATTAATTTTAGTTTTTTTTTTTTTTAAAGAATATGTAAGGTTGCTCATCCTTAACAAAAACGGCTAATTTTGGACTGTTATTAATAATGGTTATGCTATTTTGTAATCTTATTTAAGTTACAGTTACAAAATTAATAAAAGTGATTTGACATGAACTTATACACCACTAAGCCACTATTTTGCGTCTTCTATATTAGCACATTTTTTAATTTTTTTTTAGATTACATTACATCTCTATCTTTTTTTATATATTTTTTTTATAAAAAATAAAAAAGTATACATATTTAGATCGTCTCAAACGCCTTCTAAATTCTACAAAAGTTTTGTTAATCATGAGTGTTTTATATGCCACTTAGTCTCGTTTGGGAACATATTTTTTAATAACTTTTTGATTAAAATATAATGTAAATAAAACTAGTATGTTTGGAATAACTTTTTTGTTTTTTACGAAAAAATATACAAAAAATAGAGAGAAAATAGAATTTTTGACTTTTTGATATAAGTTGTTAGTTTTTTTTTATTTTTTTAGTGACTTTTTAACTAAAAAATGATATTGCCAAACAAAGCCTAATGATCATAATTAATATATTCTTATTTTATTAGTGAGTAGTTCACAAATGCTACTTAGGTCATCTCTACTCATTTATCAAATATTTTATCAAATTTAAATTTGATAAAAAATGCTGTAAAATTCAACTATAACGCTTTCATCAAATCAAAGAAGTTTTTATCTTTCATCAAATTTTACAGGTAGTTATCGGGTTAGACATCCTCCTAGACATCAGCTCAAACAACTGAACTTTCTTTATTCGAATGTCAATTTTTACTCATGACAGGACGTCTGCTTAGGATAACCAAACTTGTAACAAGATTTAATGAAAATT
Organism: Camellia granthamiana; assembly: GCA_036172215.1. Lineage (NCBI taxonomy): Eukaryota > Viridiplantae > Streptophyta > Magnoliopsida > Ericales > Theaceae > Camellia > Camellia granthamiana. Next base: position 16,902,267 of record CM069916.1, on the reverse strand, counting down.
TTAAATTTATAATTAAAGTGCATCATATTAGATAAAAAAATTTATCAAATTTTACTAAAATTTAATAAAAATTCTCATGCATCATTAGAGATGCTATTAGTGACGTGCTTATCAATTAGTATTTATTAGCTTTTAGTTTAAAATTTTAAATTTGCATGACCTTCATGGTTAACAAATTATATACTATTTTTTAAAATTATTTAGGAAACTTAATGAAATAATATCTATATTGAATATGAAGTTTTATAAATAAAAAGTTATTTAAAAACTATAAAACTGAGGAATTTAAAGAAATTTTTACAGAAATTGAAAAAATTGACAACATTTTCAGTCTTGGATAAATTTCAAAATTGAGAGATTTAAGGAAATTATATAGGACATGACAATTTTTTCAAGGAAAATTTGGCCATAAACCTCTCTTAACTTCATTTTATTGTTAAAAGGACAAAAATAAAATAAAATTCAAAACCCCCTTATAATTATAAAGTCTTGTATGAAGAACAAAACTTATCATTTAAATATTTTATTTGACTATTAGACATTCTCTTTCTATCTCTTTCTTTTACACAGTGCTTGTCACAACCCGCTCTCCGTACCTAAGGGTTAAGTATCGTGATGGCTAGTAACTGAAATTACCTATGGCCAATTCTTGAATAAATTAATAAACGCGAGTGGAAGTAATATTTAAATGAGGGTACCAAAATAATCTTGGAGCTTCTATTTTTATGAGAAAATTATACTGACCAAAAAGGCCGATATTTACATAGAAAAATATCAATAAAAATGTTGTGTTTGTCTATTCCGCAGTCCCGCGTCTAAGACTTTCCAAAAGCTATTTCTGAATTACACGTTTCTTAAAAATTGGTAAACAGCTATAAGCACATGGCAGAATGAGATATATTATACCAAGAGTATAAGGGACACGAAATAACCATGGATGTTAGTTAGGCCAAAACATTTGAGATAACTTAATCAGAACAAATAATCATTTAGGTAGCAAAACTGCGATTATGTAAATAAATAACCATAACCACGGTAATTTGGTAAACAAATCGTGTAAGTGGCAGAAACTGAAATATAGAAATTATGTAAATATATAACAATAACCACGGTATAGAACATAACAGAGGTCGCAGAAGTGACAGTCAGAACAGAAGTACGGACTTAAGAGGTGGCTCGTACGGACTATAGAGGTGGCTCCCACAATAGTGTAGCACTTATCTCCGCACAACACTTATCTCCGCACAGCACTTTGCTCCGCACAGAACAGAGGTACGGATTCAAGAGGTGGCTCGTACGGACTATAAAGGTGACTCTCACAATAGTGTAGCACTTATCTCCACACAACACTTTGCTCCGCACAGAACAGAGGTACGAATTCAAGAGGTGGCTTGTACGGACTATATAGGTGGCTCCTACAATAGTGTAGCACTTATCTCCGCACAGCACTTTGCTCCGCACAGAACAGAAGACCACAAGGTGATCAAACAGAGGCCAATGGTTATTTAAGTCCCCCAAGGCGTAGGACTTCCGTGGTGATACTTACAAAACATAATTGTTTATATGGTCATAGTCAAATATTCTTAAAATATAAAACAAACATATCCATGGGCTTCCTTTTAACAAATAGGGTTCAGAAAATAATCCACGTAACTAAAATAATAATATAGTTTATAATAATTTATAAAACATAACTTGTATAAAGTAAATATGGTAAGTCAAAGCATACGCAAAATACATTATAGTAACGCAAGGTATAATATAACTCACCTTAGCTTTAATACATCACTCTTTCTTTTCATTATCAAAGACTCTCCTAGCTTCCATCATTTTTTTCTTCTTTCTCTCTTTTCTTTCTTTCCCTTCTTTCTTCTTTCCTTCCTTTTCTTTTTTCTTTCTTTTCTTCTCCACGTGACACGCCTCCCTTTTTATAGGGAGATAAGGCGCATACGTAGCAGATTCGATAATAAATTCATAGATTCATTCTTATCCTTAATAGATTTTTAAGATAATTACATTTTGATCCAATATTTTAATATAATTATATAAATAAATTAATTCCTAATTAAATTACACTCTATTTTATACTAACAGAAAATTAATTATTTATTTTACTACCACATCTATTTTTATTATTATTATTTATACTTTGACCCCTAAATCTTTAATAATTATATTATTTTACAAAATTACACATAATAATACAAAATAAATCGTATATTTTTCCAACTGTAATTAAATAATATTTGTATAAATTTTACAGAATAATTAAAAATCTGGGTTGTTACAGCGCACACACGCGCGTGTATACACTCTATTTCTTCACCAACTCTATCACCGATGGTTGTTCATTGCTTCCACAATTTTCATCGTCGGCCGGTGTCACTCATCCTCACCTTCGACTGACAACCACTATTTTTACCGTCAAACCACCACCATCTCAGATTTGATACCTACGAACTCATATTTGAGATCAATAATGTTAGATCTGAGATAAATGAACTCAAATTTGATAATAAAAAAAAAATGAGAAAACGAGAGATTATAATGAAAAATCAAGAGTTTTTTTTGTTTGTTTGTTCATAGATCTGAAACTAAAAATTGACTCTAATTCATTCATTTAGTATGCACTATGTTTTTTGTAATAGTTAAATTTTACTCTAGTTAACGACATGCTGATCTGCAACGATTTAAAATTTTATTTTGAAACACACTATGAGGACATCATGAACCAAAATAAAACAAAGTATCATGAGAGAGAGAGAGAGAGAGAGAGAGAGAGAGAGCATAAATAGTGAGTGACACACACACAAAGAACAAGAAACGTTAGAACTAGAGGGAGAAAGAGTGAAAGATCTCAGATCTAAAGTTCGCAAACCGCAAACTGTCATTTTCCGAAAACAACGACAGTCAATGATCTCAAATTTGAGATTGTGACCGTGACAAGTGACGATGATGATAAAGATAGTGGAGAAAGAGTTCCATAGAGAGCGATGGTGGCGACGATGGAGAGCAACGGTGGTAAAGAGAGAGAGACAAAGAAAAGAGAGACTGAGATGAGAGAGTGTTTACAAATTTGATATATATATATATATATGAGGATAGTATAGTAAAATAAATAAGTTCTAAAATATTAAGAGGTTTTAAAAAAAAAAAAAATCATATAATTCTTATCATTTTTAAAGGCAAATTAAACAGCGAAAGGTGTATCACAAAATTTTCATTTTCCAATTTGAAAAAGGGAGAAAGAGAGAAATTTGACAAATTAAATTTTTTTTTTTAAATCGTGAAATTTCTAAATAAACTAAAAAAATTTAAAAAAAATTTAATTTAATTTCATATTCAATAAATATATAAATTTCCCTATTTATTTATTTATTTATTTTTATAAATGAACTACACATATATTCCAATAAAATGAATAGTTCCTATTGCCAAATCCAACAGCTCCTCCAAAGATCAGTTTTGATATGCCCATTGGTATGTCTGTTTTTTCCCGGATAAACGTCGTACAAATAACTGAAAATGATTTAGTTTACTCATCTTTGAAGTGAGTGAGACATAATCCACCTAATTGACTCTGCCAAAACAATGAACCCCTCTTAAATTAGTGGATCTAAATAAAAAAATAAAAACCAATAGGCGATGTGGGCATCTCTTAACGTGAGTGAATAAAATTCAACTCAAAATACACGTGCTAATACACATTTCCATAGAATAATCATACAACTCAAAATACCTAGTCTTTGCTAATTAATACATATTTCAATTCGAGTGGAACCAATGTCTCATTTTATCTTAGAGTTGTTCAAATCCTCGGAGACACCGACATCAAATTATGAAGAATAAAAATTCAGTTGGAAATATAGGGTTTCAAATTACAATCTGCAAGTCAAGAAGCATTACTCCTTTCTAATAAACTTCTACTAATGTCGCATAAAAACAGTGGTATACCTAATATGAAACCTAATGCTCAAACTTTGTCTCTATATATAGCCTTACAACATTATTCATAAGTAATAATTTTTCTTTTCTTGCCAACTTAAGAGAGGTACACATTGGCCTTTTATCATTGAACAATCTCACTATTACAGAGGCTTACAAAGAAATCGGTCACAATATTGCATCACCAAGCTAACTAATTTTGGGTAATGATTGGTCTTACGCAAAATGTAAATCCCAAATTTGAAGCAACAGTTTCATATAGACATGGTCGGAAGGGTTGTTATATTTTACCAATTCAAAACACATCGGTGGCTAAGTCATTACCTGCTCTACTTCCACCCCGATGCAGAGAAGCTGCTCCGGAAAGTGAACTCAAAATGCTCTCACCCACCTCACCCTTACATAGGGGACACAACGCATTGATCTTCAGCCACTTGTCGACACACTCCTTGTGAAAGAAATGAGTACATGGCAACTCCCTAAGCTCGTCATTGTGTGCATACTTCGCCAAGCAAATGCAGCAGACCTGAAAATAATAGACTAACCAGTCATTTGGAAATATATCCATTTGAGGGTATCAACTGATCAAAGTTTATGACTTGACAGACCAATCAAGGTCAGTTTTACCACAATAACAATAATAAGGCCATCATTCATAACATTTGCAAAATGTGATGCCAAGTAATTTTCAAATTCTATATATAAGGCATTTGTTGAATTCAAAAGCTTAATATAAATGATGAAAAAAGAAAAGCCCAACAGATGCCACAGGCCATTACGTAAAATCACAGTAACAATTTGAAAATTTTATCATACTCCAAGAGATTCAGAGGTTTCTCTCGTGAAAATATACCAGCAAAAATGAACCTTCTACAATATTCCCAATAATTTGTAAACACCTCTCAAGTCAGTATCTTGTATTGGTTTAACCAGGAGCCAAATTCGTCTCATAAAATCTTAAAAGTCCTTGGTCGGTTTGTAATATAGTCTATAGTTAGGACCACCCATTTTCAGTCAGTTATTCACATAACACGCCTTCTAAAGCATAATGTATCGTATCAACAACCAGGCATGAACCTTCCCAATTTCTAAGATAAAACAATCCCAATAAGCTGTATGGCAAGCACAAAGGGCAATGTTTAAATTTCACCAAGAAGCAAATAACCTACTATCTGATTGACCAAGACAACTTCACGTACTTTGGTAAAACGTAGGGCAGTGGTCCTTCATAAAGCTGAGTGAATCAGTGATACAACATTAAAGAATGATAAACAAACCACAGAAGCTTGAAGTAGATAAGAAATCAATTTACCGCATCTTCTCCTGATATCACACGCTCCTTTTCTGTTCCTGCAGCAACAACCCCGCCTTCACCAGCACCTGAGCTGATTTCTCTACCATTGCCATTTCTGGTTTTCTTTATCTTAAACTTGTAGGTTGGCAGAGAATTTATTGATTCTGGTGTGGCCCCTCTATTTTGATTCAGATCTTCTCTGAAGCCCAGTACAGAAATTATACAAGGGAGGCAGCAGCAGATTGTAGCGCACAGAATAAATGGCATTGCATACCCAATACAGCTAAAGATGAGAAACACTATACACAACCTGAAAATTGACAAAAATGCATAAATAGGTTGAGAACCCATAAAAAGGAATAACGGAAAAGAGAATGGAGAAACAGAAAACAAAATATGCTGTAGCACGACTTGGTGATATACCTGTACAAGTTGGGAGCCTCAGCGGAAGAAGAGTGCCCACCAAAAATCCAAACATTGCCAACCACAAACCACACAGCGAAGAAGCAATCTAAAGTCATCTTGAAGTATTCCACAAGTGCCTTGAGCCTGCAAGGGTAGAAACCAGAACATTTATGTGTACTTTCTGTACCGGCACTTGCAATTACAATGCACTTATAAATAACATAAACAGAATGTATCCAGCTTCTTAACAATCAAAATTTCAAAAGCATAAAAAGATGAAAAATTAGGAACCTTGGATCCAAAAGTCACAAGCCACCAAATAATTGACAACAGAAGCATGCCACTAGAACAGCAAGAAAGTAAGCAGCATTGTCAAAAGGCGGGAACAAGTTAACATCTGACAATGTTTTTTCCCTCCATCTCAAGTTATTGCCAAAGAAAGCAAGCAGCCAAGAATGCCAAATCCAAGAACCACAGTTTTTCTACCACTATTATAACTATGCACATTCTTGTCGACACAGTGCTCCAGGAATTTAAAATGTGTCCAGAAAAGAAATTTCTTCAACAATGTTTAGCAGGCAAGCAGTAAATTCCTAGCACTTGTATAGCTGCCTTTAATGCTAAGGAAGCGGTGGTACCTGCTCAATCAACTGATGAGCTATCCAGGCAAAGTATTAGTACCTATGTATTCGATTCTTTGAAGACCTCTGCTTAGTTTTCCAGCTAATAAGTTAGCTGCAAATATGTTGAATTACTTCATCCCACTGTAAAGGCCAGAGAATTCTTTGAGTTTGTTCTGATTCTATTAAAGACATTTCTCGAGTTACTAGGACCGTGGTAGAGTACGCTGATAAACTTGATATCTCAGCTCACTATAGATATAGTGAAATTACACAGATTACGGACGTCCTGCTGATCCTCACACTTATACCTTTTGGAATGAATTTCTCTTATTGAGGGAAGAGGGAGGGGGGGGGGGGGGGGGGGGGGGAACACCAGATAGGAAATTATCACCCCAAAAAAAACCAAAAAGCACCAAAAGATAGTTCTAGTTGTTTCACATTTTTTGCATGTGTTAAAAACCATGAAGCAAATGAAAAACTGTGAAAGCAAACTGCATGCAAAAAGGGAGCCCCGCTTTACCTTTTATCATCTTTAACTCAAAGTAAACACGTTTAGAAACTTATCAACTTAAGTTAGAAAATAGCCTAAACCTAATTTCAATTTCAAATGATAAGCCTAAAGTATAATTAATAACGTGATTCTATCTAGCTCAACTAATGGACCTTAAGTTTAAACACAAAATAATAATTGAAGCAAAGTGAGAAGGGCAAGCTATTTATTGTTACATAATAAATTATATCAGTTATGCAAAAAAAATAGTGGGAACATAAGCTAAGTCTTTTCTCCTACGAGTTCGGTGTTAAGAATGGAATTATATCAGCAGAATTATCTGGGTTGTAATAGGTTTCAAGTATGGAAGGACCATATTATTAAATGTTGGACAGACTGGTGGTGAAGTGATGAGCATAGAAAAGGTAAATTTCCTTGATATCCTTGTGAACATGGATAAAGAACTTTGGTTGTTCGTAAAATTCAATTATAGCCCAACTTTTGGCATCTCCACATCTAATCTTAAAAAAAAATTCAGATATGAGAGGCCTGATAAAGTCTGGAGGAGGTGGAAACTTGCTTGTGCTAAAGGGATCTTTTTGTGTAAGATCTTTGAATTCTACTTTACAACAAACCATAGGCAGTTTTGTTATGTTCAAGTTGTGAAGAATCTTTCAATGTTCATTCTTAATCAAAACGACCTTTTAGAAGATTACTCAAACTCAAGACCAACTTCCAGCAATGGATTTGATTGAAATTGGTCAATAAACATGCCATTATGCATGTGTTTAAATGTAGAGAAGTAATGGATTGGCCTTTTGTTGATGATACCCAGAGGCAAAGCCAATTTTTTTTTTTTTGGAAGGTGGGAGGGCATTGTTTATATAAAAGAAGCCTCTTCCAAACTGAGGCCATTCAAGGAGGAATCTCAAACCCAGGGGGGGCCCATGGCCCTCCTTCACCCTACCCTTGGTCAGCAACTGATTGTACTCCACTTTTCCAGTTTCGGGTCCGATCCAGCTCCAGTTCCTTTTATGTCCATTTGTCATAGTCAGCAATTGGGGCACTCTATTTAGAAGGTAACATCTTTTAAAATCCAACCCATTTTTTCCCTATAAAGCCTGTAGGAGACAAAATGTTAAACTTTTCATAGATAGTTCTTGAGATTTGCTCATATCATGAACCAAGGTAAAATCATGTATTTAGTTCAATTCTTTGCTAGTAGTCAAGATTTCAATGTGACTTTTAAAGGATCATTGCATGACAACTGAAAATAATACACGTGTGTCCAATGCATATCGGAAATGTCCAACATGTCAATGTCCAACGCAAGCATGCTCAAGTGGAAAACCCACTCGGCTAGACTAAGGGAGGTCCAAGTATACTGGCGTGAGTGAAGATGGGTGCACTCAAATAGAGACTTAGCTTGAGTGAGGGACAAAAGATTAAGCATGCCTAAGTGGCTCCTTGGAGATTGCCTTCTAAAAACGTTGACTTGAGATTAAGGCACCAAATACATTAGATTTGACCATTAGAGCTTTATCCTGGAGGGAGAGTTGATTGTGGAGAGTTCCCATCAGACCATATGACACCTCACAAGCCTAACACATGGAACCAAGGTTGGTGAAGGAGTTTATAAGGAGATGAGGCTCACCACATAGGCAAGTGGGCCTATGTAACTACACTCAAAACAAAAATGCAGCCATGAAGCACCTATCACTAGTTATAGCCAACACAAGTGCAATAGCTGTTACACATACAAAGAATTTCACTTGTTGAGCAGGAAAGTTAACTTGATCAGCTAAACAAAAGGGTTTGAAATGGCAATAGAAATACAAACAAATCAGACAGTTCAAAGACAAATCATGGCATGTCCAAGGACAAACAAATCCTAGTTTACAGCAATAATCCATACCTTGGATTTGGTATTCTCACGCTTTGAGTGCCTCTAGAGGCTGTACCTGTGAGCCGGCCCTCCCCTTCTGAAGTTCTCGGAATTGAAAAGGTGGAGAAAGAGGCAGGAGGGTTGCTCTGAGTAGAACTCTGACGGGGCTGAGATGAATCTGGTTCAGAAGCCTGGTTGCGATAATGCCAGCGCCAATAAAGAAGAGGAAGTGTTGCAACACATCCGGATGCATAACCCACAATCCACTCAAACAAGGGAGCATGAGAATGCTCATTTTTTGACAAGGACAAAACTATAATAGCTGCAACAATCTGGCTCACTGTTAGAACTAGTTCAATAGATATCCATAACCCTGAATTTAATGGACGACTGCGGCGACGACCATGCCCATCCCCTCTCCTGATGACTGGCGTGTTCCTCGCGTTCAATCCATTGGCAGAAGAAAGTGAAGGTTGAAAAACAGGGGTCCTTGCAGTTGTAGAAATCCGGTCTTCACGCTGCAGTGTGTCCAAGCCATTTGTGTCAAGGGATAAACCAGATGAGGAAGCCTCATTGTTGCTTCTTATGTCAATTATATGCTCACGATCGTTAAGGTTTTCTACTCGCTCCATTAACAACGGCGATTTCCAGGTCTCACTTTTACAAAGGAGTTCCAGTAAGAAAATGCCCATCTGAGTCCATTAACAAAATAGGAAGTAAATGACACATGGGATGGATGATGAGCAATCCACCTTCACACCCACTTCTCCACTGTAAGCAAACAATCAAGCACTTGTCTTATGCAGCACCTACCTAATTGCACTGTCCAACTCAAATATTTTAAACCACGAGATGTGGATAAATAGCCAGTTCACATTCTGTTCAATAACCAAAATGTAAAAATATCAAAATCATGACTGTTTTCCTTTGCCCTCCCTATGGGCATAACCCCTCCTCTTTTTTTTCCCATGAAAACTGAAGAACATAAAATTGAATTATAGAACCATATTATTGTTTTGGTTCCTTTACTCATAACAATTACAAGAAAAAAGAAAGTCATGGTAGAAACTAAAAGCACGTTTCCACCAACTTGAAACGTGAAAAACAATAACCCGAGTTTCAAACATTCAATGCCTTTTTACACACTTTTTCTCAACAACCAAACAGAGCATGAAGGAAATACTAGAGACAATAAGTTCCAACAGATAACAGCAATATTAAGTAGTAACTAGTTTTTCAATAATTAACCCCTTAAAACTGGCATTTCCATAACCAGACTACAAGTGAAATTGATAAAAACAAACACTACACAAATATAAAAGGAAAAAGAAAGATATAGATATACAAGATATAGATATACACATGGAGCACCAATTATCGTATTGATCGAAATATCTTAGGGCATCTCCAAACTTTCACTTAAACCTATATTAGATTAAATTTTGATAAAAACCACTCAAAAACCTCTCTACTCCATGACTCAAAACTTTTACATCAAATTGAGTGTTACTCAAATCAAGGGAGACTCAAATATTTACTCAAAATTTTCAAGCCTATTTTGTGGCTCTCATATTTAGCACTCTGCCATTAGTGAACCTCTTACTAAAAAATATGCTTAAATCTGAGTTTGTCCATTGAATTGAAGTGGTGCATATCAAATCAAATCAAGTAAAATTTTGAGTAACACAAACTCAAATTATCACTACCCATAAACACACACAAATTAGAACATTATAAAAAAAAATGGGGGACCCAATGCACTGAGCAACAAGTAGGCAATCTTTACCTCATTTCTAGAGAGACTTGAACATATAAATATATAAAATATAATTCTACAAAAGACAATTACGGAGCAATGCAAATCAGAAGCTCGAAGCCGTGACGACAACGCAGATTGACCAGTAAAAAGAACAATTATCAAATCATCATCAGCTATGACCAACAATCAAAACCCTAAAATCAGAACGTTGACTATCACAAAACCAACGATCAAACACAGCTTAAGAGAAACTAAAACCAACCCAGAATTCTCCAAGAACTGAATTGACGCAATCCGAGTCCAATGATATCAACAATGAAAGATATAATTTCAAAAAATAAATAAATTAAGAAGAAGATATATATATATAGATAATTGTATATAGAAAATTGTGTTTGTTGGGTAGTGTAGAGAGAGAGAGAGAGAGAGAGAGAGTACTGACCAGTGGGGCATTAAAGTTATCGTCTATGATGGAAGAACCAAAGAATCGATGGAAGTTTCGGTGATTGTGAAAATGTTTGATTCATTTGGGGAATATATATTATACTCATATATACATATATTGCGTCAGCTTACGAAGCTCCATTGCTTCGAAGCCTCGGCTGGGAATATATGCGGCTTTTTTTATTTATGTATTTTTTATAAAAAAAAATTACCAGTACATGGTAAGGGAAGGACAAAAAAAAAAAAATGAAAATTTGGTAAACGGCAGTGTTACATACATTAATTAATCAAAAATGTTAAAAATTTTAAAAATTTTATCAAAAGTTTTAACAAATGTTTTACATGGGTGTGGGTGTGGGAACTACATGGGACCCATATTGTGTGGGTCATGTGAGACATTTAATAAAACTTTTGGTAGAATCTTTAGAGTCTCTAGCATTACTCTTAATTAATATATTAATTAGTGTATCAATATTAGTTATGACATTATTATTGACCCTACTCATTAATTACATTATAAATACCAAAAATCTTTTAAATTATGTCACATCATCAATTGGTACACTAGTTAGTACACCAATTGTTACATATAACATTATTCTTCAGTAAAAAGCTAATTTTTTGACTTTTTAACTTTTTTACAAAAAAAAAAAAAAACAAAAAAACCAACTTTTATAGCCTAAAAAGTCATTAAAAAGTCAAAAAAATTAACTTTTTACCAACTTTTTAAAACACTACAATATATAAAGGTATAAATATACAGTAATACTAGAGGCCCCAAATATTTTACCAAAAGTTTTATCAAATGTCTCACATAGGTGTGGGACCCACACAATGTGGGTCCCATGTGAGTCCCACACCCATGTGAGACATTTCGTAAAACTTTTGGTAAAATTTTTGAGGCTTCTAGCATTTTTGATAAACATATTTATAATAAGATATAAAAGATATGGGTATGTTTGGTAACGTTTACGTTTTCAGTTTATATTTACAAAAATTTTATAAACTGGTTTTTGTTTATTTTTTGAAAAACATAAACTACAAACGCGTTTGGTAATTGACAAAATGTTTAAAAAAAATTTAAAATATAAAAAAGAGTGAGAAATGGCAAGTGGTGGCAAGCGGCGGCGGAAGACGGTGGTGGAAAGTGGTGACGGTGGGTGGTGGGTAACTGGTGGTGGTGGGTGGTGGCGGGTGGGTGGTGGTAGTGGTGGCGGGTGGGTGGGTAACGGTGGCAGGTGGTAGGTGGTAGCGAGTGGGTGGCGATGGTGGGTGGTGGTGGCAGGTGGGTGACGGATGGCGGGTAGTGGTGGGTTGTGGCGAGTGGGTGGTGGGTGGTGATGGTGGGTGGATGGGTGGGTGGGTGGGTGATGGTGGCGGGTGGTAGTGAGTGGGTGGTGGTGGCGGGTGGTGGGTGGTGGTGGCTGGTGGGTGGTGGCGGGTAGGTGGCGAGTGGTGGTGGTGGTGGTGGGTGGGTGGGTGGGTGACGGTGGCGGGTGGTAGGTGGTAGCGAGTGGGTGATGGTGGTGGTGGGTAGTGACAGGTGGGTTGCGGGTGGCTGGTGGGTGATGGTGGGTGGTGGTGGTAGTGGCGGGTGGGTCAGGTGGCTGGTGGTAGTGGGTGGCTGGTGGTGGCAGGTGGTGGATGGTGGTGGCAGGTGGGTAGTGGTGGCGGGTGGGTGGTGGTGGCGGGTGGTGGCGGTGGGTGTGGGTTGGTGACGGTAGCGGGTGGATGTGGGTGGTGGTGGGTGGGTGGTGATGGTTAATGGGTGACGGTGGCGAGTGGTGGGTGGTGGTGGCGGGTGGCGGGTGGTGGGTGGTGGGGGTGGTGGGTGACGGTAGTGGGTGGTAGGTGGTGGGTGGTGGGTGGCGGGTAGGTGATGGGTGATAGTGGTGGTGGTGGTGGTGGGTGGTGGGTGGTGGTGGTGGCGGATGGGTGGCAGGTGGTGGATGGTGGTGGCAGGTGGCTGGTGGCTGGTGGTGGCAAGTAGGTGGCGGGTGGTGGTGGCGGGCGGTGGATGGTAGTGGTGGGTGGTGGGCGGTGGCTGGTGGATGGCAGGTGGGTGGTGGTGGCGAGGGGTGGGTGGTGGTGGCGAGTGAATGGCAGGTGGGTGGTGATAGTTGGTGGGTAGCCATGACGGGTGGTGGGTGGTGGTGGCAGGTGGGTGATGAGTGGTGGTGGCAGGGGGTGGGTGGTGGTGGCGGAAGACGGTGGTGGAAAATGGTGGCGGGTGGTAGCTAGTGTTGGGTGGTAAAAAAAAAAAAAACTGAAAACTCAAAATGGAAACACATTTTTTGTGTTTTCATTTTTTGGCAAAATTATAAACTGAGACCACTGATTTATAAATCAAAAATTTTACCAAACAAGTTTTTATTTGAGTTTTTAAAATTTTTGTAAATATAAACAAAAAACTCAAAACGTAAGTGTTACTAAACGACACCTATGTGTTTGAAATTTTTTTTCCTTTCTCTCATTACATGTAGTTTGCCTTTTTGTTTTCTTATTGTGATTGGAAAATTGCATTAAAAAATCTTAACATTCCTGTTTGGAGTGAAAGAATTTGATGGAATTGGTATTTTTTTAAATGGAATATGTTTCTTTGAGAAAGAAAAAAAAATGGAATGTGCTTGAAATGGGATTTGAATTTGATATGATTTGAAAGGGAAATGAAACCTCAAATCCCATATTTATAAAATAAAATAAAATTATAAATAAAGGTAAATCTTTTGTGAAGAGACCATTCATTTGCAATTTTTCTTATAAATAAAGATATTGGTAATGGTGAGTGATAAATTTATTTTAAAGAGCTTATAGCAAATAGTTGGAAGTCATATATTGCAAGAATACTTAAGCAATATATAGACTAATAGAATTTTTAAAAAATAAAATAAATTATGCAGTCATTTCATATACAATATAAAATAGTTAATAAAATATAAGATTATTTAGTTAATTTCAAAAAGTTTAGGATGGCCCTGGCCGCTCCTAACTTTGTCACAGTGCACCAAAAATTTTTTTTTTTTAGCCCTTCTATATTAATAACTTTTTTTTATTATAATTTTACCAATTTCAATTTTGCTTTTACCTCCAATCTCTCAAATCCTAACCAAAATCCTTTCACACCTCAACCAACACTGAGAAGGTAATTTATGTGAGTAAATTGGACCGAGTTAAGTCAATCATTCTTAAACATTGAGCCGAGCTATGGGCCAAAGTGGGAGTTGCGACAGTCTGGTCCTAGGCTATTCAGGCACCAAGCCAGTTAGAGGGGTCTCTAGGGCCTTGACCACGTTGCCTAAAGCTAGGTCCTGAGGCGGACCAAGATGTTAACAAGGGAGTAGGTTGAGCTGAGTATAGCTCGGCAGTGGGCCATCTTGCAGTAAGTATTACCACGATTCTATCCAGAGTAGCATGGAGCCAGGGAAGCTCGGTTGACTGTAACGCTAGCCGAGGTAAAAGGTTAAGCCATCTCATTTGGCTTGCAGGGATGTGGGGTGTTCTAAGGATAAGCATTATCCTTGGGCATTTGACTCTTAGGAGGACTCTACTAAGGAAAATTAGATTCCTATTAGGATTGTGCCAGACAGAATCTATAAAAGCTCATGACACAACCTTTGCACAGCTATTGCAATTTTTATTCTCAAATATACAGAGGTTATTGTCTATTGTCTACTTTGCTGACTTAGGCATCGGAGGGGTTTCTGGCACACACTTGTCGGCTAGCTCACATTTGTGTTTTCAAGTAGTAAAGTGATGACGTTTGGAGGATTGTAAACTTGGTCAATAGAATTATACAAGATGATTATTCTGTGCTCGTACAATTGGCGCCGTTTGTGGGAAGCACAACAGAGAACGAACCTTTTGATTAAGTTTTCCTTCAATTGATTTCAATGGCACACCACGAAGATTTGCCCCATTCTGCTATTGACAGGCAAACCCCGAAAGGGGACAGAAGGCGCGAAGGTTTGCCTTTTGTCTTGCCTATGGTAGAATTGAATCCCCAGTGACAAAATTTATGGAGGGATGCGCGAGAAAAACGGGACTCAAGTCCTCATCACTCTCAAAGCCCTGATAGACAAAGACAAATGATAGATCCTCAAGTTCTGGAAGATCGTATAAAGGAGCAAGACGAATTAATAAAAAGAATGGCGGCTGACATGGAGATAATGAAGCGCCAGATGAAGGGCAAAGGGGTAGCCGAAGAAGAGATTCGCGAAGGCAGAACACGTTCTTATTAACTTGGAGATCGTGACAGGCAAGTCACGTCATCACAATCTGAGAGCAAAAGCCTCAGGACAGGTGATACACAATCAAGAACCTCTAGGACTCGTTACTCCAAGTCTGAGAGAACGAGAACTGAAAGGTCTCGCACGGAGGGAAACAACTATCGACCCTCACATACGCATCAAACAACCTTTTCGCACACCGAGTTGCCTAGGTTGGCGGACCTACAGATCGTGCTGGAGAAAAGAGCTCGAAGGAGAGAAAACGCCCAAGCACGCGACCTTCAAAGGGTCCCTGCTCTACAATGGTTGGCTCCTAGGACACATAGAAGTGTCGAGGTTAGAATGCGAGCGTTGCGCCTTACTTACGAGCCAGCAGACAAAGCTTTAGCAAGGTTGCAAAGCTTATCGTTCGTTCTGACAATAGAGAACGCACCATTACCCTTGGGCTTTCACCAGCCTAAGTTCACAACTTACAAAAAGAAGTTAGATCCTTACATGCACTTGAGCCACTTGAGCCAGGTTATAGCCGTATATCGACGGAATGAGGCTATAATGTATATCTTGTTTCCCTCAGGCTTAGGTGACCTGGGCTTGACTTGGTTTAAGAGGTTGCTAGAAAGCAACATAGTTTCATGGGTGTAGCTCGCAGAGGCGTTTGTTAGCAGGTTTAAGACAAACACCAAGACGCCGGTGGAGATAGACCAGCTGCTCTCTATCGATATGGACGAGAAAGAAACACTGAAGTCTTACAACAACCGGTATTGAGAGACTTTTAATCAGATCGGAGATTGCCCTACAAACTTAGCTATCGCATAGTATAAGCGGGGTTTGTTGGTTGACAACAAATTGAGGGATTCAATGATAATGAAACCACTCCTCACCATGGAAGCCCTAATGGAAAGAGGGCATCAGCATATCAGAGTAGATGAAGATGACGCGCGGGCCAAAGCTAAGTCCAACACAACAGCGATGTCAGATAAAAAGCCCACGGCAAAAGTTAACACAGTCGATCGGGAAGAACGACCGAACAAAAATGGTCGAGGCAGACGACTGAACCGTAAGGACACCCAAACAATGAGGTTTAGAGTACGTACTGCCATCACCACGGTGTTTAATAAACCTATCTAACGAATTCTTAGCGAAATATGCGACGAACCCTTCGTTCAGTGGCCAGCCAAGTTGGAAGAAGCATAGAGAGGCTATGATGACAGATATCGGTGTACCTTCCACAATAAGGTAGGGCACCAAATTGAAAATGCACACCGTTGAGGCAACACTTGGAAGAGTTAGTGGCCGCTGGCCATTTGGACCAGTACATTAAGGGGGGAGCTCGGCCACTTCTCCAAGACCGTAACAGGCCAAATAAAATGCCAGTCAATGGTCCACCTAAAGGGATAATTAATGTGATACATGGGATCATCGATCCCAAATGAGTATGCGAGTTGCAAGGGCTGATCAAGAAAACGAAGTACGTAAGGGAAATACTAAGTGTACAACCTACCATCAAAAGAGAGAAAACCAAGGAGAAAAATGTCATCATCTTCTCCAACAGGGACTTGGCAGGGTTGCAAAGCCCTCACAATGATGCACTAGTGGTAACTCTGTGCGCTAAGAATTTTGACATCAAACGGATCCTGATTGACCAAGGGAGCTCGTGCGAGATAATGTATTACGAAACCTTCAAACAACTCAAGTTGGAGGATAAAGATTTGGCACCCGCAACATCTCCATTGGTCGGTTTCAACTCTATACCAGAATGGCCGGTTGGCAAGATAATTTTGCTGGTCAAAGCTAGGACAATGACAAAGCAGGTGGAATTCTGGGTATTGAGAGTTCCTTCTACTTACAACATTATCTTGGGAAGAGCCTGGTTGCACGCCATGCGAGCGGTAATATCACGACTCAAACCCGCCTCTATAGGTTTAACGTCTTAATCGGCCAGTAATCCTTGGATTACCAAAGGCCTCTTAACAGAATAACGTATAGTTAGGGGCTGCAGAAGCAAATATATAAAATATGCGTAGTCTATTGAGCTGTGAAACATACATGGGACAGATAATTTCAAAACTTTTATAACCTAGCGAGTGACTTCAAAAGATACAGTATTTACACATCGCTATAAGAACATTTAATCAAAAATCTTGCCCGTAATTCAAAGAAACAAAGTCTAGTACATTCACAAAATAGCCACTAAACTCGACTTAATCTGGAACCTCCTCGAGAGGCACAAAGGTTGGCTGACAAAAACTGAGATGTCAGGTCCTCAACTCTGGGTCTAGTCACATGCCTGATCACCTACATACATAACATAAATAGTGAGCGAGAGCCCGGTGAATAATAATAGAGTAAAGGGTTTTAACGAATAATGTTCATACAGATTCAGAAATCATAATTTAGATTCATAACAGATTCATATTCATATTCTTGTTCAGATCATATACAGAAATCAGAGTTCATGCTCAATCATATGTAGTACATCCTTTAGCGCTAACAGAACAGATACAGAATAAATGCAGAACATATGGTGATTATGAATAACCAGTTCCATAAAGGAACCTGCGGATCCGGGTAACAGAGAATAGATATGTTGAGCCCCATGATGGAGCCTCCGGTACGGGTAACAGAGTGCAGACATATTAAGTTCCATAATGGAACCTCCGATACCAGGTAATAGCTAACAGATATCACATGATGCTAAGGATGCCACTAATATATTGTCAGAAATTGGACAATCATTCATTGTACAGAACATATCATTTAAAAAAATAGATCTTAATTCATTATACAGAAAATAAATAAAGTTGAACATAGCTTTACTAAGTTATTACTCATAGTTGGCTTCGGGTATAGACAGATAGAGCAGGCTAATCAAACGGTCTACGGCACGTGACCTACATTAACACATAACAAATACATATTTGAAACACACGTTGGAATACATCTAACTCATTACGTTATTGTTCTTAGTGTGTTTCCTTATTGATCCTCCTTATTATGCATTAATCTTGGCGTAGGAATGCCTAGGATGAAATAAGGATGCAAAAATATATTTGAAACACTTGACAAAAACTTTGTTTTGAAACAGGGGTCTCGCTCGAGCGTGGCTTTCTTCGTTCGAGCGGATATGCCAAATGTGGGTGGTCGCTCGAGCGCACACTCTTTCGCTCGAGCGGTTTGCAAAGTATGAAAAAGTTATGGTTGCGTGAAATTTCCGCTCGACGGTCGCTCGAGCGTGAGACTCAAGTCCTTGCTCGAGCGCAACTCTTATCACTCGAGCAGACTGCAAAACACGCAAACTTCTGAGAGCAAGCAATTTACACTCGAGCCACCCTTTTGTCGCTCGAGCGGGAATGTGAAGATGAAAGTGGTCGCTCGAGCATGGAAACCTTCGCTCGAGCGTGGAAGTAAAATTCTGGGTTTTCTAGATTTGCTTCCAAAGTTCAAAACATGAATTCAACACTTCAAAACTCATCCTTTTGTACCAAAATTCTGGAAAACATTTAGAAACTCACAAAACATTATTCTTTAAAGATCATTTCATGAAATCAAGACCCAAAAGCATGCCAATTGTTCACAAATTCAACTTAACTTCATGAATTCTCCAAAAACATGACATGCATGAAATGATTGAGCTTCAAGTTTCTAAATCATGATAAAATGAAATGAGAGGATGTAAAACATGATGAATTCCTACAACTAAGCTCAATTTATGACATGCATGACAGAATTCCTAGCAAACATGCTCCAAATGTAATGAAATATACATGCATGTATGAATTGATCTTCCTTCATATTTCTTAAGCTTGGTTCTTACATCTCCTAGCTCAATTCACTTAAATTCATGGGTGAATCAACTCAAATTCAAGACTAAAGGCTTGGTTTCTTACCTAAAGTCTTCAATTCTTTGAACTCTTGGTGAATCCTAACTCAATTCTCCAATTTCCTTTTAATTTCCTAGCAATTCCTCCCTTTTTGCTTCTTAAGATCAACTCACACTCTCTAATTCTCTCTTCCTCTCACGTTTATGAGCTCAAGGAGTAGGGAATGAGGGTGTAAAGTAAAATAAGGGAGCCAAAGTAGCCTTATATAGGCTTAATTAAAGTGGCTTTAATTAAGATTGACTTAGGTTAATCACATTGACATTAATTATTCTAATTTAATCGTTCCAAATTGAATTTCAATTAAACCTATCATAAAATTCTATAAATTCCACATAACACATATACCAAGTCAATTTCATGATCGGATGCCGATAAGGCTTTCCATTCACAAAATGTAATAGAAATTTCAAACAGATACTCCTACAATGAACAGATAAAACACAAATAATACACCATATATGCAATTAATTCAAAATCTGATCTTAATAACTTATTAGGCATATTAAATCATAGATTATCGTTAATCTTGAGTCGGGGTTGTTGTAGTCTTCCCCCTTTAAAGAGTTTGGTCCTCCAAACTCGAGTTACCTTTATTATGGAATAATACCTGGTCCAAAGGGAATAGTTCAGGGTATCTTTTCATCATTTCTTCCTCTATCTCCCAAGTTGCATAAGTTCCTTTGTGGTTTTGCCAATCAACTTTTATCAGTGGTATGTCTTTGTTTCTTAAACTCTTGATTCGACGGTTTACAATTTGCACGGCCTCTCCTCGTATTTATAATCATCTTTTAGAAGTACATGAGTCAGCTCAATCACATGTAACGGATCTCTCAAATAGTCCCGAAGTATAGAGACATGAAAGACATTGTGCATGTTTTCCATCACCAGAGGTAAGGCTACTCAGTATGTTACTAAATTTATCTTCTTGAGAATCTCATATAACCTAACACATCTTAGCGCCAATTTGCCCTTAACACCAAACCGTGTTTGCCCTTTCATCGGAGTCATTTTTATGAACACATGATCCCCGACTTCGTATTCTCTATCTTGCCTTCGGACATCTGCATAGCTCTTTTGGCAGCTTTGTGCAGTTTTCAATATCTATTGAATTAATGTCACATTTTTAGTTGTTTCTTGTACAAGTTCTGGTCCCAACAATGGTCTGTCACCCACTTCAGCCCAACATATAGGAGAAAGACATTTCATTCCATATAGAGCTTCATACGAAGCCATCTCAATTCTTGAATGATAGCTGTTATTGTACACAAACTCGGCTAATGGTAGATAAGTCTCCCAATTCCCTTGGAAATCCAACACACACATCCATAACATATCTTCTAAAGTCTGGTTGGTTCTTTCAGATTGACCGTCTGTCTGTGGATGGTAGGCACTACTCAATCGCAATTTGGTTCCCAAAGCCAGTTGCAAACTCTGCTAGAATCTTGATGTAAACTTCGAATCTCTGTCAGATACAATAGATACTAGTATATCATGTAATCTCACAGTTTCATTCATATATATGTTAGCTAACTTGTCCGCATTATAAATAGTTTTAACAGGCAAAAAGTGGGCAAATTTAATCAAACGATCAACTATGACCCAGATAGAATCCATACCTCGGGAAGAGCAAGGAAGACCGACAATGAAATCCATAGTAATATGTTTCCACTTCCATTCCGGTATTGGAAGCGGCTGAAGTAATCCAGCGGGTCGTTGATATTCAGCTTTAACTTGTTGGCAGTGCAAACATTTAGCTACAAAGTCGGCAATGCTTTTCTTCATTCCAGGCCACCAGAAGTTCTGTCTCAAGTTATGATACATCTTTGTGTTCCTCGGATGCATGGCAAATTTGGAGCTGTGAGCTTCAGTCATAACACGCTTTCTTAAATCAGAGGAATCTGGTACACAAAGTCTATTATGAAATTTCAATACATTATTCTCAAACATAAACCCCGGCCTTGGCTTTGAGTCAAATTCTTCCACAATCTTTTTCAAGAACTCATCTTCAAGTTGTTTCTTCCTAATTTCTTCAATGATTGCAGGTTAAGTAGAAATAGTAGCCACAGTTCCACTCTGTTCTCGCATCACAATCTCAATTTCATTCTTTTCCAGGTCACATAACAATTCCTTCTGGCTAGTGAGCAAACATGACAAATTCCCAATGGATTTTCGGCTCAGAGCATCTGCAACGGTATTTGTTTTCCACGGATGATACAAAATTTGCAGGTCATAATCTTTTATTAACTCTAACCATCTTCTCTGTCTCATGTTCAATTCTTTTTGGGTGAAGAAATATTTAAGACTTTTATGATCCGTATATACTTCACAAGTCACACCATACAGATAATGTCGCCAAATTTTCAAAGCAAAGACGACAGTTGCTAATTCAAGATCATGAGTTGAATAATTCTTTTCATGTGGACGAAGTTGCTGGGAGGCATAAGCAATTACCTTCCCATTCTGCATTAATACACAACCCAACCCTTTATACAAAACGTCACTGTAAATCTGGAACCCATCAGTACTATTAGGTAGAGTTAGGATTGCTGTAGTCACTAATCTGGTTTTCAGCTCTTGAAAAGTTATTTCACGCTGATCATTCCAATCAAATGGTACATTCTTTTGTGTCAACTGCGTCAATGGCATAGCAAGTTTCGAGAAATCTTTCACAAACCTTCTGTAGTAACCTGCAAGTCCCATAAAACTTCTCACTTCTGACACATTAGTTGGTCTTGGCCAGTTCACAATGGCTTCAATTTTCTAAGGGCCAACCAAGACACCATCTCTATTAATTACATGCCCCAAGAACGCTACACTGTCAAGCCAAAATTCACATTTGGCGAATTTCGCATATAACTTCTTTTCTCTTAGAATCTGTAACACGGTTCTCAAGTGATTCTCACGTTCTTCCCTACTTTTGGAGTAAATCAAAATATCATCAATAAATACAACAAAAAATTCATCCAAAAATGATTTAAACACCTTGTTCATAAGGTCCATAAAGGCAGCAGGTGCATTAGTCATCCCAAACGGCATTACTAAAAATTCATAATGTCCATATCTAGTTCTGAATGCAGTTTTCTCTATGTCTTCTGCCTTAACTTTTAACTGGTGATACCCAAATCTAAGGTCAATCTTGGAAAACATTTGGGCTCCCTGAAGTTGATCAAAGAAGTCATCTATTCAGGGTAGAGGGTATTTGTTCTTGATAGTTACTTTGTTCAATTCCCGATAATCTATACATAACCTCAAAGATCCATCTTTCTTCTTGACAAATAGGACTGGAGCACCCAAAGGTGAAGTGCTTGGACGGATGAATTTCTTGTTTAGCAGTTCCTGAAGTTGAGTTTTTAATTCTTTCAATTCTGAGGTTGACATTCTATAGGGGGTCTTGGAAATAGTTTGTGTTCCTGGAGTCACTTCAATAGTGAATTCAATTTCTCTATCAACTAAGTCTCCAGGCAAGTCATTCGGAAACACAATGGGAAATTCACAAGCAACAAGAATAGTTTCCACATTAGTATTATCAGATGATACAGTCAGTATACAACACAGGTAGCCCCTACATCATTTCCTAAACAATTTAACAACTTTCATGGCCAAAATAAAGTATGGGGGAGGAACTACCCCATTTCTAGTAAAAATAAATTCAAGCATACCCGGTGGTCTAAACACAACAAATTTACTTGCATAGTCAATGGTAGCACAGTATTTAGTCAACCAGTCCATACCCATAATACAATCAAAATTATCAATGTCCAAGGACAACAAGTCAACATACAATGTCATATCACCAATCATAATATCACATGTCGGATAAACATAAGCACATATCATAGAACCCCCAGACAGTGTAGATACAGATAACACATATGTCATAGGTTTTAGTGGTCTAGTTAATTTCCGAGAGAAAGCATGCAATACGAAGGAATGTGTAGAACCAGAATCTATTAATATACATGCATTTTAAGAACATATAGGAAGTATACCTGACACCACAGTTTCAGTGTTCTGTACGTCACCAGGCACTAAAGCAAACACTCGGCCTTGTCTCAGAGATTCTTTCCCAGTATTAGCTTTTGCATTTGTTTTAACTATAGAAGCAGACCCAGCGGAACTCACCACAGGACGACTGGCATTATCAGACCCAAGTGGGCAATCTTTCACTACATGACCTGTGTTGCCACATCGGAAACAAGCACCGGATGCTTGGTAGCATACACCCCTATGCTTTCTTCCATAATCAGGACAAACCGGAATAGACCCACTGCTCTGACTCGAGCTGCTTGTAGACCCCGTATTCTGCTTTTTACTTACATGAGAATTGCCTTTTCTAAAACCATACCCAGACCTTTTTCCTCTCCAATCATTTGTTGTTGTTGCTGGGGCCTTACTTTCTCTCTTAGTGGCTAGGGTGGCTTCCGCCATTAAGGATCTGTTAAGAACTTGCACATATATTGGCAACTTTAGTACACCAACTCGATCAAATATGTCTAAGTCCAATCCTCCTTCAAATTTGCGGGCCTTCTTGTAGTCCGTGTCCACCATATGAGGAGCAAATCTGGCTAATTCAGCGAACATTGTCTCGTACTCGGCTACAGACATTCTGCCTTACTTAAGTTCTTGGAATTCAAACACTTTTCGGTCCCAAAAACATTGAGGAAAATACTTTTCATAAAAGATCTCATTAAATCAAGCACACGTCATATCTCCATTGGTATTCCGAATCAGTAACCACCATCTCCGAGCTTCGTCTTTACGAGTATAGGTGGCTAATAAAACCTTCTGAGTCTCAGTACAGGGAAATACCTCAAATAGTTTTTCCATCTCAAGCAACCATGTCTCTACTTTCAACGGTTCAATTCCACCAAATAATGTTGGTGGTTTCATCTTCATGAATTTCTGTATCAGGTTGATAATGTCATTATTATCTGATTCAGCTTGTACCAGCAGAGACGGATGGAGCAAAGGTTGTTGTCTTTGTTATTGTATCATAGCTTCAGTCAATGCTGCAAGCATCTGTTCCATCCGGCTCATACGAGCCTCTGAAGATTCACTTATATCATTTCCCTTTGCATTCTCCATGTTGCTATAGAGACACCAAATAATAATAAACACAGGAATAATCTCATTCATTTCTTTCAATTCATTTACTCAGATTTACATTCAGTTTTCATATCCATTTGGATTACCACACACTCACACATGCAAATGGAATGCCCATACTTCTTACTAGGACATCCTAAGCTCATATGGACCTGTGTGTGCGGTAGAACACGTATTCTGATACCACTATGTCATGACCCAAACCCGCCTCTATAGGTTTAGCGTCATAACCGGATAGTAATCCTTGGATTACCAAAGGCCTCTTAACAGAATAACGTATAGTTAGGGGCTGCGGAAGCAAATATATAAAATATGCATAGTCCATTGAGCTGTGAAACATATATGGAACAGATAATTTCAAAACTTTTATAACCTAGCGAGTGACTTCAAAAGATACAGTATTTACACATCGCTCTAAGAACATTTAATCAAAAATCTTGCCCGTAATTCAAAGAAACAAAGTCTAGTACATTCACAAAACAGCCACTAAACTCGACTTGATCTGGAACCTCCTCAGGAGGCACAAAGGTTAGCTGACAAAAACTGAGATGTCAGGTCCTCAACTCTGGGTCTGGTCACATGCCTGATCACCTACATACATAACATAAATAGTGAGCGGAAGCCCGGTGAATAATAACAGAGTAAAAGGTTTTAACGAATAATGTCCATACAGATTCAGAAATCATAATTTAGATTCATAACAGATTCATATTCATATTCTTGTTCAGATCATATACAGAAATCAGAGTTCATGCTTAATCATACGTGGTACATCCTTTAGCACTAGCAGAACAGATACAGAATAGATGTAGAACATATGGTGGTTATGAATAACCAGTTCCATAAAGGAACCTTCGGATCCGGGTAACAGAGAATAGATATGTTGAGCCCCATGATGGAGCCTCCGGTACGGGTAACAGAGTGCAGACATATTAAGTTCCATAATGGAACCTCCAATACCGGGTAACAGCTAACAGATATCATATAATGCTAAGGATGCCACTAATACATTGTCAGAAATTGGACAATCATTTATTGTACAGAACATATCATTTCAGAAAATAGATTTTAATTTATCATACAGAAAATAAATAAAGTTGAACATAACTTTACTAAGTTGTTACTCACAGTTGGCTTCGGGTGCAGACAGACAAACAGAGCAGGCTAATCAAACGGTCTACGGCACGTGGCCTACATTAACACATAACAAATATATATTTGAAACACACATTGGAATACATCTAACTCGTTATGTTCTTGTTCTTAGTGTGTTTCCTCATTGATCCTCCTTATTATGTCTTAATCTTGGCCTAGGAATGCTTAGGATGAAATAAGGATGCAAAAATGTATTTGAAACACTTAACAAAAACTTTGCTGAAACAGGGATCTCACTCGAGCGTGGCTTTCTTCGCTCGAGCGGACATGCCAAATGTGGGTGGTCACTCGAGTGCACACTCCTTCGCTCGAGCGGTCTGCAAAGTATGAAAAAGTTCTGGTTACGTGAAATTTTCGCTCGACGGTCGCTCGAGCGTGAGACCCAAGTCCTCGCTTGAACGCAACTCTTGTCGCTCGAGCGGGCTGCAAAACACGCAAACTTCTGAGAGCAAGCAATTTACACTCGAGCCACCTTTTTGTCGCTCGAGCGGGAATGTGAAGATGAAAGTGGTCGCTCGAGTGTAGAAGCAAAATTTTAGGTTTTCCAGATTTGTTTCCAAAGTTCAAAACATGAATTCAACACTTCAAAACTCATCCTTTTGTACCAAAATTCTGGAAAACATTTAGAAACTCACAAAACATTATTCTTTAAAGATCATTTCATGAAATCAAGGCCTAAAAGCGTGCCAATTGTTCACAAATTCAACTTAACTTCATGAATTCTCCAAAAACATGACATGTATGAAATGATTGAGTTTCAAGTTTCTAAATCATGATCAAATGAAATGAGAGGATGTAAAGCATGATGAATTCCTACAACTAAGCTCAATTTATGACATGCATAAGAGAATTCCTAGCAAACATGCTCCAAATGTAATGAAATATACATGCATGTATGAATTGATCTTCCTTCCTACTTCTTAAGCTTGGTTCTTACATCTCCTAGCTCAATTCACTTAAATTCATGGGTGAATCAACTCAAATTCAAGACTAAAGGCTTGATTTCTTACCTAAAGTCTTCAATTCTTTGAACTCTTGGTGAATCCTAACTCAATTCTTCAATTTCCTTTTAATTTCCTAGCAATTCCTCCCTTTTTGCTTCTTGAGATCAACTTACACTCTCTAATTCTCTCATCCTCTCACGTGTATGAGCTCAAGGAGTAGGGAATGAGGGTGTAAAGTAAAATAAGGGAGTCAAAGTAGCCTTATACAGGCTTAATTAAAGTGGCTTTAATTAAGATTGACTTAGGTTAATCACATTGACATTAATTATTCTAATTTAATCGTTCCAAATCGAATTTCAATTAAACCTACCATAAAATTCTATAAATTCCACATAACACATATACCAAGTCAATTTCGTGATCGGATGCCGATAAGGCCTTCCATTCACAAAATGTAATAGAAATTTCAAATAGATACTCCTACAATAAACAGATAAAACACAAATAATGCACAACATATGCAATTAATTCAAAATCTGATCTTAATAACTTATTAGGCATATTAAATCATGGATTATCGTTAATCTTGAGTCGAGGTTGTTACAGGTAGCTTCAACCTATCACCAGGTGATGCGATTCTCTAACGAAACTGGAATGTTTGATGAAGTCTTAGGAGACCAAATCATGTCCAAGCAATGCTTCGTGACAGTGAACGAAAGTCGAGCTGCCAAAGGGTTCGTTCAAATGGTAGAGGAGTCGGAAAGCAACGAGTTGTTCGCAGACGTTGAAATGGTAGCCGAATAGAAGGCAATGGAAGATTTGGTGGAAGTAAAAATAGATGAGAAAAACTCAAAGAAGTTCTTTTTGCTTGGCACATCTCTGTCCAGCACTGAGAGAATAGAGATCATGAAGTTCTTGATCTTTAACATCAAAGTGTTTGCTTGGAAGCTGTATGACATGTCTGGCATTGATCCAAACTTTATCTTCCATCAACTTAATGTCCACCCAACCGCCAGACCGATTATACAGCGAACTTGCCGATCGGCATTTCACCATATCGACATAGTGGCGGAGGAAGTGGGAAACTTGTTGGAGGCAGGGGCAATCAGAGAGGTTCACTATCCCAAGTGGATCTCCAACACCATGGTGGTGCCAAAGAATAATGGCAAGTGGCGTGTATGTGTGGACTACAAGACAGTTAATAAAACATTCCTAAAGGATATTTTTTCTCTACTGTGGATAGACCAACTGGTGGACCTAACTACAGGTCATAACCGACTTAGCTTTCTTGATACAAATCGTGGATATCATCAGATCACTATGTTTGAACTGGACTAGGAAGTCACATCCTTTACAACACCTAGAGATTGCATTGCTATAAGGTCATGCCCTTTGGCCTAAAGAATGCAAGGGCAACGTTCCAGAGAATGGTCATCAAAATGTTTGAGCCATTGTTAGGCAGAATAATGGAAGCTTACATAGACAACATGGTGGTCAAGAGCAAAAGCGAATAAGACCATCTCAAGGACCTAGCTAAGATGTTTCAAATTTTGAAAACTCACAAGCTGTGATTGAATGCATCCAAATGCGCGTTTGGCGTAGGGTCAGGCAAATTTCTTGGCTTTCTAGTAACCAACTGAGGTATAGAAGTCGACCCATCTCAGATCAAAGCCATTCAAGATCTGGGAAGGCCCAAGACAGTCAAGGAAGTACAACATCTCACGGGCCTAGTTGCCGCGCTAAACCGATTTATAAGTTGGTCGTCAGACAAGTGTTGACCGTTCTTCCAGGTACTTAAGGCCAAGTTTGAGTGGGACGATGAATGCGACCGAGCTCTAAAGAGCTTAAAAGAATATATGACCTCCCCATCACTGTTGGCAACCCCAGTGCTAGGAGAGAAACTTTTTCTATTCTTAGCAGTTTCCTAGCATGCAGTAGCGTTGTGTTGGTACAAGTCGAGGGAATACAACACCTGCCTATCTATTATGTTAGCAAGACATTGCTAGGCACCGAAATGAGGTACTTGCCGTTGGAGAAGTTGGCCTTAGCTTTGATGATGACTTCAAGAAAATTGTCGCACTATTTCCATGCCTACACCATGATCGTCTTAACAGTCTTCTCCTTAAAAGCTTTGTGTGAAAGAATGGACTTTTCTGGGCAAATTTTGAAGTGGGCCATGGAGTTAGGACAGTTTGACATTAAGTTTCAACCAAGAACCGCAATAAAGGCCCAAGCTTTAGCAGACTTCATGGCATAGTTTGCTCTAGGAAGCCATCATGTTTGCCTGGTCAACTTGATCGAGGCAACCGAGCAAAGGAGGAAAAGTGCCACAGGGATAGCTTAGCCCCAGTAACAAGTCGCTCACCAACGTAGCGCACCACTCAGCCTTGCAGAAAGGGAAGAAAGAGCAGATCACTCTACTACAAGCAATGACTCACCTGAAAGTGAAGTCCTAAGACAGTTAGGCAATAAGGATAAGATCTTAACGATGGACAACAACTTAGAAGAAGAGATCGTCAACATCCCTAATCCTAAGGTGTCATCAGATCCCTTCACTTGCTGGAAGTTGTTCGTAGGAGAGATGTGGAATCTCTTCGTGGATGGAGTGTCTAACAGGCACGGTGCAAGACTTGGCATAGTTCTCATCTTGCTAGATGGCTTGACCATTAAACAGACAATCAACCTTAGATTTCCAGCATCCAATAATAAGGCTAAGTATGAAGCATTGTTAGCTGGTTTGAAGTCAACATACTGCATGGAAGCCACCGAGCTGATGGTGTACAGTGACTCTCAACTAGAAGTCAACCAAATAACGGGCAACTATGAAGCAAAAGACGATAGAATGACCAAGTATCAAGAGTTGGTCATAAAGGAGATCACAAAGTTTTGAAGTTGTCAAGATAGAACAAATCGACCGAGAAGAAAATAGCAAGGTAGATGAACTGACCGGTTTCGCGTCGATGGTAGATATGTCTGTCCCACACCCATGCTTGGTGGACTTCTTACCGAGACCAAGCAATGAAGAACCCGACGCAGCTGAGGTATTCTGCGCCAAGCTAGGCCCTTCTTAGCTGGACCCCATCGTGGTGTTCTTAAAAGATGGTATTTTGCCAGAAGAGAAGAAGGAAGCTAACAAAATTAGGGTAAAGTCACAGCAATTTTGGCTCTCCCCATCGTTAGCTTTGTACAAAAAATCCTTCACATAACCGTACTTAAAGTGTGTCCATCCTAGCAAAATCGAAGCATTCTTGTTTGAAATCCACAAAGGCATTTGTGGAAGTCACCAATGAGGGAGATCTCTAGCTTACTGAGCTATTTCACAAGGGTAGTGGTGGCTATACATGTAAGCAGACGTAGAGAAGTATGTCAAGAAATGCGATAAATTTCTGAAGTTCGCGCATTAAATCCATCAACCAGCTAGAGAGCTCTTGCCTTTGACCAGCTCTTGGTCTTTTGCAATGTGGGGCTTAGACATAGTGGGGACAATACCAACTGTGTCGGGCAACATAAAGTTTTTTATAGCAGTAACAGATTACTTCACAAAATAGGTGGAGCCTAAGGCGTTTGCATCCATCAAAGAAAAGGACGTAAAAAGTTTGTCAAGCAGAACATCATAACTCGGTTTGGAATTCCCAAGGCCTTGATATCTGACAACGACACTCAAATTGATGGAAGAATCTTCAGGAGTTTTTATGAAGAGCATAAAATCGAATTCTATAACTCCATGCCAACCTACCTTCAAGCCAACGGCCAGGTTGAAGTCTCTAACAAAGTAGTCTTAGAAGGTTTAAAGAAAAGACTAGAAAAAGCGAAAGGGAAATAGGTTGAAGAACTTCCTTACGTCTTATGGGCATACCGAACTATACCTAGGCGGTCGACTGGTGAAACGCTTTTTTCCTTAGCTTATGGCATGGAGGCAGTGATCCTCCTAGAAGTTGGCCCCCCCATTATTAGAAGTGAAAACTTTGATCCGGTCCTGAATGGAGAGGCCATAGCCTTGGAGCTAGATCTTGCTAATGAAAGAAGAGAAATGACACTAATACACATCGCCTCGTATCAACAGGAGCTGTCCAGAAAATACAACAAAGCGGTCCATCCTAGGTAATTCAAGGTTGGAGATTGGGTGCTGCGCAAAGTAATGGAAAACACTCTGGTGCCTGGAGATGGCAAATTGGGACCCAACTGGGAGGGGCCATACAGAGTGATTGGTTTGGCAAGGAAATGTGCATACCACCTAGAAAACGTAGACGGCCGAGCTATTCCAAGGCCATGGAATATGACCAATCTCAAAGTATTTTATTTTTAACTCTTTCAAAAACTTGTAATTTTTCTTTTTGACATTCAATAAAACAATTAGACATTTTTTCAATACATGTAGTCCTTTGTTTGTAAACTTTCCTCTGTTTGTAAAATTGTTCGCGCTTATTGCCTGATTGGGGGGCAATGTAGGTTAGTAGGTTTGAATAGCACAACTTTTTGCACTCTTTAGCCGAGATAAGGATCTAGGCTAAAGAATGTTGGCAAGTTTAACCAACATAACTTTTTGCACTTTTCAGCCGAGATAAGGATCTAGGTTAAAGAAGGTTGGTAGGTTTGACCAACACAACTTTTTGCACTCTTTAGTCAAGATAAGGATTCAGGCTAAAGAAGATTGGCAGGTTTGACCAACGTAACTTTTTGCACTCTTCAGCCGAGATAAGGATCTAGGTTAAAGAAGGTTGGCAAGTTTGACTAAAAAAGGTTGGCAGGTTTGACCAACACAAATTTTTGTACTCTTTAGCCAAAATAAGAATCTAGGCTAAAGAAGGTTGACAGGTTTGACCAACACAACTTTTTGCGCTCTTTAGCAGAGATAAGGATCTAGACTAAAGCAGATTGGCAGGTTTGACCAACAAAACTTTTTGCGCTCTTTAGCCGAGATAGGGATCTAAGCTAAAGAAGGTTGGCAGGTTTGACTAACACAACTTTTCATACCCTTGTCTGAGATATGGATCTCGGCCAAAAAAGGCTGGCAGGATGGGCTAATACTTCTAAGCACTTTAGGACTGAGATATGGATCTCGGCAAAAAACGGTTGGTAGGATTAGGGATGGTCGAGTTTTGCTAGTTCGGCTTGACATATATAGAAAATAATGTAAGGCATTGCAAGAGTAACACAGTAACCGAACAAAAAGATCGACATTTTTTCATTCATTGGAAGATAATTACAAAATGTGGGGCATTTAGCTCGGCTACATAGCAGAGACAAAAGAAAAACAAAAACTACATCTTTAGGCGAATAGATCTTCAAGCTCCGCGTCAGCACCATTATCGACTTCACTACCAGCAAGGTTCATTCCAGCACCACCCTCTGCAGTTAAGTTGGTGATGCCTTCTTCGACCACCAGAGCGTTGTCTGGTATCGAGCTCTCCTCCTCTACTACAAAGAGCTTCTGTTGAACGACATTGGCGTATTCCACCATATAGCTTGGTATGAAGTGGAAAGGGGGATTCAAAAAAACGTCCGAGTCCGGTACGTGGCCGAGATTCTCTATCGTGGCTTTCTAACCATTTTTGAAGAAAATGTCTTTTGCGGCCTCGCACTGTTTGACGTAGACCTTCTCACTTTCTTTGAAGCTGTGCTCCTCAATATCCCTCACCTGTCTCCACAGTGCCTTTATCTCGATATCTTTCTTCTTCTCCAACTTGGCCAGCTCCTAAAGGTAACGGTTCTTTTTTTCAGCTAAAGCTTTTTGTTTGTCCTCCTCAGTAGCACTAAGAAGCTCAGCCAAGTGACCGCGGTCGGTGCTCAGATCGGCAAGCTTTGCTTGGAGCTCTTTAAGCTCGGTTTCTTTAGCCTTGTCGTCTGCAATGGCTGCCTTGGTCGTTCTTTTTAATTCTAGTATGCGTTGATGGGCAATCTAGTTCTTTTGCACGGCCTGCAAAGCATACATAATAAGTTAGATAAACCGAGTGACAAGTTCATAGAAAGACCAGAAGTTGTGGAATTCAGGATTACCAGAATTAGCAACTTATTGGTGGACTGTATTGCCTTCAGCTCAGTCAGATTGATTGCTGGTCCATATCAACTGGCAGGTAGACACTCTTGGCCAAGTTAAATGCCAGAAGATGGTCTTTTTCGGCGCAAACAGAGTTCACCGTAGTCACAGCTCGGCCCTTGAAAGACACAGCTGGTGTCCACGCCGGAGTGGGAGATGGATAGCTTGGCGTCCACCTAGGGATTGTTTGGGGAGCGTGACCTTAGGCTGCTCGATTTCTTCCTCATTTACTAGGCTTTGTGCCTGACTCGCCGAGGTACGGGGCCTTTTCCTGGGCCGAGATGACGAGGCTTTGGCAGATGGGAGAGCAACCACGGTCTCACGTACATGACCGGCTGGAGGCAGCTCGGTCTGCGCCTCTGCGTTGGAGGCAGAAGTCTGTTCGATAATAAGGGCTCAGACAGCTCACTTTTTTGCCATCACTTGCTCTTCAGTAAGATGAATAATATTGATTCAGGAGAGGTTTGGGTCCGGCTCTGGTGATGATTCAAGAAGAAAGTTTGTGACCTTAGTTTTCCTCTTACCACTATATTGGTAGGTCGGTTCAAAATTTAGAAGATCGGTCCAATCTCGATTGTGGTAGTGAAACGCGACACGAAGGGCATTTTGATTCGCATAAGCGTAGGTTATTTTAAGGTGGTTCAAATCTACATAAAGAGGAAACAAGGGTTAGAATGGCATGAGTACTTGAAATAGCAAAAGAGACGAACCAGACTATCCTTACCAGCTGTCCCCTTATTTCAGTTGATATTTCGGCCTGGTATTGGGGCTTTGTTGTCCTCAAAGTTGCCACTGACCCAGAGAAAATCATCATCGTTTAAGTCCTTGTCTGGTGTACGTGTGATGATTTTCTCTCGGCCTTTTTTGATTCTTAGATAATAGACCCAACCGTCGTTATTTTGGCCGACCGAATATTAGTGGAATAGCTCGGCCAATCTGAGGTTAAGGCCAATACGACGATTTAGCTCGGCTATTCCATTGATTATTCTGTAACTGTTGGTGGATAATTGAGTGGGGCATAAACAGTTTTGTCTAAGAAACTCGCAGCTAAGGGGCTGGACGGGGAACCGAAGTCCACCCTTAATAATGGATAGAAGGGCAAAAGGAACAAAATCGGGCTTGCCCCATGGCGTGGTGTCCAGCTCGGCTAGCGTGAATTGAACGTCGTCAAGGATGTTGTATTTCCTCCAGAATTCGGCCATAGCACCTAGCGAGCTTACCATAAATCAGTACTTGCCCATGGGCTAAGTTCAAATAAGTTAGTAAAGGAAATTCTAGCTTGGCTCTTTAGCTCGGTATTGGTCGGATCAAAGAAATGCTCAGTTGAGTAGCGCCACCAAGGGGCACGTGCAAGGTGTGCCTAGCCAACCTAATCAAGTTTGCAAAGTGGAAATAAAAGAGTGTTATGCCCAAGTGTTGAACGGGCTATGCAATAGTTTGGACGTAGTAAATTTAGTTCGGTAGGGCGAACATGCGCTATAATCAGTTCGACCAAAAGTGAGTGGCTAAAGTGTTTAGCCCGATTGTAATTATAAGGCAAGGTTTTTTAGCCTGGTTCGGTATAACGACCAGGTGTTAGCCCAATCCTATTTAGATTGTGGCACTTAGTTCGGCGAGGTTCACCCAAGTTAGTACAAACAAGTTTTTTAGCTCGGTTACAGAGCGATTTTCGATCGAAGTTAGTGTTCTTGTCTGGTTTCAGTGCCCGTTGGTGAGAGTTCTTCCTAGGGTGTGAGATCTGGGGTACTATAGCAATTATAAGCTTGTTTTAGTGGGTAACAATGCTAAAGACACTATTACAGTATCTCTGTGATAGGTTTATAATACTAAAATGCCAAGAACACGAAGAACACCGTGAATGTTTCATCCTAACTGTAATAACCCTCACCACTGATTACCGTTAAACTGAACTGATTATGACTGATAATTGAGCTGGATAAAATACTGAATTGACTGACTGAAAACTAGAACTGAATTGATTGAATATATATACGTTAATTTGCATTTTATCTGTTTGATTATTTAATTATCTGTTCATGGTTATATGCTTAAACTGCTAATTGAAGGCCTTATCGGCGGTCGAACCGGAAATCGTTTAGTGTTTCATGATCATCATAATTTATGTGATTTTATGGTGTAATTATCTGAGAATTGATTTGGTATGATTAAATTCGATTAAAATAGGCTAAATTACATGAGTTGGAGTTATTTACAATTAGACCACACTAGTGGCCCACTATCTCACATACTTTTGAGCCTTACACTTGATCACCAAAGCACATTTCATCAGCCATTATTGCCTACAACCGACTATAGAGAGAGAGGGAGAGAATTGAGGGAGATTTTGGCTTCAACCTTGTGCATTGTTTGGGAACTTGAAGGAAATTGAAGTGTAGTTGCCAATTGAGCTCCTAAACTTTGAATACAAGACCTAAGGTAGAATAACTACCCTTTTATTTGCAATTTTGTTAGACTCTTGCATGATTTAGAGCTAAGTTGAAGTCTAGGGCCAATTTATGGCTTGTAATGTTGTATTGTAGCTCATTTCATGCATGCATGTGTGTATTGATGAATTTTGAGTTGATTTCATGGCAAATTGTCACATGCATGTTCATAATTAAGCTTAAGTCCATGTTTTCAACTTGTTTTGAAAAGAATGAGCTCATTAGAGCATGTTTTGAAGTTTTGAAATGGTTTGAATTCTTGCATGTTTGCATGTTCTTCATGTTCTTGAAAATTGGTTTGAAATTGAGTTTGAATTAAACACCCTTGGGCTTTGATTTACCAAATTGATCTTCGAAATACGTAATGTTATGTGTTTACAAGTGTTTCCTAGGTTTTTAGCCCAAGAGGATCAAAAATTTGGCTTTTAAACTTGATTTTGAGCCTAGGACTCAAATCTGGAATTTCCAGATTTTGGGCCTACGCCCGAGCGAGGAAGTCTACGCACGAGCGTACACTCTGTGATCGTGCCTTCTGCTCGAGCGAGGAAAGTTACGCTCGAGCGTGAAATGTGCGCACCCAGTACTTTGCATGAGTTCACAGTCCGCTCGAGCGAGGAAACCTACGCTCGAGCGAGGACCTGTGTCTTACGCTCGAGCGAGGATCAAGCGTCCGTCGGGCGTAAAATCTCAGCATCCAGCATTTTTACTGTAGTACACAGTCTGCTCGAGCGACGAAGTTCACGCTCGAGCGGAGCCCCTTTGTCTGCATGTCCGCTCGAGCGTAGAAAGCCACGCTCGAGCGAGACCCCTGTTTTCTGAAAATTTTGTTAAGTGTTCAAAAGTGCATCTTTGCATCCTCTTTCCATCCTAGGCATTCCTAGGGCATATTTAAGGCATCTTTAAGAGGATATAGATGTAGAACACACCAGGGCAAATCTAGGGGTTAAGTTATTATCTTTCCCAACTGTGAAACTTAGTGTGTGTTCAATCTGTTAACTGTATAGGGTTGGCATTCCAAGAGGACGCTCTAGCCTACTGTAGCCCAGAACTCTGTGAGTAACAATTGTGTAAAGATATGTTCAAAATGATTATCTTCTGAATACTGAACTGAACTGTTTACTAAACTGTTAACTGTTTACTGAATGAATGTATTTCCTATATTCTGAACTGTACTGTGGCATCCTTAGCACCTACTGTTCACTGTTACTGTTACAGAGATCTCTGTCGGTTCCCTCGTGGAACCACTACTGTTTACTAACTGATGGCCATCATTACTGTTCGGTCTTTAAGACCTACTGCTTACTGTATTGTTATGCTAATGGATGTACCACATATGACTGTTTACTGCACTGAACAACTGATATACTGATTGAAATGAACTGTTTTCATTACTGTAAGGACATTCATTCTAAACTCCTTTACGCATTATGTTGTTCACTGGGCTTTAGCTCACTGCTCATATATATATGTAGGTGTACAAGCACCAGACCGTAGCTAGGAGCGTCGGGGTAAACTCCAGTTTTGTCAAGCCAACCACTGTGCCTCACTGCGAGGTTCCGAGCTTGCCAAGCTTTGGCTTAGGGGTGTTTTATTTCCCCGTCTGTCTTGTACTGTTTTTGTAACACTGTCTCTGTACTGTTTAATAGGGATTAAGTCCCTACACTGTATGTTGTAAATGATGTATGTACTGTTCTGCACTGTGAATATATATATATGCATGAAAAATCTTTTTAGCATACAGACTGTCACAGCTCATCGGACATAGTTTATTTACTGTATTGGCTTCCGCCATGCCCCTGTACTCTGTTTTACTGTACTGCTGTTCAGTAGGCCTTCGGTAATCTCGGATTACTGGCCGGTTACGGTACTAAACCCATAGGGGCGGGTTTGGGTCGTGACACTAACAAAATAAAAAAAGCTGGAAACTTACAGGTGTTGAGTGGAGAGTCTAATGTAGATCAGCAAAGGGCGTACCAACGACGGATGCAAGAGTGAGGTGGTGATGTGGTGCTCCAACGCAGGTAGTAGGAGGTATGAAGCTCAAAAGTAGAAGAGTAAACGAGGGTGAACAGTGAATGAATAGTGAAGGTGACCGTTCTAGAGGTATAAGTTTATATGTAATGGAGGCAAAACGGCAGGACTTTTTAAATTTTTGGGCAGTGAGTGACGACTGTCACAGTGAGTTGGAGCAATCAACGCGTGCCACGTGACACGACGTCAGAAATGTGGGAAGACGGACTGTACGACCGGCGTAGCTTCTGGAAATCGAGCATATCATAGCTCGGTTAAGCTGAGTATTTCGGCTCGGCTGGTTTGAGTGTTTTAGCACGGCTGGAAGACAATAATCCCAATCATGTTTCGCAGACGGAATTAAGGGGTAATTGAGAGGGTAATCTATGTGAGTAAATTGGGCCAAGCTAAGTCCATCATTCTTAAACATTGGGCCGAGCTATGGGCTAAGGTGGGAGCTACGATAGCCCGGTCCTAGGCCATTCAGGCACCAAGCTAGTTAGAGAGGTCTCTAGGGCCTTGATCGCGCTGCCTAGAGCTAGGTCTTAAAGCGGACCGAGGTGTTAACAAGAGAGTGCGTCGAGCTAAGTATAGCTCGGCAGTGGGCCATCTTGCAGTAAGTAGTACCACAATTCTATCCAGAGTAGCACAGAGCTAGGGAAGCTCGGTTGACCGTAACGCCAGCCGAGGTAAAAGGTTAAGCCATCTCACTTGGCTTACAGGGATGATGGGGTGTTCTAAGGATAAGTATTATCCTTGGGCATGTGACTCCTAAGAAGACTCTACTAGGGAGAATTAGATTCCTATTGGGATTGTGCTAGATGGAATCTATAAAAGCTTATGACATAACCTTTGCACAGGTATTGCAATTCTTATTCTCAAATACACAAAACTTATTGTCTATTGTCTACTTTGTTGACTTAAACATCAGAGGGGTTTCTGGTACACACCCGTCGGCTAGCTCACGTTTGTGTTTTCAAGTAGCAAAGCAAGAACGTTTGGAGGAGCGCAAACTTGGTCAACATGATCATACGAGACGATTATTCTGTGCTCGTACAATTACTAACCTCTATCACCTTAGATCACCCATTTTCATCTATGAGCATCACCTCCAACTCTTTTACATCCTTCTCACAATCCTTTACTACTATGATTTTTTATAGTCCTTTACACCATGTCCATATCACAATGACAACTACAATAATCATATCCAAATCACTATTGCAATGGTGATGAAATAAGCTTATTGAGAGAGAGAGAGAGAGAGATAGATAAATTATTTGTGAAAGAGAAAGATATCATAGTGGCAATGATAAGGTTTGGGAGAGTGGCAACGCATGAGCTTGTAGAAGCTAGGTTTGGGTTTGAGATAGTGAAAATTACAAGAGAAGATGGCTTGGGCTCGTGATAGCTGGTCATGGGATAGAGTCAAGGTGTGGATATCTTTAGTGATCTTGGGGCATGGCAAGTGGTGGTTCATGAGTGTTGTGATTAGTAGAGGAAGTGTGATCTATGACTTTCGGGGCATGAAGGTGGCTCGGCATTTGGCGATTGGTATGGACAGAGATGATATCGATGATGTGGTGTTATCAATCAATAATAAACTTACATATGACGAGTAAACTCCACTTTAAATAACTACCTTATCACATATACATAATAAGATAAATAGCAGTAACTTATTAGATGGTGATATG
The DNA here is from genome assembly GCA_036172215.1 of Camellia granthamiana. Lineage (NCBI taxonomy): Eukaryota > Viridiplantae > Streptophyta > Magnoliopsida > Ericales > Theaceae > Camellia > Camellia granthamiana. The sequence continues at coordinate 16,863,922 of CM069916.1, read as the reverse complement.
GATGCTATTAGTAACACATCAAATAATTTAATTTAGGACAAATTACAAACACCCCCTTCGAGATTTGGTGAAAATACAAATTCCCCCCTGAGGTGTGAGAAATTACAAATTGCCCCCTAAAGGTCAAATTTTCATAACAAATTAGGGGAAATTAGGGGGGAATCCGTATGAAAATGAAAACCTCAAGGGGTAATTTGTTATGGAAATATAAACCTCAGGGGGCGGGATGTAATTTCTCAAACCTCAGGGGAGAATCTGTATTTTCACCAAACCTCGAGCGGGGTGTTTGTAATTTGCCCTTTAATTTAATTTAATTTAACTTATTTAGTCTCATTGCTCATTCTACCCTTATTTTTTAGGGAAGTTCTAATATACACCTCTTTAAAAATAGCGTATCATATCCATCACTAATTATGTCATTTTTTTTCCAGTTATGATCAATTTTCTTTTTGAGTGTGTTTGTTTGGACGGACTGGATAAGGGGGGATTGTAATCCATCGAACTGTTAGTCCCGGGATACAGTGTCCCGGGACTATTTGGTTGGATTGGATTTGTATCCTATGTTTGTTTAGTCATGGGATTAGATGTCTGGATTGGACTATTTTTAGTGAATCCAATGTTTGGTTAGACGGACTGGATAAGGATAAATGTTCAAAAGACTATTTTACCCTTATAATCTATAATTTATAATTTAACAACACTAAAAAAATTTAATTTATAAGGCCACAATTTTTAATTTATTATTTTCAATTAAATTAAATTTATAATTTATATTTTATATTTTATTTAATATATAATTTTAAATAACGACAATAAAAAAATAATTTTATTTAATATATAAATTAAATTTTCAACAACACTAAAAAAATTTAATTTATAAGGCCATAATTTATAATTTATTATTTTTAAATAAATTTAATTTATAATTTATATTTTTTATTTAATATATAATTTTAAATTAACAATACTAAAAAAAAAATTTATTTAATATGTAAATTTAATTTTTTAACAACACTAAAAAAATTTAATTTATAAGGCCATAATTTATAATTTATTATTTTTAATTAAATTTAATTTATAATTTATAATTTATAATTTATAATTTTTATTTAATATATAGTTTTAAATTAACAACACTAAAAAAATAATTTATAAATGTTCAAAAGACTATTTTACCCTTTTCTAATTGTTTACTAAGTAATAGCATGGAGAGTAAAATGGACATTTCACAAAATAATCCCATGGGATACCAATCCCATGGTTTCTATCCCACACCCCCCCATGGGATAGAATAGTCCCATGTTTGTGGGACTAATAGTCCCGGGGGACTATTAGTCCGGAGCAAAATTTTTCAAACAAACAATGGACTATTAGTCCGGTGGGACTAATAGTCCAATCCCACCCTCTTATCCCTCAAAACAAACATGCTCTTTTAGTTATGACATTGGGTTCGTTTGGGATGTAAGTTGGTTTTTTGACTTTTTTAACTTGGGACTAAAAAATCTCGTTTAGGATAAGTTTTTTGACTTCTATAATAGAAAAAAATAATTATAAATTTAATATGACATTTTGTCTTATTAGCTTTTTAGTTTATTTATTTTGACTATTTTTGCCCCGTAGCCTTATGCCAAACGAGTGCATTATTTTAGTTATAACTCATGAGTTCTTTAATTATACATTATATTATGTTTAGTTATAACATTTTTTTAAATTATGACTCAAAAAATTATAATTATATTATTTTTCTTTTTAATTATAAGGTATATATGAAAGATGTGCACGATAATATTTCTCATTTAATAATTCTCAACAATCTTATGTTTCTCTTTAAGATTCAACATCTTCAATATATATATATATATATATGGACCATGCTAGGGAGCCCTAATTTTTGGCCCCCTAATCCCCCTAAAATTCAGACCAAGGCAAAAAAAAAAAAAATTGCCCAAAACGACATCGTTTTGGACATTAGAGGGATTAGGGGGGACTTTTTTAGGGGGACAAATCATTTTCCATATATATATATATATTTTTTCTAATTCCTCGTCCGCCCAAACAAAAAAAGTGGAATTCTTTACTTATAATTTCAGTTAGTTCCAAAGACAAAAAAGTGTTCTTTTGATATCCTTTATTTTCCCTTTCCACTTTGAAATATAATTTCTAGAAAGATTTAATTCCAAACATAATGTTAGAGTTTGACATTGTAAAAATATAAACTTCAATTTTAGGATTACACAAGGTGCGGGTAAGCTAGGCAAGCAATACACTCAATTATAAATTTAAAAAAAAAAAAAAATTCATTAATGAGTTTTACTTTTTACATATTAAATCCTAAATTTATGTATTGGAATCAATTTAGACAATCAATTAATTTTTGTTAGAGTTACTGATAAAAAAGATAATATTGTCATTTTACCATCACTCAGAGGTAGAGGTAAGGGCATCCCCAGCAACCATCCTGAGATTAGCTACCCAAAGTTCCACTGTATTAGTTTAGCTAACCATTTTTTCAATACACATTCCGACAACACTCTTTACTTTAACAATTCCCTTTAAAATATTAATAAATACAAGCACAGGGAAAGAGAGACAGAGGGAGAGAGACAGAGAGCTTCGTCTGCAATCGTGAGTAGGTCGGCGTTGATCGTTCTCGTCTGCCGTCGATCGTGACTCATTTAGCGTCAATTCTCCTCATTCGGCGTTGATTCTCCTCATCTGGCTTGATCATTCTCCTCTGGTGTTGATTTTCCTCCTCCGGCATTGATTGTGAGTTATCCGGCGTTGATCCTCCTCCTTTGGCTTCCTTCTCCTCCTCCAGCGTCGATCGTCGATTGTCAATCGTAAGCAAAGCTTGGAGTGCTCGAAAGAAACTAAAAAAAAATTGAGAGGCTACTGAACAGTGCCTCGTCTTCCCCGGCAAGGTATTGTAGCTGAAAATCAAAGTAGCTAACCACCGGCGAAGCTGTTGGAGATGAATTTTCTACTTTTAGCTAGCTATAGTAACAAAAATAGAGGAGTAGAGAGGCTTCTGGAGATGCTATGGGTGTAAAGAAAATAAGAGGGCGACTCTAGTCAGGGCACAACAAATAAGGAGGTAGCAGGAAGGAGTGGGGAAAGGGGCATGTCGATAAGGGAGCATATTAGGAGCTCGTTTGGGAAGTGAATTTTTTTAGTTAAAATAGTTATAAAAAAAATAAAAGAGATTTTTTAGTTTAAAAATATAAAGGGAGCTTTTTCATAAATCTATCTTTAATTACTTATGTTCCATCCAATCCATACTCTTTTTGACTATTCCATTAGGTCCTATTTGAGATAAGAAGACCAAAATATCCTTTTCATTTACTTATATTCTATTTAGTTCATATTATTTTCTTATATTTCAATAAGTCCTATGGGTGACATAATTACCAAAATACCCCTAATGTGAATGTTCAATCCGTCAATGTGAATGTTCATATTGTCAATGTGTACATTGACATGTTAACATTCACATTGATAGGAGTGTAAAATTAGCCCGCGACCTGTGGGCGGCCCGGGGCGAGCTCGATCTGGCCCGTGACAATGTAAATATTCACATTGACATATTAGCATTCACATTGATTGGACTGTAAAATTGGCCCGCGGCCTGTGGGCGGCCCGAAGCCCTCTCGTTGCCGGGGCGGGCCTGACCCGTTGATAATGTGAATATTCACATTGACATGTTAACATTCACATTGATAAGAGTGTAAAATTGACTCGCGTCCCATGGGCGGCCCGAAGCCTGTGGGCAGCCCGGGGAGAGCCCGGCCCCGCCCGTGACAATGTGAATATTCACATTGACATATTAACATTCACATTGATAGGAGTGTAAAATTAGCCCGCGGCCCGTGGGCGGCCTGAAGCCCCCCCGCTGCCCGGGGCGGGCCCGGCCCGGGCCGTGACAATGTGAATATTCACATTAACATATTAACATTCACATTGATAGGACGGTAAAATTGGCCCGCGGCCTATGGGCGGCCCGAAGCCTGCCCGTTGCCAGGGCGGGTCCGGCCCGGCCCGTTGATAATGTGAATATTCACATTGACATGTTAACATTCACATTGATAAGAGTGTAAAATTGACTCGCGTCCCATGGGCGGCCCGGGGAGAGCCTGGCCCTGCCCGTGACAATGTGAATATTCATATTGACATATTAACATTCACATTGATAGGAGTGTAAAATTGGTCAGCGGCCCGTGGGCGGCCCGAAGCCCGCCAGCTGCCCGGGGCAGGCCCGGCCCGGCCCGTGACAATGTGAATATTTACATTGACATATTAACATTCACATTGATAGGAGTGTAAAATTGGCCTGCGGCCCGAAGACGACAGCCTCGGGTCGGGCCGGTGGGCCTAGGCCTAGGCCTAGGCTCGAGCTTAGGCAGGGCTTGGGCGGGCCTGGCCATTTTTTTTTAATTTTTTTTAATTTTTTCTACCAAAATTTTATTATTTTCCACAAAAAAAGACATTGTGCCTCAGGCGGGCTGGGTCTCGGACCGAGCATTGAATGGGCCTTAAACGAGCCGATGGGTCGGGCCGGGCTTCAAAGTGATGGCCTAGGCCTTAGCCTAGGGTCTCGGACATGCTCGGGCCTGGACCCAAACGAGCTTGTCCCAGGCCGTGGGCGGGCTTCGAGCAGCCTACGGGCGACGGGCCAATTCTACATTCCTATCAATGTGCATGTTAACATGTCAATGTGAATATTCACATTGTCAACAGGCCGGGCCGGGCCTACCCCGGGCCGTGGACGAGCTTCGGGCAGCGTGCAAATTTTACACTTCTATCAATGTTAATGTTAACATGTCAATGTGAATATTCACATTGTCACGGGTCGGGCCAAGCCCGCCTCGGGCTACGGTCGGGCTTCGGGCCCCCCACGGACTGTGGGCCAATTTTACACTCTTATCAATGTGAATGTTAACATCACATTGACATGTTAATATTCACATTGTCAATGGGCCGGGCCGGGCCCGGGCTGTGGGCGGGCTTTTGGCCGCCCATGGGCCGCGGGCCAATTTTATACTCTTATCAATGTGAATATTAATATGTCCATGTGAATATTCACATTGTCAACAGGCCGGGCCGGGCCCGCCCCAGGCCGCCCACGGGCTGTGGGCGAGTTTCGAGCAGCCATGGGGCACGGGCCAATTTTATACTCTTATCAATGTGAATGTTATCATGTCAATGTGAATATTCACATTGTCAACAGGCCAGGCCGGGCCCGCCCTGGGCTCCCACGGGCCGTGGGCGGGTTTTGAGTAGCCACGGAGCGCGGGCCAATTTTATACTCTTATCAATGTGAATATTAACATGTCAATGTGAATATTCACATTGTCAACGGGCCGGGCCCACCCCGGGCCGCCCACGGGCCCTGGGCGGGTTTCGGGCAGCCATGGGGTGCGGGCTAATTTTACACTCCTATCAATGTGAATGTTAACATGTCAATGTGAATATTCACATTGTCAACGGGTCGGGCTGGGCCTGCCCCGGGCCGCGGACGGGCTTTTGGCCGCCCACGGGACGCTAACCAATTTTATACTCTTATCAATGTGAATGTTAACATGTCAATGTGAATATTCACATTGTTAACGGGCCGGGCCGAGCCCGCCTCGGGCCGCGGGCGGGCTTTTGGCTGCCCATGGGCCGCAGACCAATTTTATACTCTTATCAATGTGAATGTTAATATGTCAACGTAAATATTCACATTGTCAACGGGCCGAGCCCGCCCCGGCTCGCAGACGGGTTTCGAGTCGCCCACGGGCCAATTTTACATTCCTACCAATGTGAATTTTAAAATATGAATGTTCACATCATAAAATTACTAACCGTTCAAAAAATATTTAGAAGGGTATCAAAATTAAATATAAAGGCATAAGTGTCCCAGAAAATAGTGTAAATCAAGAAAAAGGACTTTATGGAATAAAACTATACATACATGAGACTAAATGGGTTAAAAAATTCTTTCATGGATTTCTTGAGTTAAAACACTTCTAAATGGGATTTATCAATAATTTTCCCTAATATAAAACATCACATTCAATTTATAATTATTATGGGTGTGTTTGGTTTGTATTTGTAGAGTAATTTTTGAGATAAAAAGTACGAAAACTTGTTTGGTTTGCCTTTTTTCAGAAATAGTTTTGGAAAATTATTTTGCGGATAAAGTTTGAAAAAAAGTGATTGATTTGATGTGTATGTAAGAGAAAGTGATTTTGGAAAGTAGGTAACCAAACAAAATTTTAAGATTTTTTTTGAAAAAATTTGTTTGGTTTAATTACTCTTAAAAATTTATTTGTAGAAAATTTTTCCCAAAATTTTTTTTAAAAAACAAATCAAATAAATATTTTTTCTCTCACAAAAAGTTAAAAAAAGTCAAAAAATTCTTCCTAAACTAAACTTTTTAACTCAAATTAAAATAATTAAAAAATTTAAAAAACAACCCACTTCTCAAAGGATGCTAGGGAATGTTGGGGGAAAATAATTAGAGGAGGCATTGATAGGTAAAAGGACGAATAGGGAGTTAACCAGAGGCAGCGGTAGGATGGACGATTAATAAGTCTCATGGTAGATACTCAATTAAATGGGACTGTACAAACTCAATGAGGGGATTTACATTAGAAGTGTGAAATATACAAATATATATATACATATATTTTAAATTGAATAATGTACTAGAAAATAGTTAAACCCATCTTAGACATTATGATTTCAGGAACAAAAATAGATCAAAGTTAATCTTTTTTTTCACCAACTTACACATTTAGGCGGTGTTTGGCAACAATTTTTTTTGAATTTTTTTTGGATTTTTTTCACTAAATGACAATTTTTTTGCAAAATCAAAAAAAATAAAAATAAATCCAAACAAAATATCACATCAAACCCTATAATCATTTCAATTTTTCTCTCACAAACATCACATCCAATTACAAAAAAACTAACTATCTTCCCAAACACCAGAAATTTTTTCTCCAATAATATCCAACAACTAAAAAAAACTTATATAAAAATTCACTTCCCAAACACCCACTTAGTCATTTATTTATTTATACAAATAGAAGGGTATGCGGACTTATAATATCTTCAATGATAGTTAAATTTAGGATAGATTACAAATATACTCATTGAGGTTTGCTTAAAATAGAGATTTTTTTTCCTGTGGTTTGAAAAATTATAAATAACTCATTGTTAGAATTTTTTATCCAACAGAATTAGCCAAAAAAATGAAATTATAATTATTCTCCTATACAATAATAAAATTATCTAAATTATTAATTGAAACATATTTCTAATATCATTAAAAACTGTTAATTGACCTGATGATTTATTAATAAAATATGCAATTTGTTATGAAATTAGAAATCTCAGGATGTGAAATGTAATTTCCAAAATTACAGGAGCGATTCATATTTTAATCAAATCTTGGGGAATGTATTTGTAATTTATCCTTAAATTTATCATTAAAACTATAAGTTGTCTATATATCTAAAAAATTAAATTTTAATGGATAGTTAAATTTATTGTCAAATTATAATTTTACGGACCTTATTTTAATATTATAGTTATTCAAAAGATAATTTCCACAATATTACATATTCTGAAAATTATACATTTGAATTGCAATCATTTCTAATGCGGTGTTATTATATGCATTAATTAGTATATTAATTACTGTACCAATACTAGTAATGACATTATTATTGACCTCACTTATTATATAAATTATAAATACAAAAAATATCTTAAATTATATCACATCATCAATTGATATATTAATTAATACATATAATATTAAAAAATGATTTGTGGCACTAAAACTGCTGGCACTAATGACACTAATTTCCTGTTTTGGTAACTTTGTTTTGTTTTGTTTTTTTTTTTTTTTACCTGATATAGAAATTAGTGCCATTAGTGCTCAAAAAATTAGTGCCACAAATCACAACCGTATAATATTATTCCTTTTAATGTGACATATGATTTCATCACTACCCTATTCCTTTTACTGTTGAGATAAATTTTTAATACGGGTGATGATTGAGACCCCCTCCAATCACCACCCCTACCACCCCCTACAGACACGTGGCAGGTGGTGATTGGAGGAGAAGGAATAAAAAAAAAGAAAGAAAGAAAAAGTAGCCAATCAAGAGAAGAGGGGGTCAAGGGGGTGGGAAAAAAAGGGGGTCCAAGTCATTATTCTTTTTAATACTCCATCCGTCTCAAAATATTAGTCCCTTATTCCATTTTTCATTGTCCCAAAATATTAGTCCCTCTTCAAAAATCAAGTACAAAAATAATATAAATTTCATATTTTGCCATTCTTTTAAATTAATAAAAAATATAAAAATAATAATTATGACATTGATATTTTCAAAAAATTACTATCAAAAAGATAATTTTAAAAAATTAACTTTTTTTAAATGCAATAATTGTACTTAAAAAAAAATTATATTCTCTAAAAAAACCACTATTTTGGGAGAGGGAGTATAATAAATAGTAATTTCCAATGATTCTGACATTATTGGTTTAAAAATGATTAATGGGATGACTTTTAAAAGCTTTCACATTGCGGGTCCAGCTTGTCTTTAATCACAAATGGAATAGGTTTTTGGGGTGATTTTATTTGTATTCAAATAATAACTTAACATGTTTAATTAAAATTAAAATTTTAATTATATGTTAATATAAATATATTATACATTAAATTTTAAAATAATTTTTTTTTTTATGTGCATCCTATTCTCCGTGTTCAAGGCAAAAATGTGAGTAAATTTTTTAATATTTTTGATTATTTTAGTCTGAGGTTAAAAAATTTCACTTGGATTGAATTTTTTAACTTTTTAAATTTTTGTAAGAAAAAATAAAATGATTATGATTTAAATGTAATATTTTATTTTATTAATTTTTAATATATCTTATCTTTTTATAATTATTTTAATTTTTTAAATTCTAAAACCAACATGCCAAATGAGGGTCAGCCATGGTTGTCTCCCTCCTCTCAGTGTTCTGATGGTTTGGATAGTGAACAAAGGATTCGGATCATGAAAGCATTATAACCCTATTCTCCATGTCTGGCTCGTTCACCTGTCTCATCAGTGAGCAGTCTCTTTTTCTCATCCATCATATTCTTTTTCTTTTTCTTTTTTAAATTGATTTATTTATTATTTATTATAATGATCTTTTTCAGAACAGTTATGTTAAAGAATCTAAATAATTTATCAATTTTTTTTATCAGATTTCTCATATAGGTCTCACATTCAATGAGAAATTTGATAAATTATTTGAAATCCATAATATTTTCCTTCGCAAAAAAACATTGACTCAATCGGATGCAAATAATGTGATGGATTCTCAATCAAAATGGTGTAATTTGAAATTTGAAATTTATTTATTATTTGGATATATCTTAAATGTTAATTTAAAAAAAAAATATAAGATATATTAAGAATAAATTATAATTTTAAATAATTAATAAATTATACTAAAAAATTAGACTTCGAGTGGAAATAGAATCCCCACTTTTGGGCTTATGAAGTCCATCAAGTATTTCATCTGAATTTGGAATAAGCTTTCAGGTTTGTGAGGTCCATCAATATTCCATCTAAATAATTTAAACGTTTATTTTTAAAATTATATATATAAAAAATTAAATTAAATTAATAATTGTAATTATATTATTTTATTATATTTAATTTTAAAAATTAATAGTCTTCTTTTCAAATAATATTTATCACAAGTTTCTTTTTATAAATATACTCATGGTTATTTTATGGATCAAAATAACATGGTTCAGTCTAGACTAGAGGTGGATAAATGTCTAGTTGAGTTGACACTACATAATAAAAGATTTTGTATTTGTTCAAATTTGGCCTGACCCTAACATTTAGGCCAAGTTTGACATCCTCAAAAAAATCCAAAAAGTCAAAAAGTCACTATTCTATTTAAGTCACATCATCTCTCTAACACATCACTTCAAACCCAACCCAAATCCAATCCATATTTCATAAAAAGTCAAAAAGTGCACTTATTTAGCCTTCCCAAACTTGGCCTTAGTCTCTGTATCTGCCCAAGTTTTGACAAAAAATAATTATAAATTCCAAACTCACATATCAGACTATATGTTAAAAAATTAAAATATTACATAATTAAATTCAATCACACATTATATTTCTTAAATAAATATATTTAAATCATTATAAATTGAAATTTTTTGTATATAAATTAAAGTATTTATTGAATAAATTTAATCACACATCACCACAAATATAAGCTTTAATAAAATCAAAAAATGATGTACCAAAAAATAAAATCAAAAAATAAAAAATTTAGATATATTTTAATGTATTATAAATAAATAAATAATCAATTAATTTAATAATGAACCGGACGGAAGTGAAATTATAAATCTTAAACTCAACCTATTAGTATAAATCTTAGGGTTGGTTTGGGGTGTCCTAAAAAAGTGTACTTTTTGTCTTTTTACGAAAAGATGTGCAGAAAAGTAGAGAGGTGATGTGATGGAAAAAAGATAAAAAGATAAAAAGATGGATTATATAGGTTATGCCAAACAAGGCCTTAAACTCAACTCATTAATATTTTAGGATCTTTTGGGAAGTGGGTTATAATTCATTTATCAAATTATAACCTATTTCCCTCTCTCACAAAAAACTGATTATAATCAGCTTTTAACCAAAAAGTTAATTATAACTATTTTCCCAAAATAGCCCTTTAAGTTGAAAATAATAGTCTAATTAGGTTTGGTTTGGAAAGTCAATTGGTTTTTTGACTTTTTTAGCAATAAGGTCTGGGGTTAAAAAGTCTGGTTTGGAAAGGACTTTTGGCTTTTTAAATTTTTTTGTAAGAGAAATAATGCAATGATTATGAGTTAAATGTGATATTTTGTCTTATTGAGACTAAAAAGTCTATTTTATTTTTTATGACTATTTTAGTCTCAAACCCACCCAAACCCACTTCCCAAACAATGAATAATATGGCTTTGGCTTCGTTTAAGAAGAATGGTTAGGTTAGATTTGAGACTATTTTAATCATAAAAAGATAAAATAAACCTTTTAATTTAAGAGTGGTTTGAGATGATCTAAATAAACGTACTTTTTGACTTTTTACGAAATATAGATTGGGTATGGGTTAGGTTTGAAGTGATGTGTTAGAGAGATGATGTGACTTAAATAAGATGATTTGACTTAAATAAGATAATGACATTTTAATTTTTTTAAAGAATGACAAATAACGTCTTAATAAAATAAAATATCACATCCAATTTATATTACATTCTTTCTTTTTTAAATAAAATTTTTTAATTCCAAATTAAATTAATTAAAAAAATAAAAAGCCAACTCATTTTCTAAAACAACCCTCTATGAATTAAATACACCTTTTCAAGTCTTAAAAAAATAAAACGGGTGAACCAACGCGCTGATTTCCACCCTACAGACAATTTGTACTCCGACATTGCACTCAAATCATTATGATCGAACGGCTCAGATTGAAGATGTACAGATTAACCTGCAAAGACCATCACTGTATCCGAAAGTCCCCGTTTAAAAAAAAAACATATAATAATATCCTCCACCTGAGAGACGTTCCTGCATTTTCTCGGGAAAATGCCATAAGCATATCATGGATCGAGAAAAATAATTACCCTTCTGTTGCTCTCTGCATAAAGATCGATCTCTCTGTTCCAAAGGTTTTACATTTACTACTAACAATTGACAAAGAAAGTGACCATTCTCCTTTTCCAGATCTCTCATTTTTTATGGGGTACCTCTCTCTCTCTCTCTCTCTCTCTCTCTCTATGCATCCATATTGTAATCAACATTGAAGATTTGCACATTTGATTGAAGAGTTACAGGCACAATTTTTTAATTGATCTGAAATTTCCTCATTTTCATTTTCTCTCTACATATATATATATATGTATATTTGGAATCATGAGGTTCAGATTCCAATTTGCCATCAAGGTCTGTAATTTTCTCAATCAATTGATGTTGTAGTGTGGTTGTGGATCTAGGGCATTTTGTGTCCCAATCTCAAATTCTCAACCTGCTATGACGGAGTTCTAGGGTTTTGGTGCCTCATTTCGCTCGAAACTGTTGCAATGTTTAAGCAATTTCTCAGTAAACTTCCTCGGAAGTCATCGAAATCCGACTCCGTTGGTACGCCGAGGAGTAGTTCTCGCAATAGCTCGTCCCCCAGTGGCGGTCGTTTACAACGTACAAGAAGTGATAGTGGGGTTTCTTCTACCCGGGCCAACGCTGCAAAACGGACATCATCATCAGTGTTTCCATCGAGTGTTGTGGTTGGAACTGAGCATTTGTTAGCCTTCAAAGATGTTCCCAATTCAGAGAAATTGAATCTCTTTATCAGTAAGTTGAGTCTCTGTTGTGTGGTTCTTGACTTCACTGACCCAAATAAGGATATAGAAGAGAAAGATCTTAAACGTTTAACATTGATTGAGCTTTATGACTTTGTTGCTTCTGCTCCTCCTAAGTTTACAGAACCAGCAATTGTTGCTATGTGTAAAATGTGTGTTAATAATTTGTTTAGGGTTTTTCCACCCAATTGTCAGTCTAACCCAAGTGGTGGTGAAAATGAGGATGATGAACCAATGTTTGATCCAGCTTGGTCACACTTACAAGTTGTGTATGATCTATTGCTTAAATTTGTGACTTCTCCTTCCCTGGAAGCAAAAATAGCGAAAAAGTATATAAACCATTCGTTTATTTTGAATTTGCTTGACCTCTTTGATTCCGAGGATCCTAGAGAAAGGGAATGCTTGAAAACTATTCTGCACCGGATTTACGGGAAGTTCATGGTTCACAGGCCTTTTATCCGGAAGAGCATTGGTAATGTCTTTTATTGCTTTATATTTGAAACCGAGCGACATAATGGAATTGCTGAATTGTTGGAGATTTTCGGGAGTGTAATTAGTGGGTTCGCGTTACCTTTGAAGGAGGAGCACAAGATCTTCTTGTGGAGGGCTTTGATTCCTCTACATAAGCCCAAATCTTTGGGAGCGTATTTTCAACAATTGTCTTTTTGTATTACACAGTTTATAGAGAAGGAGCCAAAATTAGCTAGCACTGTGGTAAGGGGGTTGTTGAAATATTGGCCAATTACGAATAGCCAAAAGGAGGTGATGATACTTGCCGAGTTAGAAGAGATTCTGGAAGGAATTAACATGGGAGAGTTCCAAAAGGTCATGGTTCCATTATTCTGGCGGATTGGGTATTGCATCAACAGTTCCCACTTTCAGGTGCGTTCCATTTTTATACTATCATGCTTTCTTGACGTCTTCAATTAAGTTAAAGCTGTGGATATCTCGTCTTTGGAAGTTGGATGTATGCACGTGTATGCACATAGACATTTATGTAGGGTCTTGATAATTATGTGATTATGTGTGTGAACTAAGATAAAATTTTCCTCCTCCAAATATAAAAAAGAATCTCTAATATTGAGCACATTGGTGGATTTTATGGATTCTCTTTGTTTGTAAGAATTTTTGCTTTCTTTAGGCCTTTGCGAGTGTGTAGGCCTCTTTTTGTTTGAGCTTAGAAGGATATCATGGTTTAGCTTTTTATTTGTTGGCAACGCTTCTTTTTGGTGCTTGTTAATACATTTACGTCTTATTTGAAAAAATGTACAGCACCTTTTTTATTTATTAATTTATTTTTCTGGTTACAAATTAAATGTTTGCATGACTTGTCACGACGCTAATCCCATTTATAGATAACTTCCTAGTGTGTGTGTGTGTTTTTTTCCCCTACTCTTTGGGTAGGGGGCTACTGTTTTGGATTGCATTTGAAAATTGCCCTAGCATCTCTTTACATTCCAAAGTTTGTTGCACACGATTGGCTTAGGCCCTATTTCCCCAACAAAAAGACTCAAGTTCGTGTAACATTGAAGATGCAAGTTTTCTGTAACTGTTATGGACTGGTCCACCAAGTTTTCAATATGGGTTGCCCTTTTAACTAGGCGTATTTGGATGGGTTGGATGATTTAATGGTCACTTTTTTTTACTCAGCCGTTTGTTGTGAATTCCATTTGGTTGTAATTGCTGGTTGTTTATATGTCCTATATTTTGCCAATGTGTTTTGATTGCTTTCCTTTTAGGGATAGTTTCTACTTGCCTAGCCACTTGGGCTGTGGGTGAAAATCCTTTTGGTTAGGCTAGGTGTGTTTGGCTCTTCTAGAGGGCTATTTGTTTTTCTCTTTGGGTGCCCAGTTGTAGTTGTGCCACATGAGATGGTATGCCAAATGTGGTATAAAAATATGTTAACTGTGTAGCATCATTGTTTTATGAGAAAGCTGTGAAGATGATGGTGCAGGGCAAAGATAAAACCCACACACGGCAACACAGATAAAAAAAATCCATCAACCCCCAACACCAAATAAAAAAAAAAGAAAAAATAGTGAACAGAGAAGCACAATTAGTATGTCCTTTATTATTATTGTTATTATTTGTCATTCTTTGCTGAAGCAGCTTATAATTGCAATATCTTACGAATGTGATGGATCTGGTTGTGATCACTATATTAAGTCTTTATCAAGGTAGTCAATTTTGGCCGATTGAAAAAAAAAAAAGAAAAAAAAGTGGTCAATTTTGGATGTCATATCCGCCAAGTTCGCTGATCCACATCCTTCTCAGTCAGATATAGTTACATTTTGTATGTTGTTTATTTGGCTGATTGTTTGAAGAGCTTTTGAAGTGATTGCGACTTTACATCAATGTAGGCGATATTAACCAAAGTTTGACTAAATTGAAATAACATCATTTGATTTAATCATTTCAGGTGGCTGAAAGGGCACTATTCTTATGGAATAGTGACCAAATTGTGAACCTTATTGCGCATAATCGGCGTGTTATCCTACCAATCATATTCCCAGCACTGGAAAAGAATGCTCGGAGCCACTGGAACGCTTCAGTGCTCAACTCAACTCTAAATGTGAGGCAGATGTTCACAGAGATGGATGAAGAGCTGTTCCTGGCTTGCCATGCCCATTTTGAGGAGGAACAAGCGAGTCTCAGCTCGGTGGCAGAGAAGCAGAAGCAAACTTGGGAGCGATTAGAGAATGCAGCCAGCCTCCAGCCAGTAACAGGAAAAACTGCTGTTCTGGTAACCCCCTCCATTACCCGCAATGTGTCATTTTAGTCTGTGCTTGCTTAGGCTCTTTTTCTTTCGTAATTTCACTATTTAGTCCCTTTCTTTTGGGTGGTGGAGAAAAACAAACTACATGAAATTTATGGGTATGTATAGCTGTTATCTGGGGAAAACATGTTCACTTTGGCCGATGATGGTCCAGTGACAGCCTGTTGTAACTTCTTTGATTCCACCTGTTTCATCATTTAGGGGAGTTCGATTTCCTTAATTGAAAGGGCCATCTAGTGGATTACATAACTCGCAGCTTTTCTTGGTTGGCTGGTTTCTTTTTACATGTGTGTGTGTGTGGGTGCGCCTCTTAGGTACAGATTAGTTCAGAGAATCTTGGATCATAAATGACTAGATACAGATTGGTTTTCTTTATCAATTTTGTTGACAGGAAAATATTTTAGTGGAAGCCAAGTGAGGATAATAAATAACAAAATAAAACTTCATAAAAAATTGGGTTAGATTACAACATATTCATACACAATGAGGTGGGTTAGTTGTTATAGGTACTGGATAGATAGTTTGAGCTTCAACCATTGGTTTCCTTTATTATTATTATTATTATTATTTTTTGGTTTAATTACCCATAAAAATAGACATGTATATGCAATTTCATTTCCCTCAGCAAATTCAATCTCCAATCATAGCCTAAGAGGTTCAGATGGATGAAGAAACTATCCATTTATTTTCTTAGGTCATCAACAAATAATACATACAATGCCATTACAATTCATATGAATTCTGAAATGAAGAAAACAATAACAGATCTATTGTACACAAAGGGCTACCTATAATGTATATGTGAATACATACATATATTCAATACAAGCTTGCCAAGAAAATAATTTTCATTTTGGCACTTGGCTTGCTGCTCTGTTTTTATCCTTCCCCCCCTCCCCTCGCACTTGTAACATAAATGTTCATTCGTCATGGCTACTTCCACTGAGGCAACCGTTGAACCACAACCTGAATCCAATATATACAACAATAGAGATCCATTATGACAGAAACAAATGCTGAATTTGCAATAATCAGATACAGAACTTATTTTTTTCTTCTTCTGAAAACTTGATTTGAAAGAAATAATAAGCATCCCAAAACAATTCAATGTGCTTAATGAGAGAAATGGAAGAATGTAAGACTCCATAATAACATACCTTGCCGGAATTTTCTTTATTTCCAACTATTGTTTGGCAAGCCAGCCTCCATGATTCTGGTTTCTGTACAGTTCAACCAAAATTTGATAAAAAGGTAGTCAAATTTGGGCTGAAGGCACTTCATACAGCGATATGTATGCTTAAAATGTATGTTTTTACTTGACTAGTATGGTTGTAAGGGGTTTTAGTGCACCCTAATACTGAGTACACGTTCTCTTAGTTTTAGATTGAACGATGTAAATCTAATATTTTTGTGTTACTTTTTTATGTTTCACTAAACTTTGACTGGGGATCCACAATTGCCAACAATATCTTTACTGACAAAGCATCAACAATTTGGAATTTAAAAGTGAGAGATGCTAAAGTACCATACTACCATCTTTCATCAATATTTCTTACCACTCTTGAGAGAGTTAACACATGATAAACTTCTCAAAGGGGTAGTATGAATGAAGTGATTATCAAGAGAGAATGTTGTATTAGAAGCATTATCTCAGTGAGAGAGAGAGACAGAGCGAGCGAGCGAGTAGGGGCAAAGTAAACGTGCCTTCTTAAGATATCGGAGTTCAGTGTTGGTTCTTTCATTTAAAAGATCCTTTCCGTCTATAATCTGCACTGGAAGATGAAGCATGATAAACACATAAAATTAGACAACATAAGAAATTGAATGTCAATGAACAAGAGCCACAATGCAACAATGAGTGTATATATAGTATTGAAAATCATACCTCCACAATGCATGTTCCACAGCTTCCACCACCTCCACAGTTCATCACCTTTCCCTATTTAAAAAAAAAAAAAAAAAAAAAAAATGGTTAAATTCTCTCTCTCAGTTTAGGTAATACAGATGCATGTATAAAAATAGATGAAGTGAGAGTGATTTGGCTTCATATACAGATGTAAAATTGCAAATAATATACCAAGTACTCATCGCTCATTCTTTAATATAAAATCAGTGAAAAGGTATTTCAAAATAAATTTTAAAAAAATGTATGCATTTTTCAATTTATTTTTATTTTTGTTTTTATTTTTTATTTTCTTGTACTAAACATTCATGAAAGTATTTTAAGGAGGAGTAAATTACAAATACATCCCTAGAGATTTGATTAAAATACGAATCGCCTTTTTTAGTTTTGGAAATCACATTTCACCCCTTGAGATTTTAATTTCATAACAAATTGACTATTTTATTAATAAATTATCAAGTTAATTAACAATTTTTAATGAAGTTAGAAATATGTTTCAATTAATAATTTAAGTAATTTTATTATTGTATTGGTAAGAAATTATGAATTTTATTTTTTAGTTGATTTTGTTAAATAAAAAAAATCTAACAAGGGAATATTTATAACTTTTTAAATTATAACAAATAATTTGTACTTTAAACAAATCTCAAGAGATGTACCGGTAATTTATCCATTAAGATTGAGGAAACGACGCCGTTCCAAACATAAAAAGTGGGAAAACTCTAAAAATGCGCCATAGGGATAGGGGCTAACATACGTAGGCGGCGTAGAGCTCAATCTTGTTATCCAACATGATGTTCCTCAGCAGCTTCTCTCCACTCACTGCCCTCGCTCTCTCCACCGGGTATTTCCCATCTCCTCCTGCCTTCTCCTTACAAAATCAAAACAATCCATACAAACATATATACACACGCATATGTGATTGAGATTGGACGATTACATCAATATATATATATATATATAATCAATCAGAACATCATTTTTTCAAGCAGATTTATCAATTAATGTATGCATGCTTATGCTTACCCCTATGAATTCGAGCTCGATTTCGGGTGCTTCCGGGGGGGCTGATTCAGGTGAATTCGCGGCCAAAGACACTGAAATTGGTCTCCTTTTGGCGGTGGTGAATGCGACGGAGCTTCGGTGCTTTATTATGTTGCCGGAGCCGAATTCCGGCAGCCGGAGTAGTGTGGGGGCTAAATTTACTGAACCCATTTCTTTCTCTGCTCTGCGTCTTTTCCTTTTCTGCTTCTTTCTCTGTGGCTCTTAAATATTCTCTGGTTATTTGGTAATTCACTGTCAAGTTTCTATTTTTTATTTAGGCCAAGTTTGGCATAACCTAAATAATATAAAAAGTCAAAAAGTCACTATCCTATTTAAGTTACATCATCTTATTTAAATCACATCACCTCTCTAACACATCACATCAAATCCAACCCAAACCCAACCCATATAAGCCAATAAGTCAAAAAGTGCACTTTTTTAGAACATCCCAAACCAACCCGGCCAAGTTTGGGAAGTTTAGAATAAGTGCACTTTTTGACTTTTCTTGTATTATGTTTATAAAAAGTAGAGAAGAGATATTGATTGATGTGACCCCAAAAAAATAAAAAGATGAAATAAATGCACTTATATTGGGATATTTTTAAATTTTAGGAATTTTCATAAATTACCACTGAACTTTTATAGTTAAAAAACCAAGGGTTAATTTCAATTTTTTTTCCTTGGGGACAAAATAATTGACCTTTTAGCTCTTAAACTATTATGATTTTTTTATTGCATCTTTAAATTACTAATTTTATGTATTATTTAGAAATCTCACTTAATGGATGGTTTTTTTTTAAAAAAAAATTAATTTTTTTTTAATTTATAATTTGAACAACTTAATAAATTATACAATCAAACAACTATTTTGATAGAGGAAATTGCACTGGAGTACAATTTTTTTTAAAATAAATTACAAAGCAGTGAAAAATTTTGTTGTATCAATTTTAATAATTATAGTTATAATTTTTTTTTATTATAAATTTGTAAATATATTGTAGTATGGGTGGTGATTAAGAGCTCTAATAAGAGTACTAGTGACATGGCAATCAAAAAAAAAAAAAAACAAACAAATAAAACAAAGGCAAAAACATCAAATCACACAGTGGGACCCACAGGTTAGAGCTCTTCTAGAGCTCACAATTTAGAGGTTTGAAACACTTTTCATTGTGGTATTACCACTAATTTGTAATTGTTCCATTTTGATGTTCATATAATATAACTTACATTTTACATTCAAACCTTGCTTGGGAACTAAAAATGTATTTTGGTCATAAATTCACTATTAGTTATCACATCAATCCCTCTAATTTTTCTGTACATATTTTTGTAAAAAATTACAAAAATATTAAAATATTCTATTTTCAAATAAGACTTATTCAAAATAGTAAATAAAAAATAAAAGATTGGTTGCATAGTTTCTATTATTTAAATTTTAAAATAATATTTTTATCCATGAAATTAAACCTTAATAATCGTCAACAATTAGCTTATATTAAACTTTAGAAAATTAAATAAATTACAATTAATAGTTTACAGATGAAATTAAAAAAAAATAAAAAAGTTTGGGACCAAAAGTGAAACTGAAAAACTCGGTCTAATTAAAGGGGCCAAAAGATAATTGTAATTCAGATTCCAGTAATCACCTCACCTCACCTGTATCTTCATCTCTCTCTCTCTCTCTCTCTCTCTCTCTCTCTCTCTATACGTACGTATATATATATATATGTACACACATGACCAGCCTCTTCTTCCACACACGTTCCAATTTCCTCTCTCAAGCCTTCTTCCTCCTCCTCACATCTAAAAATCCTAACCCTAGTTATCGAAAACCCAGTCACTGCTACAGGTTCTTCTCCAATCAATCATCCCTCTCCGTCACCGGCAAATCCCTCATCAGACCCAAGCCTGACCCTAATTTTGACTGCAATGATTTCACCACCATTTGTGACCTCCTCACAAACCCTAGCTCCCTACCCGGTCCAACCCTCGAAGCTGCCTTGGACCGGACTGGAATCGAATTGGGTCCGCCTCTGTTACAGCAGATTTTCGATCGTTTTGGTTCGTCTCCTAAACTCATGCTCAGTCTGTTCCTCTGGTCTGAGAGGCAACCCGGGTACAGATCTTCGGTGGACATCTTCAATGCCATGATCAAGGTGTTTGCTAGAGCTAGAGAGTTTGAGTCGGCGTGGTGTTTGATTCTGAACCGGCTCAAACGGCCAATCGAGGGACCAAATATGGATACTTTTGCCATTCTTATTCGACGGTATGCTCGCGCAGGTACTCTCTTTTCAGCAATTTATGGTTTTGTACATTGCAATCTTCATTTAGTTTAGACTCAATTTGTCATTTGGATAATTCAAGATTGTTATCGACTTGCAATATGTTGAAATTCGCAATTCCGACATTTGAAATTGCAAGGATGAAACTGAGTTATTTAGGCCATTTCCAGCCTTTACTCAAGTAAAGTTTTTAGTGGAAGCTTAATTTGATATGAAGCACTCCTATGGACGCACTCAAATTTAAGCATAAATTTAAGTAAAAGCTTCAGGAATGCAAGAATTGTAAATTTGAAAGCTCAAAATGATCTTGAAAAATTTGAGTTTGAGTAAACATTCGAGCCTCTCTTGATTTGGGTAAAAAAGGGTAAAACTCCATTTTACCCAAATTTGAATTTGATATGAGTTTGAGTCAAGGGTTGGAGATGCCCGTAGTGCATAATTAGTTTATTTAGTGCTTGCTATGTAACCCCAAACACTTAGAGTTTAGTTTAATGTGGATTGGATACATAGTATGTTATCTAGATGCATAATTGACAATGTTTATGGTTCTGCAGGTATGCCCTCACCTGCTATTAGAACATTGGAATTTGCTTGCAGTTTGGACTTAATTTGCAAATCAAATTCAAAACTGGATTTGTTTGAGATTTTATTGGACTCCTTTTGCAAGGAAGGACTTGTTTGGGAAGCATCAGCATATATTGAGAGAAAAAGAGGAATAGACCCTTATTGGGCTTCGTCAATTCATGTTTATAATATACTATTGAAAGGGTGGTTTCGATCAAGACAGCTTGAACGCATAGAAAGACTTTGGGATGAGATGAAAAAGGATAATGTGAAGCCTAGTGTTGTAACATATGGTATCCTTGTTCAAATGTATTGTCAGATGTGTCGTGTTGAGGTGGCAGTTGAATTGTTAGATGAGATGAAAAGGGAGGGAATTGAACCAGATGCGATTGTTTATAATCCAATAATTGATGCATTAGGGGAAGCAGGAAGGTTTAAAGAGGCATTAGGAATGATGGAACGGTTTCTGGTTTTGGAATCAGGTCCCACTGTTTCCTCGTACAATTCCCTGGTGAAAGGTTTTTGCAAGGCAGGCGATCTTGAAGGGGCTAATAAGATCCTTAAGATGATGATTAGTAGAGGTTTTATGCCAACCACTACAACTTATAATTACTTTTTTAGGTACTTCTCAAAGTTAGGGAAAATTGAGGAGGGACTGAAGCTTTATACCAAGATGATGGAATATGGATACACCCCTGACCGGCTCACTTACCATCTTTTGGTTAAGTTGGTGTGCAAGCAGGAGAGACTAGACCTGGCAATGCAAGTTAGAAAGGAAATGAAAGCTAGGGGATATGATCTGGACTTGGCTGCATGCACCATGCTGGTCCATTTGCTATGCAAGATGCATAGATTTGAGGAGGCTTTCGAAGAGTTTGAGGACATGATAGGGAGGGGTATTGTTCCTCAGTACGTTACTTATCAGAAAATGATTGATGAACTAAAGATACAAGGAATGACTGAAATGGCCCGAAAACTATGTAATGTGATGATCACTGTACCTCACTCAATGAAGCTGCCAATTACATATACCGTAGATGAAGATGCATCACGTGCAAGGAAAACAAATATAATACAGAAAGCCAAGGCAATGTCTGATACTTTAAAGACATGCAGGAATCCAAGAGAACTTGTTAAGCGTAGAAGTCCATCTTAGTATGCTGTATTAGACATATCTGTTGCACACCAGTCTGTAGAAATATCAAGAGAAGATGTGAAATTCTAGAGGTTGAAAATCTTAAAGAGCCTTGGTCTTTACATTTGAGATTTGACTAAGCTATAGTTTTTCTGGCTATGTTATGTTGTGGACCATCCCGATATTTTGCATACAATGGATCAGCACGTGGACACCCTGGAACATCGATAATGTGGACCACTGTAATTGTCAAAGGTGTTCAAGTTTGTATATTCAATATTAACAGTACTTGTCTTGAGGCCTTACTTAGGCGTTGGGGGTTGTTTTATCCACTCTGTTTTCTTATTAATATAGTTTGTTATAGAATGTAAGATATTCTTTTAAAAGAGGGAAAAAAAGAAGATAAAAAGAAAGGGAATGGAGTGCTGGGTGTACCAATATGGATGTGACAGTTGGGCATTTGGGATGACGGGAGTGCTGTGGGTTTCATTGATAAAATGGGACGAAGTTCTTCCAAGAAGATGAAGATTACCAACACAAGAAGCTGCCTGTGATTAATGTCCAAAAGAAATGTACTGCTAGCATTCCTTCCAAAAATTTATTGGTTTACATCTCCTTAGAGTAGTTGATATGTCAGGGATAATTACATACAATGGGCATATATAAAGGACTTCCCCTAAGGATTTTCTTCTTTGATATTTACACACAGGTTCTATCAGAAAGAGACCAGGAACAGTTTGGTTTTCCTGATATCTTTACCAGAATGTTGATCATTTTGGGTGGGGAATGCATTATTGTCCCAGCAGCTGCCTATTCCTTTTGATCGGTCATAGGAGTTGAAATCAATCCAGCTGCTCTGTAAATTTCTACGGATGGTGTAAAGAGGGCGGAGCTTCTTAAGATCAGTTTTTCCTTGCAGATGGTACTAATGCTACAAAATTGATTCATCTATATTTCAAATTTAATTTTTCATCACATGCCAGCTTCTTTATCATTCTAAACTATAGCCACCTTACATGCTCAGAAGATTTAGATGCTGATCTCAAAATTGTTTGTACTTCATAAATAATTGAATTGTTAGAAGTGTTGTAGATTGTGAATGACTTATCAATGATTTTGGAAGAACATTGATCTAGGGTTAAAGTCTTTGCGAAATCTGTATTATTCATTTTTTGAAACATGGCGAAACGATGCAACATGTAGTACTCAATTTCTTAGAATTCTACTTCCTGATTGATTGTTAGTTTCCATTAAAAAGACAATATTGGAGTGATGAGCTGATAGTCTCTTGCAAGAACTGAACTGTCAAGGGTCGCGCCACTCCTTGACAGTTCCAAGGGAGGATCAGCATGAGGTGTGTGGCTGTTTTGGGCCAGTCACCACTGCCCTTTCATTATTCTCTTCATCCTTCATGTTTGATAAGCTTGTTGAACATTTACTTCCAAGTATATAGCATAAGGTCTTGCTAGCAGTCCTTCAATTAACCCCGCATTTGTTTCTCATCTTTACAGAGCTTGCAGAAGAGGCAAATAGGTTTGTGAACTAAGGTTGTCTCTTCTCTTTTTTTGTGTTATCTTGTTGTTGCACACTGTAGTATTAAAGTAGCTGGATAGACTATTGTTTTTCACAGTGTTGTCTTTATTTTGGTTGCATTCATTGTATAAACTAACAAATGACAGCATCATTATCTGATTACTCTTCAATGCCCTTAAAGTTTATCTTTGATGTAACAGGTACGAGTTAAAGACAAACCTTGTATAATCATGCTGTGTAGTCATAACATATGAATTAATTTAAAGGTTTGAACTGTCAGATAGTTAGGTTTCCTGATCAGGCACTTTGATAATACCTTTCTTAAGGCAGCCATTGGTGCCAAGTTTATATATTGCATATAAATTCTATTATTTAGCACTGATATACATACATACATATATTAGTGAATATGAAAGACAAAACTCATCATGGAATACGTGTATTTTTTTTGTTTGGTGCAACTTATTGGGGTTGCTTATGATTTTTAGTTATTTATATTTTTGAAAATTTGTGGCAACATAGGGTCCACAATTGATTGTTGCGGCATGGAAAAAAACAAGGACCATCTGTTTAGTAATTGATTGGTGATATAAGTCACGTGGTGTCTCTAGAGCATCGAATAATTTTTGTAATGCCCTAAAAAAAAGTACAAGACAATCATTCACTAATTGTCATAAACATAGGGGAAACATCATCTCTTCATTCATCAGAGTTTCCTTTACAAAATATATTACATGCATTACATTTTCATAAACATTCATCTTGAAATTATAGCATGTAACTCTAACTTCTAAAATACAAAAATAAGTGCCCAAAGGGCTTACACCTGTCCAAGTTAACACTTGGTTACAACAAAAGAAGAGTTCTAACTCTTTACATATAAAGTCCTTGGCTTGAAATTTTACATTTAACACCAAACAAAATATGTAAAATGGAGTATTCCACCCCTAAACCTCTCAAGTTATGTCTTTGGAGGTGGTATGCCCTTTGTACCTGAAAAATGGTGTCCCAAGTAGGGTGAGCCAAAACCTAGGAGAGATATACTAAACAGTATATGAGAATTAACTAAAACGTTAACATCCGATAAATGTTTAATACTTGAAAACCAACTCACACCTTTTTCATAACCAATCAACATTGATGTCCATACTTTCATTCACTTACATTTACTTATCCAAATCAATTCATGGACATAGGTCATCATCATCTAAACAATTCAAAATGAGACTGCAACTCATTTATCAATACATCAATCATAAACATTTATTCATACATTTCCATTTCTTGCCATTTTACGGAACTACGTCCGAGGGAACAGGCACCCAAATATATATAAGATTTTAGGACTTTTACTCTAGACATTCTGACCAACTTAATTATCAATGGAGTCCATCCCCTATTTCTTCCCAAACAATGGAGTACATCCCCTATCTCCTCCCAAACAAAGATACATATACAATGTATTTAAGCACGTTGTCATATACAATGACCAATTAAATTACATATTCAATGTTTTAATCAAACTGTTATATTCAATGTTTTAATCAAACCGTCATATTCAATGACATAATCCAATTGATTAGTTTCAATTCACCTAATCATCATGTAATTTCTACAACAATTATGGTTATCCTCCACCGATAGCCCAAAGTAGATATTTCTAAACAAATAAATAAATCTATCAACAGATAATTTATCAACTTTTCCCATAGGTGAGTGATTTATTAATCCAACTACACCATTTAATCGCATGTTCCTTCAATTCTATAATTTTTAAGTCAATCTCGTTATTTATACAAAATAACTCATTTAATTCAAATTAGGGCAAATCTCCCCCTTTATCAAATATTATACCGAAGACCAAATTTCATCAATTCTTCTCAAGTCATAACATGTTCAAGACCTTTCATGCCCATAAAGAACCCAAATAGAAAACCCTTCTTTTATATATATAGAAACCAACCAAAAATTCATCAAAAACCTTTTCAAATCATACCATTTATACAAGATGACAATATCTATGTTAAAACCCATATAGGAGAGTAGAATATCCCTACCTCAAGTTTAGAAGAGGAAGAAGGAAGAAAAAACCCAAAAGTCAACGGAGGAGAAACAATGTTTTGCTTCAATCAAAATGAAACCCTCGACAAGCTCTACAATATATCTCAAAGGAGTAAGGTGAGAAGATCACTCTAGGTGAGTAGATCTAGAGATTTAAGTGAAAAAGTTGAGTTTTAGAGAGAGAAGAGAGAGATCACGGTTTGAGAGGAAAAAAAAAAGAAAATCATGAGAGAAGGAATGGTTTGGGCCTATTTACAATAGTGAGGAAAAGTCTTAAGGTCAAATAAAATAATAGGCCCAGAAACACCCTTTGATAGGGCCCATTCAGACATCAAAAATCTGAAAAAAACACGCAGGGGTCGACCCTTAGACAGGAGAGGGTTGACTCTATCTTCTAGCAACCAACACACAGATATAAGAGGGTCGACCCTCTCCCAGTTTGGTGTCTACCCTATCTTCCAGTAACTAACACACAGACATAAGAGGGTTAACCCTCTCCCAGTCTGGTGTCTACCCTATCTTCCAGCAACTAACACACAGACATAAGAGGGTTGACCCTCTCCCAGTCTGGTGTCTACCCTACCTTCCAGCAACACTTCCAGAACTTCACCAATAGGTAAAGGTTGACCCTTAGGAAGGCTGGTGTCGACCCTAGAATGGAATTTCTAAGTCTCCAAGGAACTTTTGACAAGAATAAGTGCGAATAACCAAACCCAACAAGTTTAAATCGGATTGTACTCCCCCAAAACCAACCCATAACAACACCAAAGATTCCCAAAATAGAATAAAGGGTTCAAATACACTTGCTAAAAGCTTTAAAGGACACAAGTGCTACAATTTTCTAAGATTAACATTACCATGTTCACAGGAGGTCAGAGACTGGCAATTATGTGCTCTTGATGTCAATAGTAGCTTAATTTTGAGAATTATTAGTGGGGTCTGATTGTCACCATCTTGATTTTTTCAAATCAATGTTATAGCTTTAGCAAAGATGCATGCACTCATCATGGTTGATTGAAGACAATCAATTGGACAATTCAGCAGCTTAAAATGCTAAAAAGAATAAGAAAAATGATTAATAGCTTAAATTTGAGTTTGTTTGAAAGTTTGAATTTGTGTTTGCCAGTTGACCGTTCGGTCGACAAGTGAAGCATTTGTTTACCGCTGTTGTTACCCTTGACTTCTGCAGTTGTTACTTTTATTGCCGAATGACTGTTCGGACAACCATCCAAATAACCGGTGAAACATTTGTCTACTACAATTGTCACCTTTGTTGATCGCGGTGTTCACTTTCTTGTCGGACAACCGGCTGAATGATCGGTAAGTCAAAATTTGCACGAATTTGAATTCGAGCCATCAATTAATGCAGAAAGAATAATATAGTTTTTTAAATCTAGAAGCTTGATTTAAATATTTGTTTTTTATCTTATTATTTAAATATAAAAAATTAGTGTGGGCTCTAGAATCTGGTTGTCACAATCAGATGACTTAAATAAAAAATATCATTGAAAACTGTTGATATAGTAAGTGAATTTTGTGAGTTTGATTGAAGTGGCTTGTAGATAACAATGACATACAGATAAAGCATAAATAATTGCATTTAGATCTTTGTGTAGATTTGTTGACAAGCATTCCAGCTGAGTTGTTGCTTCCTACTTCAAACAACAAAAATAGAACACTGGAGACAATAGGATATGAATAAATAAGATTTTATAAGATTAATTAACGGAGCTTATTTTTAAAAATCTTATCAATCGTTTTGTTTTTTGTATTTAGTTCTGTGTTTGATTTTTGTATTTTTAAATTTATTGTTTGAGTTTCACTCTTGTATAATGTATTTGTTTTGTAAATTATATTAGTTATTTTGCAATTTTTTATATTTATAATTGTGTGACTCTCTATGTTTGAGCTGGGATTTTATGCTTATTTTTTTAACAGTTCATGTTTTAGGGTTCGTTTGCTTGTGGAGAAAAATATGATGGAAAGTTACATGGAAGAAATGTTTATTTTCTTGTATGCATTTTATTAAATTGAAGTTTTGAGAAAAAAATTTGTAAGAAAATTAGAATTTGAGATGATCTGCTTTCACATGAAAAATAAAATTCGTGTGTTTTTTTTTTTTCTGGGAAGAATTCAAAGTCAAGTTACCATGGTGGTATGAGTTATATAGAAAATATTATTTTCTCGCACTTTCCAATACTCGTTATGTTAAATAAATGCGAAAAAAGAAATTACTATTGTTATTTTTTTTGACGCTTTTTCCCTCTTCGATCTTAAATCAAACTCAAGTTACAAAATTGATCTAACAGCCAAAACCTCATGATTTATTGTTATGGGCCTAATGAGTGAGTTTGCATGAATTCACTATTTTATATTTTTTATTCCATTTTATTAGACATGATCTTGGCTTAGTCGCACAACCCTAAGTTAATCCACATGAGCACTTGAATTTTGTATAAATGGACTTTGATGGCAAGTTGTTACTGCTCAGTCACGCCCTAATCCTGTAGGGTGGAGACAAGGTTGTGCCAATCTTATTCTTACTGTATTTATTTTAAAAAAAAAAATTTATTTTAAAATTTTATATATAATTGTGATTTATATTATAATTAGTATCTCGTTATATTTTTATTATAGGAAATATTAGTGAAACTTTCCTTTCTAACTTTGGTAGTAAGGAGAGGTTCAATATGTTTTTTTTATTAGCTAAGGTTCTTCGATAAAGTTTCTCTGTAAAAATTAAAATTTTGTCACATAAAAAAATGGCTATAATTATAATTGTTATGTTGGTAAACATTAACCTCTCTTAATTCAACCCAATTTGGCTCTAATTGAATTTTGATATGTTCTTACATTTTATTTATTTATTTGGATATTTTCTTTTGATTAAAAAAAAAAAAAAAAAAATTCAATGTAACCATCTTTATAAGAGAAAGATGGTGCAAAATTGTGGTGCTTTTTTGTGTCTTACATGGACCGATTAAAAAGTAGAGATAGTAACCGTTCATGTCCTTGTGGTAGCTTTACTGAAACTGTAAAAATAAACAAAAATGCTTGAGAGCTCTAAAATAAGAGCTCTAAACCATGCACTAATGACATGGAAGTGTGTGGGGTCCAGCTTGATGTGATGTTTTAGCTTGAAATTTTTTTTTTTTTTTGGACATGCCAACTCATTAGAGCTCTTTTAGAGCTCTACTATTAGAGGTCTATAGCATTGTTGAAAAATAAATACTTGACACACAAAAACTAAACTTAATTTTTATTATTTTTTTTGTTAAATAATACATATTTTAACACTTGAATTTAGTTAACTCATTAAAGATGCTCTCATTATTAAGCAATGATTTGATTTAATTTAATAGACTAATTGAGAGATAAAATAAAAGAAAAATAATCTGACAATGATGTCAAGAAAAAATAATAATCAATCATGATCTCTCTCTTTGCCTTCCTATTTGCTGGGCCATTGCGGCCTAGCTCAGTTTTTGAGCCAATTTCGATGATTTAAATCATTTATATTTTAAAATTTATTAAGTATATCATACTTATAAAAAATCAAGTTGATCGGATATTAAAAAATGTGTTCGAATTATCGAACTAAAAACCATTTTTAAAATTTTTTTATAAATTAAATAAAATTTTAAATATTTATAATAAGTAATTGTTCCGATCATCAAATATTATAAATATTAATAAGTAAAATTATAATTTTTTTATTAATTAATTATCTCTACACCACTGCAGTGTAATTGTTTTTAAAATAAATTCATTCTTATAAATTCGCAATTGAATTTACCTATCACGATATTGTTAATTGTTATAATAATATTAAATAAATTAATAACTTTTTTAAAATTAAAATTAGTTAGTAAAAACATTATAAAATTTATTAATACATATAATATAATACTTTTTAGGATAAATTCAACTGACATTCCCTGAGATTTCTGTTTAATACAAATTTTCCTTTCACATTTGAAAAATTACATTTCCTTCCCTAAGATTTATAATCTCATTACAAATTGCCTCATAAATTGCTGATGTAACGCTTAAAATTTTTTAAATGACTTTTGCCATTTTTCTTACCATTTATTCTTCTTATCATCGTGATTACATTCTATATCTTTTTATCATTATTTGAACATATTGTACAAACATAAATTTTATATAAAATTTTTAAACACAATGATATAATTTAATGGTGATATTTTACTTTAAAACAAAAGACCCATAAACATTAGTTATATTTACAATAATATCACTATTAATTTTTTTTATATAAATTTTTATATATGAATAGATTTTTTCGTTTTTTTTTCCACCATCATTTTTCTTTTTCGTCTATTCACCTACTTTTATTATAGTACTATTAAACATCGTCATTCATCGTCATTCATATTTATTACAGTATTATTGAATTTTTATATTTTTTTTATATTTGATGAATATAAAAAAATCACAAAATATTATATTTCTTAAGTATATATAGATTAGGTGAATCTAAAAAATAAAAAAAATTACTTAAAATATTAAAAAATTTCAGCAAAAATAAAAATTTTTAATTTTTTCTGTAAGTTAAACTAAAGAAAATGATTGTTATTTCTCTTCAAATGACATGAATAAAATATCAATATTATTTTATTATTTTATATGCATAAAAGACCAAGGAATAAATATGTCATTTTAATCTGATAGGAGATAAGTATAATTTTTCAAACGTAAAAAAACTGTATATTAAACAAAAATTTTAAAGGTGCCAGTGTAATTTACCTAACTTTTTAATAGAGTAAGGTCTCGTCTGAGAATAGATTATTTCAGTAATTTTTTGATTTTTTAACTAAAATATGAGATAAAAAAAATATTTGAAATGATTTTTTAATTTTTTTAACGAAAAAATGTGTAAAAAGTAAAGACAAAAAGAAATTTTTGCATTTTTAATATACGTTTTAATTTTTTTAATAATTTTTTGAGCTTTAAAGTAAAAGTGTCGTGAAAAAACGACGCCTAAATATCCGATTGATCCAAAGTGGGATGTTTCCTAGTCATAAAACCAATGAAGATGTTTTAACACGAAGGCCGAAGTGGGAAAATGACTGCAGGTGCACGGTGAGGGTGTGTGGATGCAGTCAACAAATCTACTTGATTTTCATTATAACCTGTTTATTTTTTAAATTTTAATGTATATTTATAAAAATAATTAAATTGATTAAATAACTATATAACAATGTTAAATTATATCATTTATATTTTAAGAAATAATTAGAATAAATTAATATAATTATGATTATTGAATCAATTTTATTTTTTTATGAATAATATTGCAACCAAATAATCATCCCCAAATAGTTATAAATTAAGAGTAATGTTAGGTTTTTAAATATTTTATTATTTTTATTAAATAATATGAAATTTACATGAGTCTCATATTCATATAAAATATTTGATAAAAATATCAAAAAAACATGTATTTTTTATAAATTAATATATACATAGAGAAGAGAGAGAGGGAGAATGAGAATCTATGCTGTGAAATTCCACCCCATTCTCCACTCCGCGTACCAACGAAAATCTTCATTACACGTGTCCTTTTCTTTATCCCACACTTTGCTACTAGTTAATTAGTTGCATGTAGTGTGGGTACAACTTGTTTTTGACAACATTTGCATATTTTGATCTTATATCCTTGAAAGTTTTACAATTTTGCATTTTAATTTGGTTACTTGCAAGCTTTTATAAAAGGGAAAATTACAAACATCCCCTTGACATTTGGTAAAAATATAGATTTTTTCCTAAGATTTGAAAAATTACAAATTGTCCCCTGAAAGTCAAATTTGCATAACAAATTAGGAGGGAATCTATATAAAAATAAAAACTTCAGGGGACAATTTGTTATGAAAATATAAATCTCAGGAGGCGGGATGTAATTTCTCAAACCTCGAGGGAGTATTTGTAATTTGCCCTTTTAAAAAGATGCTCCTAAATAACTCATCATTCTCTTTAAATCCTTACATTGTTTCTTTACCTTTTAATCCTTTCTGTTTGGTTTCAAACTTGAACTTCTTTTTGAGTGAATTACACTTTATCCCTTAAATTATTACTACCAATTCATCTCTCAAAACTAAAAATTATTACACTTTATCACCATAAGAGTTTAATCTGAATCAATTCTATTAGGAATCTCTATTATATAAAAATTGATAAGTGTTTAATATTACAAAATTTTAAAGTAACATTATTCATTATGTTTGTTTTTGATTTTTTTGAAAACTCTTTTCAGAAAATTTTACTTTCTTATTTTTCGCATTTTTACTGATTTTTTTTAATATTTTAAGCAAATTTTTTAATTTTTAGACACAACTAACATAAATATACTTAAAAAGTTTAATTTTCTTGAAAAAAATCTTAAAAAAATTCACTAAATATCAAAAATACAAAATAAAATACGAAAATTCAGTATATTTTTTTTAATTATATTTTTGTGTATTTATTAATTTTTTAAAATATTTTACTTTTTAGATATATCTAAATAAGGTGCATCTAAAAAAATAAAATAAAAAATTGCTTAAAATTTTAAAAATATTCACTAAAAATTAAAAAATACGAAAAACAAAAAACTCAATTTTCAAAAAATTGAAATCAAACATACTAATTATTTTTTTCTTAATCTCTTTCTTCTTTGCTTCTTTCTCTTACCAATTTTAGCAACTATGGCTACTTACTTAGGCTTGTTTTGGATACATAAAAAATAAGCAATTTATTAATTTATTGACTTATTTGAATTACATCACCTCTTTACTTTGCTGCACATCTTTTTGTAATAAGTAAAAAAAATTTAAAATAAATCATACCCAAAACAAACGTTAGTTGCTATCGTGGATAAGAAAAAAAAGAAGAGAAAAAAAAAAGAATATCATTTTAAGTCTTTCACAATATTTGAAATGCTATGTGAAAATCATATGTTAATTTTTAATCCATTTTCATAAGGTATCTTTAATGAAAGTTTCATATTGATACCAATTAATACTTCAAAGTGACAAAATGTAACATTTTTAATTGATGTTTGAATCAACTGAGACACTGAAAAATAGTTTAAGAAGGCAATGTGTAATTTATCTTCTTTTTTTTTTTTTTTTGGTAAGAAACTTTTAATTTATGATTAGATCAAGAGCAATAAATTTTTTTTTTTTTTTGGTATTACTATAGACAATTTAATTTTGGGCATAAAAGGAAAAAAGAGAAACTTGAAGGTGAAAAAGCAATTTAGATAAGATATTGGACATGTCCTTATAAAAAAATAAAAATAAAAGACTGTTGTACCTTAAACCCAAACCCCACGGCGCACCTTATCACTCTCTCACTCTCTCTCTCTCTCTGTGTAGGCAGAACAAAATTGCCAGAGAAGAGAACAGACCCATCCCAGTTACCCAATATACTGAGACCACACACAAATAACAACAACACAGAGATAAAAAAAGATAGTAGATACACATCTCCATGTGTCTCTGTGTGTATATATATTGATGAGAGAGAAAGACAGACCCATTACATGTATGAGAGAGAGAGAGAGAGAAAGTGAGCAGCTTTTGCTTTTTAATGCTCCCCATTTCATCTCTACCGATTCCTTTTTTTTTTATTTAAATTTTTTATTTATTATCTTTTCTGAAAATCGTGTACCCTTTTGATCTCTCTCTCTAAAACTCGCTTTCTCTCTCTAGCTATGCAGCAGCAGCAGCAGCAGAAGGGTGATGGTGTGCAGGTGAGATGGCCGTATTGCTGTTGATGATGATGATGGCTCAGAGAGAGAGCAATGCTAAAAACACCACCGACGAAGTTAAACCCACCATTTTTCATGACTTTCTGGGTCGGAGCTGTGCCTCCGATTCGTCTCCTGCTGCGGCGGTGAAGCCGGGTGCCGGCGGAGATGGGCGGGTGTCGGAGGCGTCGCTGGCGGCCTCCGCCTCTGTTGGTGGTTCTTCTGGCGGTGGCCGTGGACCCATCTCCGCCACTTCTGATCTGGGTTCTGGTATGTAGTACATTTTTTTGCTTGCAATTTGTTCTTTACTGCCTATACTTTAGTGGGTTGTTTCGATTTTTCTTCTTCTGATGATGCACAAAAGTCTCTCTCTCTCTCTCTCTCTCTCTCTCTCTCTCTCTCTCTCTCTAGTTTAATGGGCATTTATTGATTCTTATCTAATGCTTGTACGCATTCTCTCAAAATATGGATTTATATATATTTCTCTGTGTTTCTATTCTCCTGTTATCTGTCTCCTAGTGGGGTGGGTATCTTTGTTATGGAGTAGTTTAGATGAAGTCATCAATGGGGTTAGTAACCTTTGTGGATTCTCTCGCTCTCTCTCTCTCTCTCTCACACACACACACACATCAATGGGGCAATCATGCTTCTCTTTTCAGGCTCCCTCATTTCTTTATTTGCATCCCATATAAGTGTTTTGTATGGGTATTTTGCAAATGTGATTTGATGTGTTTTTTTTTTTTCATTGTATGGTGTTGCTTCTTCTGGAACCAAACAAGTTCGAACTCTTTGATTTTAGTGTGCATATGGTTAATAGATATTGTTCTCTTGTGGATTTTATTAGTGACTTCAATGGGTGAACATGAGTTATTGTAAGTGTACTTGTTTGTTGAAATTGCCACATTTGGAAGAGTGTTTATGATCAAGTGGGGATTGTAATTGTTTATTGAATCGCCACATATTGAAGAGTGTTTGTGATCAAGTGGGGCTTCTATCAATTGAAATTGAAGTTTGATTCTTGTTCTCATCAAACTATGATAGAAAGACAGGTTGCAAATCATTTTGAGGGGGTTCCATTCTATGGCCCTAGGAGTGATCTCACCGGGACTGAGATGAGTAACCGTTTCGCTGGAAATAAGCGAAGTAATTCAGATTCTGCTTTCACGGGGTCATCCAGAGATGGGCTTCCACAAGCGGGACCAGAATCCCTCGATGGCTTGCATTTGATGAAGGTATTCATGGACTTACTTTTCGTATTTGGATCAATCAATGTAGTTAAAATCCTTGGATGTTGCTAATCTTTGTTAAATTCAGATACTTCGAAATGCAGGGGGAGAGAGGCCTAGGCGTTCCCATGATGAGGCTATGTTCTTTGGTATGCATCCGATGAGGCCAATTCCAACGTCTCGTGTATTACAGCCACCTACTCGCAGTAGGACAGATGCCAGTGGGTCCAAATGGGAGCGAGCTATTCCCCTGAACGTGGGCCCTTCGATGCAGTATCCTCCACGGGTGGGCCAAGTTGCTACTTTTGGGGGCCAAGTACCTTCAAACAGATTCAAGGATGCCAATTTAGGTCCTTCAGCTATATCTCAAGCAGCTGCTGATGAAGGGTCTCGCACTGGAATTAAAGGGTCTGGAATTTTGAGCTCCATTAATGCTAGCAGTGGAGTCTCTGATAGAAACCCATCTGGGGTGCTGCTGCCTGGTAGTAAGCAGAAGTCCGGAACTCATAATTCCGAGCCAGAATCTTTGACTCCGAGACCTAGGTTATTAACTTGATACAATTTATTGTTCTTGCTGTTTGTTAGGCTTGACCTTTATGCTTTGAAATATGAAGAGTATTCATTTGCACGAATTGTTATCTATTTGTTGACAGTCAACATGGATCAATATCTTCCAGTCGCCAGATGACTATATTTTATGGTGGTCAAGCCCATGTTTTTGATGATGTTCACCCGAACAAGGTTTGCTTTCTGCTTGTTTCCAAATTCTGAGTAATGAAGGCATTTCCGCTTAATGCAAATGATTATTAATAAATTTTTATGCCATGTTTCGTGCTCATGAGTTGCGCAAGTGAATTGACTAGTGAGAGAACGTATAAGATAGGCCAGCTTGGCTGAGTTCCTTCCACAGTTGTTTGAAATTTATAGTTCTCTGTATGGTCTCGGGAGAAATTTGGTTTGGTTAGTTCCGAAATTACAACAGCTTGGCATTGGCCTTTAGCTTATTCCTATCTATTAGGAGAAACATGGTTTTCATTGTATGAAGATGTTTCCTGATGTAGCTGATGCTTTACCTTTTTGATTTTTGGTTAGAAGTTGGTTTTTGAAGATTGCCTAATATTAGTTTTTAGGAAGAAGTGATTCATTTTTGCTTAGAGAACCCATTGAGATTTTTGTGTAAGGAAATATTAAGTTACAAACCATATGGGACTTGGTAGATACTAATAAAAAAAGATTGATCTATGGAGGTGAGGCTAGAGGTAAATTGTATCCTCACGAAACATCATATTATATGTCGGCCTGTTCCACGTTGACACTTGCTTATTATTTCCATGAATATATAAGGTGCCATCCCCTCTTCAAAATTTAGGCCCTCGTGGAAGCGTTGTTTGGATTGTGCCTAATATCTTCTAACTCTACTGTTTCAACTTTCTTCTTGCCTTGGGTGTTCTCCACCTATCTCATTGCCGACTATGTTCCCAAAAGGCCTCACTCCAACCATCTCATTTCCCATCTTTTACATTTGGCAAAATGGAAAAAATTACCACAATACACCTCAACTCCTAAAATAGATAAACCATGAATAAATGGAGACCAACAACATGCTAACTTATAATAGATGTAAATAAAGATCCTAAACACTACTATCAGCATTTGTCTTTTGTCCAAAAGGTCTTCTTGTGGAAAATAGAGGCACTTTTGTTTTAGGCTTCCAAAGTGGATATGCCTACCAAGCCATAATTGCTGCATTGCTTTTAGTTTAAAGGATATTGTCTAGTGTTAGTCCCTATTATTTTAGGTTTCTTGAGGGGTGGATTGTGTATATGCCTTTTCTTTGGCATCATGTGCACAAAGTGGCTGCCCCCTCCATGGCTGCTTTTTTCCTTTGAATCTTTTCCTCTTTTTTGTGTTAGGTGCATTTCCTATAAATCCTTGAATAAATTGTTAGAAATTCATTGAGATATGTGCTCAATGACCCTTTATGAAATCATACTGACTGTGCTGTGTAACTAACCTTCTGTCGCAATCAATATGGCTATAAAATTTGTGTTACAAGTATGCTTGAATTATATGACATGTTGTTTGTTTTTTCAATTTAGAGGGCTGAAACTCTATGTTATGGAATGTCACCAAATCAAGCATGTCTCATTGGGACAATGCAACTATTTAGGTGAAGACATTTCCCTAGGAAATTTTCAAGAAATTCAATATTTCCTCTTGTCCAAGGGCAAGACCTCTTGCTAAAATATAATCAGTAGAGTGATTTTATTTCTACACTTCTCGTATACACTATCCTTTCATTTTCCATACTTGGTGGTAGAGGGGAAGGTGAGGGCTGTGTGTCTTCCTTATATATATATATATGTATATATATTAATTTTATTAAAACTTCCATAGATTCTATAAAATGAGAATCCTTGATTAGCAGTACAAAATATCGTCGAACTCCTACTTTTCTGAGCTTAATAAAGGTGTGGCTGATATTGTTGTTTGGAGGGGTTATGAAAATGGAAAAATTATTGATTAAATGTTCTTTACAAGATGTTGGTCAATGTTGTGGGACTTCTTCCTTGCAGAAAAAGAGGATGTGTGTTTCTATTCTTTCCTCTGAAGGTGTGTTCTCTAGTTGGGCAGTGATAATGAAAAAATTGCTTCATTCTGGACCATATGGTTAGCAAGAATGGAATGCTACCGATGAATGCAATTTATTTTTTTAATGAGTGAATAATTTGTGCAGAGTCTTGGAGTTAGATAACAACTAATTCTTCACTGTTGGATGCCCTGGGTTTTGTAGCTCGTGTTCTCAATTTTCAGGGTCCTGGGAGTGTTGCTGAATTGGCTTTCCATTTGCTCTTGGAATGGAATTTATTAGAGCCAGACAAATAGATATTAAAAGCATTCGAGTGGTGTCTGACATGGCATATATTGTGGAGTGGGGTGAGTGTTGGTAAAAGTGTAAGGCGTGGAAATTAGCTCCATTGTGTTTGATGTGGATAATTTGGGGAGAAAGGAATTGGCAATCTTTTGTTGGGCTAGAGAAACCCCTTTATAAGTAGAAATCTTTCTTGTTGATCATTTTGAGAAAAGGAAATCAGGAGTGTTTGTTTATTATAAAAAAATTTATGTAGCTTTTCAGTTATATAAGTAACACGACTAATGTTTTTTGATTCAATACCATCCTTTTCAAGTTTTCTTCCTTTATTCTTGTTATGTTCATTCTTGCGTTAGATTAGCATGGCCAGATAGAATTAAAAGCATTGGCTCTGTAAGGAGGCTCCCAAACGAGGAATGACCGAGGCAATGATTTGGAAAATTTATTTGCTATTGTTTGAGCTTCCTAAGATCTCATATTGTTTTATTGGTTATAGTCCTTTCCCTGTGATGTGATGAGTGGCTTTGTGCGAAGGATGTTTTGTTATGGAAAAGGCCAAGATGGGAAAAAAATAAAAATAGAAAAAGCACACAGGAATTTACAAGGTTTGGAGGCAACACTCTCTCTCAACAACCCTCTCAATTTTAAATACATAGAAAATTAGGGCAACAAGCCACAAAATGTGGGAGTACCAAAAATACCTTACTTATCAGTACCCACACTACCCCAATAGCTGTTATCATTTAAATATGGAAAAGGATACATACACCACATTTCTCATCGACCCACAGCCTTGTGAGAGAGGCGATGAGAAATGCAGTGAGAAATGTGGTGTCTGTAGCATTGTTGTTCAAGTATACTTGACATTCGTGAACTTCTGTCACATCTAAATTGGATGCCATTACCAGTTTGCTTTATTGTCTATTTCAGGCAGATGTGATAATGGCATTAGCTGGATCAAACGGAGGATCTTGGTCCACAACTTTTATACCAAAATCTACTGCACCAGTCCCTGGTGAGAGCTACATACCGAGTGGAGAGAAAGAAACAGGCATGGCCAGCAATTTTGCATCATCACGGGAATTTCAAAGGAGGTTATCCATGACGGGGACCTCCAATCATGGGTTTGGTTCTGGTGATCAAATATCAGTACCCCCAGGTGATCAACTGACCCTCCAAAATGTATTCTGATGTTTCTTTTTTGCGATTTGTATTCAGGGGCATTTGAACACATGGTAAAAGAGCTAGTTTATCTAGTATATTATGGAATTTGGAACGAATCTACTCTGTGTATAGTGAATTATGAATAAATCCTATTAATTTTTATTGGAAAATGCTAAAGAGCTCCCCTGGGGCATTGTTTAGTATGGCGATTGGGGTGAAAAGTGTCTTGAAAATAGGTGAAGAAGTTAAGAAGTGTTTTGATTTTAATGAAAAGTGTATTGAAATAAGTTAAAAGTGTTTTGAATTCAATAAAAAGTGTTTCGTGTTCTTGTTTTAGTCTTTTTATTGTGCCCTTTTGGCACTTGTTCGGAAAACCAATTTTTCCTTACAGTCAGATAATATTCGTTGTGAATTTTAGAAGCAACCTTAATTTTCATGTTTTGTCACTAACCTTCTAATGCATACTGGACTTGTTCAAATGTCGTGGTTTTTGAAGCATTATAATTACATTACTCCACGTGTTTATCAAATGCTTGCAATGTAATTGCTGATATTTGTGTATGCTGCAGGGAGTCATCAAGGCAGCACGAAAGCGAAAGATGGAAAAGCCCCAGTTCAGGCGGAAACCAGGACTGAAGGGAAACAAGAGGTACAATCTTACAAAATGTAATAATAGTTACATGTGCAATAAATCTGTTGAGTTTTCAGAATTTGTTTTCTAAATTTTTTTCATAAACTAGTTTGGGGAAAAAAATGAAAAACACATTTTGATATGGTTCACATTTTTGTGACGAAAATAAATTTTTTTATTGTTTATTTTGTCAAATTAGTTTCTAACTTCTCAAACAAGATTCGAAAAACGAGTTTGGAAAACTCAACCAAGCAGTGCTTGTTTTCCCATTTTACCTTCTTCAAAATCTAAAGCTCTTAATATTTTCGAATCTTTCATAAATTTTCGCTATGTTATCTTGTTCGATTTACAGAGAGTTGATTAAGCAGATGGGGGGATTGCCACCGGATTCAGAAGTTGTCGACTTCCTGTACGCTTTTAGTTTTTGCCATCCTCTGATTCTAAACAAGGAGAAACTTTCTTTTCCATAGGACCATAGTGTTGTTTTGGTGGCATTTTTAAGGCATTTCAACTTTGGGTAATCAATCAAGACTCAAATTTCAAGTTTCTTAGTTTTGATCTTACAAATTTTCCTGAATTTTGTGATGATCCTATTTTGGAGGCCTCTTTAAATGTAGGAGAAAAGGCATTTAGCAGAGAAAGACCTATGTTTTGTTTTGATCTCCTAAATCTCCAATGGGTTCATGAACTATTTTACTATCAAGGAAGAATACCATCTTCAATTAGTTCTTCAATGCAATTTTTTTTTTGGGGGGTACTATGAATGAAATGTTATCTTAAAATTAATGTGGTCTGTTTTGATTAGTCACATCTATACTATATATTAAGGAAAAATAGAGTTTCTAATGAGAAGAGTCTTGTGAAATTTAATATCTTCATACTATTTTTTTAGAATTTTTATTTTTTAAATAATTAAAAAAATCTTCTACTGACTAATTTTTATTGAATCATTAAAAAAAAAATTTATTATAGATTTACACATTTCAAGAAGAAAGTTAATTAATTCATTTAAAAATTTGAAAACAAAAGTCAACTAATCAGTTTTAAAATTAATATTTTTGTATTATTAAAATATAAAAATTAATTCACATCTTTCATATATTTTCGATTGATGTTTAATTTTTTAAATAATTTAAAAAAAATTTCCGTTTGGTTAACTTTTATTGAATTATTGAATTTTTTATTTCTTTATTATGTGTTGATTTATATATTTCAAAAGGAAAATTAATCCATTTAAAAATTTAAATTTAAAATTTTGAAAAAGAAATTTAACAAATCAGTTTTAAAATTTAAATTTTTGTATCACTAAAATATATGAATCAATTTACATCTTTCAAATATTTTTTCTCTTGATGTTTAATTTTTTAAGTAATAAAAAAATTTATTTTTTACTAATTGATAAAAAGACACCGTGAACATTAAGGGTTGGTTTGGCATGAGCTATATAATCTATCTTTTTATCTTTTTTCCATCACATCACCTCTCTACTTTTCTGCACATATTTTCGTAAAAAGACAAAAAGTGTACTTTTTTAGGACACCCCAAACCAACCTTAAGATTATATATATTTGTTTTATGATATTGAGTTATTAAAATATGATGTATTTTAAATCAAGAATTGTTGAAAAAAAATGTACTCAAATTAGATTTTCTAAGCTTATTTTTAATATTTAATCCAATATTAAAACTCCTAAACTAGTTTATACCGGTCACAAACAAATAAAGACAACCTTTAATGATCAGTGAATGTCACATTAAAATAAATATTGAGCCGACTAATTTCTAAGCCACTCCTGATGTTTAATCCAACACCACAAGTCTATACTAATCTATTTTCGCTTAAGAGTTATGACATAAGATAATTTACAATTTTGAGTACACAAATTTTTAGACTTTAAAAAATAAGAAAAAATTAGTATATTAACAAATGTAATTTACTACTACCATATGATAAATTTGTTAATCATATTATTTAATTTTAATGATGTCTAAAATATTATTTGCAAAACTCTGGATTTTTTAATATACATCTTATTTGACGCAAAATATTATCTGTTTAAAAAATATATATTTGTTAAATATTATTTAAATAAAAATATTTTTGAAAACTCTACTATTCACTTTTTGAAAAATGAGGCTGATCACTATTTATTTTTTGACAAAATTAAAATTGATTAATTATATTGATTGATTGGTTGTATTATTTTGACAAATTTGATATTAATGGGTTGTCTTCTTTTGACAAAATTGATATGGAGTGGAAGGTTATACTTAGCCTCGTTTGGCAAGTGGCTATTTTAGCCTAAAAGTCAAAAAGTTACTAAAAAAATCAAAAAGCCAATAACTTATACCAAAAAGTCAAAGATTTTTTTTTCTCTACTTTTTGCACATCTTTTCGTAAAAAGTTAAAAAGTCATCCCAAACATACTAGTTTTTTTTATCTCATATTTTAGCCAAAAAGTCAAAAAGTTACTAAAATAGCATGTTCTCAAACGAGGCCTTAATTTAAAATCTCTACAACATATACAGAAAAAGAGTATATATTTTATAAATATTACTTAAAGAGATTTTACTATATATACAAATATTTGATTAGAATATTATATGGAATGCATATAATATAAACATAATACATCACGTGAGCAATTAAATTTTTTACGCTACATTGATTATATCATATTATAATAAAACAAGATGGAGCAAATCATTTGCTTGTTTGAAAGTTGTAAACTTTGTATTAAATTGTCTACAACAAGATGGCTCCATGTTTGAAAAAAAACAAAAAAGGAAAAGAAAATATTAGTTTTACTTTTATCTTTTTAATTATTAACATTTGCTGACTATTTAAAATCAAGGTGTATGCTTATGTAAGCCATGACGTCAGCAACGTGCTTATGTAAGCCATGATATCAGCAACGTGCTTATGTAAGCTATGACGTCAGCAAAGAGCGTCCAACGGGTATATTTTTTTTTATATAAATAGAAGTGTTGTGTGTGGAGAAAAATTAAGAGCTTGAAGAGAAAATTTTCTGTGAACTCCAAAATTCTGAGTATATTGTATTCTGCTCTTTCACTTTCAGATTTAAGTCTAGCCTTTATTCTTACACTTTCATATCTACTCTTTGTGAGAGAATTATTGTAAAAGAGGATTTAAGTACCACTTATTCTTATTCTTTATTTTTGTGAGAGAATTTGTAAGGGTAAGACATTTATTGTTGAGTGATACTTAATAGATAAGAGTAAGTCATGTGCCAAATCCACAAGTTTGGTGGTGTATTTATTCAATTAATAGTAAAGAAATTCTCAAGGAGGTTCCTTGGGGAGTGGACGTAGACTTGGCGTGCCGAACCACTATAAATTTTAGTGTTTGATTTTCTCTCCCTATCTCTCTTACTTTTATATTGATAATTATTATTCTGTTTTTTATTTATTTATTAAAATTCTGAATGTTGTGTTAATTTTAATATTGTGAAATTTTTAATAACCCAATTCACCCCTTCTTGGGTTGCCTATCTGGGATAACAAAATTAAAATTACAAAACGTATACAAAACAAAATGGATTTATATTTTTTAATAAATATATTATTTTAATTTATTTTTTCATTTTTACGAATTAAATTATGGCATGCATTTTTTTATTAAGAACTTAGAAGACACAATTAGTGACTTCTAAATAAAGGCTATGTTTGGAACGATTTCCAAACGTTGATTCTACTCCCACATTTAAATATGATGTTTGGATAGGTATGTGAAATTAATTTTCCACAACTCTGCAAAAAACTCTGATTGAGAGCGCGATTTTCAATTTTTTTTTTTTGAAATTTTGCCTAACTGGTCGTCCCACCGGTCGTTCAGTCGGTTGACCGGAACAGTGCAAAATTTTTTTTTTGTTGCAATTGATATGTTAATTTTTATATATTCGAAATTTTTTTTTTTCGAATTTTTTAAATTTTTTTATGTACTTTAATAGAATTTTGAGTTGTAAGCTTGGTTATGAGTTGTAAGTTTTTGTATCAACTATCAAATGTCACATCAAAAATTTCTCACTCAATTTAAAACTATTTTCAAAACTATTTTCAAAACTCTTTTACCAAACAAATTTTTCACACTCAAATTATAATTCCAAAACTCATAAACTCAAAATACAACTCATACTCTTCAATCATAGTTAGAAAGCTCAACCAAACGCAACCAAAATTTTTCTCTTATGTGTGACTCTGATAAAAATAAATAAAATTTAATTGATTATAAATTATTTTTATTACATAGTTTTAATATAGTTTTAATAAATTTTATATTATTTTTTTAATTTAAAAACTAATTTTTAATTATTTATTCACAGGTAATATGCTAGTTGTGAGTTGCACACAACTGAATCAGGATCCCGTAAGACATGGCTCTACAGTATGTGGATTTTAAAAAATATAGTATTTTAATGTCATTTTATTTTAATTTTAAACTCGAGTAGTTAAATTATATATTTTGCTAAAAGTATTTTATTGTGATAAAAAAAAAAAAAAAAAAAGAAGCAAGAGAGGATCAGGGAAATCTTAGATATATAACGCACTGATAGCATGTTACTAACTTGATTTACGTATTTTGATT
Source organism: Camellia granthamiana (assembly GCA_036172215.1). NCBI lineage: Eukaryota > Viridiplantae > Streptophyta > Magnoliopsida > Ericales > Theaceae > Camellia > Camellia granthamiana. The sequence goes on along the minus strand of CM069916.1, from coordinate 16,819,972 downwards.
TCAAATCAAGAAACTTAAGGTTGAATTTTATAAAAATATTGAAGAGTTAATTATTAACGATAGATATAAAAATTATAGGGAAAAAAAAAGTTGAAATAGAAAAGATGTATTTTAGTAGAATTTTTTATAATTACGAGAATTTTTAGCATGATTTAATTTACCATAAATTTAAATTATTCTCTTTGAATGATTAATGTTAAATCCATACCTTTTAAATCCCTAAATACATAGAGAACCTAAGTTAGTTGGGCCAGGTCACAATGGCCAATTCGGAAAGGAGGTTGGATTTAGGCCCTAGCCAAACGCTGGGGAAAATTCTTACACTTGGTTATAGACTTTTTGAAGTGTACTATAATTTTTATTTAAAATTCATAATATTCACAATTAAAATAATTTTATTTATTGTAATTTTAATTATTTTGCCTAACAATCACCCAATATCTTTAATGTATATTCAGTTGTAAAGTAAAAAAAAATTAATTTTTTATTTTTTATTCATAAATATTTTTTTTTTTCAATTTCATAATTTTAGATTTAAATTTTGAAGGAAAGATATTAAAAGGAAAATATTTAAAATAGATTTAATGGTAATTAATGGAAACACCTAATTTTTTCTTTATATAGTAATAAAAATTCAATTTAATTTAAATTTTGAAGGAAAAATATTATAAGGGAAAGATTTAGAAAAGATTTAATGGTAATTAATAAAAATTCCTAATATGTTTCTTTATATAGTAACTAATTTAATTTAAAATGTCTCTATTTGAAAAATGATATATAAGTTTATTTTTCAGACTCATTTTCTAGATCCAATGATATGTAAGTGATAAGATTGGTTGATGATTAGAGAAAATATAAGAAAAAATGTTGGATTTAATATCCTAATTAATTGTCATATCATTGGACTTGAAATTGTATATAATTTTTGGTCTTGAATATCACAGCTTGTTTGGTTTCATTTTTTTGAAAACAGTTTTTAGAAAATTCTACTTTTTTGTTTTCCGTATTTTTTTTTGTTTTTACTGAATTTTTTTAATATTTTAAGCAATTTTGTTAATTTTTAGACACACTTAACATAAATACACTTAAAAAGTATTCTAAAAATTCAATAAACACCAAAAATACAAAAAAAAATAGTATATTTTTATGTATTTGTTAATTTTTTAAAATTATTTTGTCACAAATTTTTTGCTTTTTAGATACATCTAAGTAAGGTGCATCTAAAAAAGTAAAAAAATACTTAAAATTTTAAAAATATTCACTAAAAACAAAAAAACACGAAAATTAAAAAATTCAGTTTTCAAAAAAAATTAATCTAGAAAACTCAAACCAAACACACTATGTACTCTTTTCAATTATATAAAAATGAAAAATGCTATGGACTCCAAATAAATTACCAAATTTTCTATCAAAACCCTCACATGGGTGTGAGATCTACACAAATCACATGTGTGGGTCCCACACTCATGTGAGAGGTTTAGTAAAAAATTTGATAATTTATTTGAGATCCCTAATACAAGTCTATATAAATTTCATAAATCTAATATTATAAGGGAAAGATTTAATGGTAATTAATAAAAATTCCTAATCTGTTTCTTTATATAGTAACTAATTTAATTTAAAATGTCTCTATCTGAAAAATGATTTATAAGTTCACTTTTTAGACTTATTTTCTAGACTCAATGATGTGTAAGTGATATGATTAGTTGATGATTAGAGAAAATATAAGAGAGAATGTTGGATTTAATATCCTAGTTGATTGCCATATCACTAGACTTGAAATTTGATATAATTTTTGGTCTTGAATATCAATACTCTTTTCAATTATACAAAAATGAAAAATGTTATGGACCTCAAATAAATTACCAAATTTTCTACCAAAACCCTCACATGGTTGTGGGACCCACACAAATCATATGTGTGGTCCCACATCCATGTGAGAGGTTTAGTAGAAAATTTGGTAATTTATTTGGAATCCCTAATATAATTCTATGAAAATTTCATAAATCTAATATTATAAGGGAAAGATTTAATGGTAATTAATAAAAATTCCTAATATGTTTCTTTATATAGTAACTAATTTAATTTAAAATGTCTCTATTTGAAAAATGATATATAAGTTCATTTTCTAGATTCATTTTCTAGACCTAATGATGTGTATGCGATATGATTAGTTGATGATTAGAGAAAATATAAGAGAGAATGTTGGATTTAATATTCTAATTAATTGCCATATCACTCGACTTGAAATTGGATTTAATTTTTGGTCTTGAATATCAATACTCTTTACAATTATATAAAAATTTCATAAATCTAAGAAAAATAAATGAGATGTTTACGAGCATTTTCAATGTGCTTTTTAAAAAAGGCTTATTGACTATTATAGCTAGTATTAACTTATTTTACTCATTCTAATGGACTAGTTATTACAATAATTATTTTAATAAAAAATTTCAAGACTAATTATATTTAGAGAGTTTTGGAAGACTTTGTAAACAGTGTCTGTGGATAAATAGATATAATTAATAATAGCATACATTGATAAGAAAAAAAAAATAGATAAAATAAAGAATATACCACTTTCATATTTTAGGTAGTGAAAAATGAAGATAATGATTAGAGTTGCTCTAAGGCTCAATGAATTAAAAATGTTTTGTAATTTATAATAATTTAGATTTCACTTCACGGTTTACCATTCTCTCTTTACATTAATATTCACAATATAAATTATTAAAATCATTTACTCACAACTCGTAATCTAGCACAACTAATATAATTTGAACATTATTATTCCAGATCAAAAATTAGATTTAATTTTTAAGTTTTGTGATAATCAATTAGGATATTAAAAGTAACACTCTCTCATATTTTTTTTAATTATTAACCAATCATATCACTTATACATCATTGAATTTAGAAAGAAAATACTATGGATCCCAAATAAATTACTAATTTTTTTATCAAACGCTCACATAGGTGTGTGATCCACACAAATCATGTGTGTGGGTCCCACACCCACGTGAGATGTTTGATAATTTATTTAGAATCCCTAATATAACTCATTTAGAAACTGAGTTTATATATCATTTTTCATATAAGTTGTACTATTAATAAGGATGTCACTCTACCATTAACACCCAAATTTTATTCTATAAAGATACAATTAATATAATATTACTAAATGATTTTTTATTAATCAAAATATCTGATAGATAGACATCTAATAAATTTCCATATCATATATACATTATTATTATTATTATTATTATTATTATTATTATTATTATTATTATTATTGTTTTTAAAAAAGAAAATGGTCAAAGCACCAAAACTTTCCATGATTATTTGGTAAGTAAAGTCATCCATGAGGACTTATACTCCTCCACATGTACATGCGTCATACTTTGGTTGGTTTATAGTTTTCAACAATTTACATTCCAATTGGCTTTCTATTATATACGCATGCATGGAAAATTAAGTGTTTTTTTTTTTTTTTTATGGTTGGATGATGAGGACAAGTATGTCCTTTGTGCAGAAAAGCAAAAGAAGAAAATGAAATCCCCAATTTACAAAACCTTGTTCCTGTTTTTGTTTTTTTTTTCTTCAGACATCACCACAAGGGCACCAAAAACTCCAAAATCACTTATAGACAACACTACATCCAAATACCCACCCATACCCACATGTATTTTAACCTTGTCATATATGTTTAACTTGTTTAATTTAGGGATAATATTATACAAAAAGAATATATATACTGTAAGATCAAGAAAAAAGTGATTAAAAAAATAGCTAAAAAATAAAGTATACAGATCAGATTTATTTTAAATATAATTCACATTACATTAAATTTTGAAAATTACGTCACAAAATTCATTTTCTAATTATATTTTTAGACTATTCTGGCTCCATAATTTTTATTACTATTATTTTTATTTATATAAAATGATGTGACTAAAATGAGACTTGGCCTCGTTTAGCATATGTTTGTTTTACCTTAAAAAGTCAAGAAGTTATTAAAAAAATAAAAAAGTCAAAGATTCTCTTTTATTTTTACTTTTTGTGAAAAATTAGAAAGTCATTCCAAACATATTTTTTACCTCATATTTTAGCCAAAAAAATTAAAAAGTTACTAAAATAACATGTTCCCAAACGAGACCTTATTATTTTAAAACAAAATAGGGAGTTTCTAAATACAACTTGTAAATATTTCTTTACACCCACTCGTAAATGAGTTTCTTTTTAAGGTACAATCACAATTCAAGAAATTTAAAAGGTGTATTTGGAAACTTGCATAGAGTTAATGAATTATCTATATAAAAATGATGTAATAATTCAGATTTCTTTCCATTCATTCATATAAATACGTACAGTGTGTCCATGTTTTTGATTATCAAAACACCCACCGTGCCCAAAAACTTTCTTTTGATTGGTCTCTCTCTCAAACACTATGACTACTTTCTCAGAGGTCTATACAAACAATCCTCTCCAACTTCACCAGATCATCCCCCTCGACTTCAACTCTCTCCAAGCTGTCCCAGACTCCCACATATGGCCTAAATCCGATGATGATGTCCCAACATCCGATGAATATTTGTCGATTCCGATCGTCAACCTCATGGATCCCGATGTCGTGGACCGTGTCAGCCATGCATGTCAGACATGGGGGATCTTTCAAGTCACCAACCATGGACTTTCTCCGAGTCTTTTGGAGGGTGTCGAGGAGGAGACGTGGCGGCTATTCTCTCTCCCGGTCCCGGAGAAGATGAAGGTGCTCCGATTGCCTGACGGAGCCACCGGTTATGGCACTGCTCGGATAGCTCCTTTCTACTCCAAGTCCATGTGGCATGAAGGGTTCACTATCATGGGAGGCTCTTTTGTTGAGCATGCTAAGGTTCTTTGGCCTAATGACTATAAACGCTTTTGGTAAGTCCCATGCACTTTCATGCACGTAGATAAACTGAGAATGATGGTTTTAGGACGCCAGAGGTTTTGTTTGGGAGCAACTTTGGACAACAAGAAATGATACATGTCACTGTTTGTTTGTTTGTTTGTTACTGTTTTGGATATTTATATTGATTTTACGTTTTTGACATAATTATTAACAAAATATTGATTTTAAAAACACATAAAAAAAAATATAGAATTGCCACATAATCCATACGAATCCTATCTGTTTATCAAAAATTCTATCTGTTTATTTATTTTCTGGTTTTGGGTTTGTTTCTAAATTTGTTGTTAAAGAAATAATAAAAAGACAAATAATATCTTGCTATATAACTCTATAACATGAAATAATAATAATAAAAAAAATCGATGATACACAGTTGCTAATCAGAAATGGTATATGCTTATTTGTGAGAAAATGAGGGTGAAAGTGATTAGACATGAGTTTGAAGCAAAACAACATATGTGTAGCTCCTTTTGACTTCACCCAAAGGAAAGGAGTCTCTGCCTACTTTCTATAAAGTTACCAGCTAAACATGTTCCACAAACTTATCTAGAGAAGACTATTTTATTATACATCATAAGAATCACTTTCATTGGGTGTTGCCTGGGTTGCCCCAGTGGTTAGGGCGTTGCCTGGGTTGTGTGGGTAAGGCGCACGTCCCAGGTTCGATTCCCCACTGGGTGAGTGCCTGCAGCAGTTTGTGCAAGGGTGTCCGGCTTCCCACCAGCTAAATACCCCTCAGGATTAGTCCTGGCTTCCCTAAAAATCGGAGGGTTGGGGATACCTGAGTTATCAAAAAAAAAAAAAAAAAAAAAAAAAAAAAAAAAATCACTTTCATTACAGTTGATGCACAGATTTAAGCGAGAGGTGGGATTTGTAACATCGATATATAAAAACAAAAATAAAAATCTCAAATTAAGCCATGCATGGTAGATACAACTATTCATATACATGTAAATAAAAAAAAGGATTTTAAATAACTATATATTGATATTGATAGTAGTTGATATCGGATATGATATATTGATGAATAACAATATCAAAATTCTAAAATCTCAACTCATATTTAAAACAAAGAAATATGTAAAAAAATATATTGAGATTCTAATTATTTTATCATTATTCACACTTTTATTTAATTATTTTTCTTCCACTTTCTAATCTTGTTTCCATGGATTCACAGTGACGTAATCGATGAGTGCCAGAAGAGCATGAAAACCCTAGCACACAAACTCTTGCACATCATCCTCAAGTCTCTCAACCTCTCCGAAGAACAAGAATCAAACTGGGCAACAAAGATTCATCAATCCGAAACCAATGCGTTACAACTAAATTCCTACCCAACATGCCCGGACCCGAACCAAGCCATCGGCCTACCACCCCACACCGACTCACTCCTCCTTACCATCCTCCACCATTCCAACACCTCCGGCCTCCAAATCTTCCGTGATGGCGGCTTCGGATGGGTACCGGTTTCTTCGGTCCCCGGTGCGCTCACCGTCAATGTCGGCGACCTCCTCCACATCTTGTCCAATGGAAAGTTTCCGACGGTTTATCACCGGGTGGTCGTGAGTGGGACCTGCCACCGGGTCTCTATGGGGTATTTTTATGGTCTGCCGGTTGACTCGACGGTTGAACCACTTTCTAAGGTTGAGTTTCCGATGTATAAGTCTTTGACTGTGAGAGAGTATATTGGGATTAAGAACGAGTGCCATGAAAAGGCACTTTCTTTGATTAGAATCTAGGGTTTGATGTTCAAAGATGAATAAATTCAAAATGACGCAGTTCATTTTAGTTAAAATGTTATAATTTTGATTCGTTTTTATTTATACAAAATGCAGTGGTTAGGTTATGAGTTGGAACCTTATCAAATTAAATATATAAAAAAAATAAAAAAATCTAGATCTCTTTTACTTACAAAAATATCATTGCATTTAATGTGCTAATTTGGTTTCAACTCATTCAATTTGCAATTAAATGGTTGTCCAGATTTTGTTGGACAAAAAACACCTTCTTTTTTTTTTTTTTTAAATTTTAATTTTTTTATTTATAAAATTTGGATGAAAACTAGCTAACACCATTTAAATACAAATTGAATAAATTAAAGATGAAATTAACATAATCAAAATATGTAGAATAAAAATAGCAAAAGCACATTATTTGAAGAACTAACAATTTATTTAATCTAAAAGAACTTTAGCACCAACTCATCAATAATATTTATGAAAAATACTAGGAGCCACCCTTATGGATCCCAAATTTACTTTGAATGTGTTTGTGTGGTGAAAATTGAATTGATAAATTGTGAGGTCCATATATAAAATGAATTTAATCTATTGATTTGTTTTTCTGTATAAATTCTAAGTTGATAAGAGTGAGTTTGTAATATTGTTGAATATTTATTATTCCCAAATGTGACCAATAACTATCTCTTCTATCATATAAACTTCGTGTTATATTAGAGTCTTATCATTGAATTGCTTCATGACACAAGACACTATTGTGTTCATCGTGATTCAGGCTATTTTTTATTTTTATAATCAGGTATCTAAATTAGCTTAGGCACATCTCATTATATATGCTCATGCATGTAGAAGCATATATTCTTTTTCTAAAATATTTCTGCTTAGCCAAATTTCATTGCTACTTTTTCCTCCGAAATATTATTCGTAAATTACATTGATCTTTTTTAAGATTTAAAAAAAATACAATAAATTTTATAATTTTAGTATAATCAAAAGAACAATTAGGATAAGAATAACAATACATATAAGGACAAGAGCTGCTTAACAAGCTAGTTTGTTAAGAATAATAATAACAATACATATATTAATTAATAAGGACAAGAGCAGCTTAACAAGCTAGTTTGTCTTGATCTTCCAGTGACTCATGTTATACTTTTGTTGTTAACTATGGTGTGTGGCTCTGATTTTGATATAAATATTAATCATCTGATCTTATTCCCAAAACCACACATAAGGACATAATTAAGGGAGAGTTGCGTACTCAAGTTGCAATTACATACATCAAATCACTCATGATGTAACTCCAAATTTAACCATCTTTAACATCAGTACAAAAGAATCTTGAAACATCTTTTAAGCAAAGATCAGATTTGAAAATTCAAGACCTAGGGTGCTTACGTTACGTATTAAAAAAAACCATTTTGTTGCATAGAAAAGGGCACCGAATAGTGTCGAGTGTATTTTTTAATTCAGTTTTAAAAGTAATTCTGTGTGCCCAAAAAATCTATGTGCAGAATGCAGAGAAAGCTCTCACAAGGGGTTCGGGCTTACCGTGTGTAGCCCACTTCTTTTAAGTCCTACTTCATTGCTTTCTTTTAAATCCAAAATCCTTCATGTTTTCATATCAATCCGTCACTTATTTGAATTCACTTTTTAGACTGTTGCTCTAAGACGTCATATCATAATTTTAGAGTTCAAAAACTCCCCCAAACCCTATATCATCAATTACAATGTCTGCATAAAACCATAAGCTATATACAAAAATAGCACCTATTAGAAAAAATTGCAATGAGTACTTTAGAGAGAAATGGTTTTGGGTAAATTTTGAAAATCAGATCACAACTTGTCTTAAATGTATTGTTGTTCTTAAGTTGAACTTCACTTTTCAACAAATTTTAAATAGGATGTAAATAAAGGTCATTAGCTGCTATGTGTTATATGTGTGTTCTCTAAGTTTCTGATTTGTATCTCGACATAAAAGTATCTTCAGTGATTAATGTCAAAATAATAAATTTTTTTTTTTTTTTTTTTGAGCAGCAAACAAAAAAGAAATTTTTTATTAACATAGAAATATTACACAATGGTTTGGGAAAGTTGCATCAAAGTCAAAGTAAACATTCAAACTAGATTGGCACCTAATGCTAGACTAATCATATGCATCTCCAAAACTCCCGAAAAGGTGTTTGGGAAGGATTTTTTTTGGTTTTTTTACATTAAAAGACAAATTGGTTACAAAAAAAAAAAAAAAAAAAAAACAAATTCATACAAAATATCACATCAAATCCCATAATTATTTTACTTTTTCTCTTACAAACATCACATCTAACTACAAAAAAACCCAACTATTTTCCCAAATACAAAAATTTTTTTCTCCAATAATATCCTACAACTAAAAAAAACTTATAAAAAAATTCACTTCCCAAACGCCCACTTAGAAAAATTCCAACTCGCACAAAACTGTCACTCCAGCAAAAACACTACAAAACACTCCAAAAATGAACATCACATCCGACCACCTATACACTTTCTAATCTGATAGATATAGAACAGAAAATTATTAATAGAGTAATGGAAATCACTGAATGAAGCTTTCAACCAAATAGCTAGTTTGGTGATGATTGACTCCTGTGACTCTCCCATTTTTGGTTGGACACCATTGAACAAGCAGCAACAAGAGGGACAGCTTTCCAAATTCTTCTCTCTGTTTTGTTAAAGCAGATCCCACCATTGCAACAAGCATTCAACTGATCTAGGCACTACACAAGATAAGCACATGCTCTACCGTCTCTAATTCATTCTTGCAGAAAACACACTGAGAAGATACCCCCTCCCATCCAATGTCAAAATAATAATATTAAAGTCAAATTTTGTCTTACTACAGTGCCAAATGCTATAATTTGATAATTCTTTTTTAATGGGAGTATTTGGGAAGAAAGTTGGACTAAAATAATTCATTAAAAGACAAAATAGATTAAAATAGTTAATAAAATAAAATGTCACATTCAACTCATAATAATTTCATTTTTTCACTCGCAACCATCAAATCAATTATAAAAAAAAGTCAACCAACTTCTCAAACACAATTATTTTAACCAGGTTAAAATAGTCAAAAACTCAAATAATCAACTAAAATAGTCAACTTTCCGAATAAGGCAATTATAACATGCTATTTATTTTATATTTGTCACAAAATGCTAAATGAAAATTCCAATTTTGGGGGCTAGCTGTTTGGTCCAACAATATCAATCACCAAAATCTACCCACTCTTGGTAGTTGTTAGCCAGCTGCTTGGTCTCCTTTTGCCTATTTACATTATTATTCACACCTATTTTGTCCTCTCTCAAGATAGTTACTTAGGCATCAAAGAAAATAATCAAAAAGGTCTTTGAATTGTATTGAGGTAAAACAATTGCTTGCTAGCTAGGATGTGAATATCCCTGTTGTTGTTAATCACTGTGGTTTAATTGGTGGTTGGTTGTAGAATACACCATGGTAAAGTTTAACACCCTTTCACACTTTTTAAATAGAAAAGCAGAAAATGTCTATAAATTTATCCAAAATATTAATATGTAGTATGGATTTTATGAAAGTCACACTTAAAATGAATCTTAACTATTTAATTATGTTTTAAATATTTTCCTAAATCAATTTTTGAATATCTAAACTTTTTGAAAAGTCTTTGCATACTCCAAACAAATTGATTGATTGGTTGCTAAATAAGGTGTCTTTAGTTTTTATTTTATTTATTTTTAATGACCAATAAAAGGGAAGGTTTCCACAAAATATATATAGTGGTATTACAAATTTGAAATCAAATCTCATATTCATTAGGTTGAGACTCAAACTCTAACCCAAAGATTTGGTTTGGTGGATGAGACCTAAGACTCGGGGGTTTGTTCCTTTCAAGGTCTCAGGTTCGACTCTTCTCGTCAACAAAACTCTCGAGGTCCCGGTGCGCGCAAGTTGACACAAAATACCTTACATATCAAAAAGAAATAAAAAAGAAAAAATAGAGGCCCAAACTCTTTCCCCATTACATGTTTATTATTAGAGAGGCTGAATGTATGGTAAAAATAGAGTTTGGAACAGAAAATAAACAAAAAATTGAAGACTATTATGTATGGTAAAGAAAGAGTTTGGAATAGAGAAAAAAATTTGAAGACTAGTCTTTTTTTTTTTTTTTTTTTGCGCTTAAACAGAGGGATCCACTTGCATGAGAAAGTGTGACAATAACAAGGACCAAAATGGGCACCGCATCTTTACTCTTGATCTTAACTCCAAGACATAAAAAGAGAAAAATCATAGACAAATCACATGTTTCTTTCTCATTGTTTTAGCTTAGGTCTCATTTTAACTTGGATCTAATTTGACAATATCACTTTTTAATCTAAAAATTAAAAAGTCAACAATTTATATTAAAAAGTTAAAAATTTCTTTTTCTCTCTATTTTTTGCATATCTTTTTATAAAAAATCAAAAAGTTATCCTAAACATACTAATTTTTTTTATATCAAATTTTAACAAAAAAATCAAAAAATTACTAAAAAAGCATGTTCCCAAACGAGACCTTAATCATGCTTTAATTTCTTGATTAATCATCATCATAAAATCGTGGTCAATCTATTCACAAGGTTTTGAAGCTTTGTAATGCTTTTTTTCTTCTAAAAATACTCACAGTGTTAACAATTATTAAATTTAACTCACTTTTTCCATTCATTAAATTATTACATTCATATTTACTATTAATATATATATATATATGTATATTTTAATTTTTATGTATCAAAATATCTAATCAAATTTAACACAATAATGAAGCAAACGTTAAACAAGTCGAACTGAAATTGTTGATGAGAATGAAGCTCATCAACTCCAAACATATTAATGCATACATATGAATATGAGTGTGCAAACAAAATGTCAGCATTGAGTAGTTGATGGCTGTGAAAAAAAAATCAAGAAAAATGCCCACTTGAATAGTGAAGAAGACAAGATATCAAATCAACAACATATATTTTCTTTTCTGGATTTTATTTAAAAAATAAAAATCACTCGTCTAATGAATAAGACAAGAAATCAAATCATCAAATATTTTCTTTCTTGGATTTATTTATTTATTTAATAAATGGATCACCAGTCCAATGAATAAGACAGTCATTATTATCAGCAAAAAAGCGGATAAGACAAAGAACACAAAAGATAGCACAGGTGAAAGTTGAAAGCAATATATTATTTAATTTATCCTCTTTTTTTATAGGATTATTGAATAATAAATAAAATCTTGTTAAAATATTACGTAACATGATTACCTATAAAAACAACAAAAGAGAAGCATGACAGAACCCAAAAAAAAAAAAAAAAAAAAAAAGACCACGTGGGTAGTGGTTAAGAAAACTTACAGAAAAAATAAAAATTTTAAAAAAAGGGTCAAATAAAGAGGATAAATTACAAATAAGTTTTACTTTTAAGATTCATTACCCATTAAATTTTATTGATAAATTTAATTTTATCAATTTTTTATAAATAAATTTACAATAATAAATTCATCAATCAGAACCTATAAATAAATAAGTGTAGTTAATAGGACTAATTAATAAATATCCTAAAAAAAAATAATCAAGAAATTTACACTGAAGTGATGTGGATTTCATATCCACATACATGGGTACTTCATTTTTATTTTTTTACATAAATTTTATGAGTTGCTGAAAGATTTACTTATTTTGAGATGAATAGGAAGTTTATGTTTTGGGTTTAACTATTCAATTTTAATTAATACATAATTTGTGAGTGATTGTATGTATTTAGAATTGGAGAATTTACAATCCAGTGACTCTTTCACAAAATAAGTACACATTTATAAAAAATAATTATAATTATAATTATAATTATTAATATTTATAAAATTTATCAATAATTTAAAATTATTTTTTAAAAATTATACTGAATTGTAATTTTCACTTTAGAATTTACTTGTAAGGTGAGTCAAATGTCAACAACATGTTCATCCTTAGTCAAATAAATAAAATAAATAAAGATGCAGTAATGATTATCATAGAGCAACAATTATTCAAACTCCTTTTGGTCTATCATTTCTTTAGAGTTCGGATTTTCCATCATTATAGGAAAGAAATTGGTAACTTCCACAATGGAATCATTAGATCACATATAATCATAACCAAGCATAGAATTGAGAGCAAAGTTCTGAAAATTGAGTTCAAGCACAAGACTAGATCTAACATCAATAGTATCACATATAGGGTTGTATAAAGTGTTGTCTAATCTGTTAAAATTATATTGATTCGCATCAATTCGTACTGTTTTATTTATTAATTACTGTTTAAATTTTAAAATTTATAATTCACTTTTGAAACCGTTTCATTTCGCTATAGTAAAAATATATATATATTTTAATCTATAATGAAATATCAAAGTAAAAATGAATGTGAGAGAACCTTAATATGTGAAATTTATTACAAATTAGTAGTTATATACACAAAAAATATTATGTAAAATTAGTTTGTTTTATATATATGAATAATATTATGAAAATTAGTATTATATATTATGTAAATACTTGATAATTGATTAAAATATTCTTCAATCCGTCAATCCATCCAAAACTGCTCAAACCACAATTTGTCAATCCGTCAATCTATTAATTCGCCATTCGATTTATAATTTTACTCTCAAACTGTCCGAATCACACCGTGTACACCCCTAATCACATACATGCCAATTTTTAGATAAAATGCTAAATTGTTCACATTATAGCATACCTAATTGATGTTAACATGCCAATAAAGGTCACATTTGTTGGCCAGAAGAAGGAGGTGAGTTTAGGATTGACACAATTGTTTCTTACATCACGTTTGGAATGGATGATTTGAAAAGAAAAAAAATGATACTTATGTAATAATATCTTTTTCTTTTTTTTCTTATTAGGTTTCCAAACAAAGAGTTAATCCTCCCATCCTTTATTTGGTTGACCGAAGTCAGAAGATTTAGCTGTCTAACTAGACTAATTATACCTAAAAATGGTGGAATAACTAATCCTCCTCTACCCGGGAAAAATTAATACAGACCTTTGAATTATCTTCCAAACTTTGGCCCATTTTGGGAAGTAGGTTATAATCCACTTTTCAGATTATAACCCACTTCCTCTATCACAAAAAAATTGCTTATAAATAATTTTTTACTAAAAAATTAATTATAATCATCTTCCCCAAATAATCCTTTATCTCATCTTTTATGTTGCTCCGACCAAAAACAGGCCTTGTGTGCTACAATTTATTGTCAGCTTTAAAAAAAGAAAAAAAAAAAAAAAAAAGAGGTATATCACACACTCAAACTTCAAGAAAATTTTAGCTGCAAAGGCAAATAAACTGAAAACCTAAAATAACTTATCAAACACCCTAGGCAAAAAGGTTCAGTGCAGATCACTTGATCAGAACTCAGAAATATGTATATAAAAGTCTGTACTGACACCTATGATGCATTGAATCTAGTTGGAAGATGCACCTTCAATTCCTACATTTTTCACACATGTACTTCTTGTACAAGTATTATCATCAATTCTAGGACACAAAACTATTATTCATCAATCTCCAGTTGATGCCGAGTACATCAACATCTAGTCACTGGTGTTTTCTTGGAGTCCGGATTCTCGGCCGCCTTACCCGGCAGCCATTCCCAGCAGCCTCCCAAAACGACGTCGTTTTGGGGGTTTTTTTGGTTTTCTTTTTTGGTTTTCTTTTCTTCTTCCTCGTTCGTTCGAACAGAACCAGAGGGGAGGGGAGGGGAAGAAGAGAGAGAGGGGGAGGGGAGGGGAAGAAGAGAGAGAGGAAGGGAGAAGAAGAGGGAGCCGCCGGTGGGCCGGACTGGAGGGGGCCATAATCACCGGGGGAGGAGGAGGCGGAGGCGGGCCGGAGGCGGAGGCGACGGCGGTGCAGCTGCTGCGACGAGTTGGATTGGGGCGACGATCGGACGGCTGGCGAGCTCGACGAGTTGCGACGGCGAGCTCGTCTCGAGCAGCCATGGCGGCTCCAGCCCTGGCGAAGAAGAAGAAAAGAAAAAAAAAAAAAAAAAAAAAACGAAAAAACCCCCAAAATGACGTCGTTTTGAGAGGCTGCTGGGAACGGCCGCCGAGAAGGGCGGTCGAGGATCCGGATTCGTTTTCTTGACCTGAAAAAGCTGAGGTGCGTTTGGTTCTCTTTTGAGTTATGATTTCAATTGAAAATTTTAAAAATTCATAACTAAATACAAAATTTAAAATTATTTAAAACTTAATTAAAAAATTATTTTTAAAACTTATAACCATACACACAACTCAAAACTCAATTCAATTTTTTTTCTAAAATTCAAAAAAAAAAATTTCAATTTTTTTTTATTATTTTGCTTTTTAAAATTATTTTAGAATTATAATTTAAGTGTGGAATCTTGTTTTGAATTATAAGTTTTGAAAAGAAAAATTTGTTTATTTATGAGTTTTGTAAAGAGGCTTTAAGTTGTATTTTGAAAATTTTGAAAATTATTTATTTTTAAATATTTAAAAGATTTCTTAATTTTATTTTTTTAGATTAAATATTTTATATTTTAAATATTTATTTATTTATTTTAATGTGTATTATATTTCATGCATTTGTTTGCTTTATTTTTAAAAATATTTTTTAAATATTAGAAGATTAATTTTTATTTTATTTTATAAATATATTTTAAATATTTCATTTTTTTAATTATATATTTAATTACGATTTGAGTGTGGAGTTGTGTTTTAAATTTAAAATATTAAAATTAAAAAAATTAAAATATTTACAAAATAAAATAAAGGGACACTTTTTCATAAATTCCCTTTTCATAAATCTCCTTTCACCTACTTATGTTCCAATTAATCCACATTCTTTTCTTATATTCCAATAAGTCCTATGAGTGACCTAGTTGCCAAAATACCCCTAATAATATTCATATTTATAGTGTGAATATTCCGTAATGTATTCACACCGTCAATGTGAATGTTCACACCATCAATGTAAATGTTAACATATCAATGTCAATGTGAATATTCACATTGTCAATATGAATGTTCACACTGTTAATGTAAACATTCACACGTCAATGTGAATATTCACATTGTAAAATATGAATGTTCACATCATCAAATTGCTAACTATTCAAAAAATATTTGTAAGGGTAAAAATGTCTATAAAATACTTTAAATATGAGAATTAAGATTAGATAGATCAAATATTCAAATATTAGGACTTATTAGAATACAAGAATATCTTATGAACTAATTGGAATACGAACACTTGAAAAAGAATTTTCTAATAAATCTCCCTAAAATAAAATATTTAAAAGAAAAAAAGAAAAAATATTTAAATAAAAATTATATATTTAAAATAAAAAAATAAAGGGCTTGTTTGGTTTGTTTTTGAGAGAGTTGTTTTTGAAAAAAAATTTGGGGAGAGAGTTTAGAAATTTTTTTGATTTGTTTGGTTGTATATTTTGAAAGTAGTTTTGGAGTTTGGGAGTTTGGGATGATTTGATATTTTGTTGTAATTGAGTAGATGTGTGTGAGAGAAAAAGTGATTGAGAAGGAGAGAGGAGAGAGAAAAAATTATTTATTGATATGTAAGAGAGAGAGTGATTTTAGAAAATTTTTGAAAAAAATCTCAAACCAAACAATTTTTTGAAATTTTTTTGGGTAAACTACCAATAGGTCCTATTTTGGAGACTTATTACCCAATAGGTCCTACTTTGGAGACTTAATACCCATTAAGTCCTATTTGATAAATTTATTAAGTGATAAAGATAAATTTATCAGTCTTTTTTTTTTATGAATAAATTTATAGTGATAAATTTATCAGTCTCTTTATTTTTATGAATAAATTTTTAGTGATAAATTTATCACTCTCTTATTTTTATAATGTTAAATTTATTAGTTAGGACCTGTAGGTAAATAAGTCTAGTGAATAGGACTAATTGGTAAGTACCCCAATTTTTTTTCTAAAACTCATCTCTAACTCAAACCAAACATACCTAAAATTTTCTTAACACAACTCAATATACAACTCAAACTCAAAATACAACTCAAGACTCTTTTTAAAACTCAAAACCCTTTTCAAAATTCAAAAATTCTTTTCAAAACTCATAACCAAACAAATTTTCTTTTTTCAAAACCCAACTCATAATTTCACACTTAAATCACAACTCTACATAAACCATAATTTCAAAACTAAACTAAACGTAGCCTGAGATTTTCAAGTAATCAGATATAGCTTTTGAAAATCACATACGTGAGTGTCGAAATGTCTGACACAGGTACTTCAAAAATTTAAAAGAGTTCAAAGCAACCTAACCTACTAGAAAGTATATTGCAAAGGCATCCCTCGGAGAGGGTCAAGTGTACAATGAAAATTATATCCGACATGAAACTGAAAAAAGAACAAAATTTTAGAAAACAATGGACTCTACTGCTACCCATTTGTACAACGATTCAAATTTTGCAACTTATCTGTTGAACTTTGCAACCATTCAATGGTCTTGGCTTCAAACTTTTTGCAGCTTTCATTGATTTGAAAGCAAGAAATTTGACAGCAATTCCATGTGAGTGATGCCTTTTGACACCTTTTCACATTACGGAAGTATCTCTGAAGATAGGCACCGAAGTCTCTCGTTCTTCGTGCATTCCTCCTGCAAATTTGTGAGAAATTAGAATAGAGAGAACAAAACCGATTTGCATGGATCCAAAATGTTAGGTGGTAACAAAAAATGTTACATATAAAGATGTAAGTAGTACCATTGTTGACAACCATGATCATGGCCATGATGACAATTAGGATGTGTATGTATATATACATTCCCCTTATTGATAAGTTATCTGTTAATTATTACACAGATTTTTATAGTGAAATTCGCTTTTTCATCAATTGAGACGGAGTCATTAATTGTTTTGCAGTTCAACTGTGAGAGGGACACTTAACTTTAGGAATAAATTCAGTAGTTAAAAACTGAAAGTTTAATATCATGAATGAAGTCCTACTTTCTAGTAATTGAGGATCACCTCCTGAATCATCACAAAGAAATAGAAAACTCATGTTTAACTGAATCTGAGTAGTTGGTGCTCTCATTAAAGATTTTAAAATTGTGACAACTATGCTTACCTGGAAGGCCTTTAAGAGAGAATAGCATGATCTCTGTTCCACAATTGCTGCAGCATACCTTTGCTTGACAGCATCACGGGCATTCCGTTCTGCTTCTAGTGCGAGTTGCACCTTTTCAAGCTTCTGTAAAACACACTGCAACAATAAACATCCCCCGAAAAATATAAAATCATTTCAGACAAATATATCTACAACCAGTTGGTTCCTCTATTGACTGGTTGGAAATGGTTTCCAATTTGGACTGTTCCATCAGTGATCATTAAAGGATTCCGATTTATCCACTAAATATTAACACAAATTTAAATATTGGGGACCGAAATGACACAAATCTCATACTTTGGGGGACCAAAAATGTAATTAACCCAAGAATGAACTAGCTGCATGGTAATATTTAAATCAACTGTGGTGTTGAGGTCTTCATCAGAAAATTCCCAGATGAAATTTTTTAGTGGAGTCCTGACTGGTCATGGCAATTCAACTTTCCATGGATAGGGAATTGATCTCCTAAGGCTCCTTTTAAGGTGGGATTTTTGGTGTGGACAATCATCCATGGAAGGATTTTAACCATTGATCTGTAGACGTCATATTATGGCAAATTGGTGTTGCACATGTAAGCAAATATTGGAAATTGGTTGACCACTACCTTATCCATTGCCTCGTGGCTAGTGAGCCTTGGGGTTTGATTTTTAGCATTTTTGGGAGAATTGGTTTAGGAACTAGTTATTAACTGACAGTTTTATGGACATTCAATTATTTAGGAATGGAGAGACTAAAAAGGTTCAATTTTCCACATCTCCTCACATACATTTCACAGGTATAAACTGGGACATTACAGGAAACAAGGCATATTACAATTTTCAGGAATATATTCTGTTCAGTTTTTTGTAGGATATTTTGCAAGGACTAGGTTGGTTTCTTCATTTTGCATCTCCAACAGGAAGTGAAAACAACTTCAGACATAAAATCGATATTTTGAAGACCTTGGCCAGTTGTTCAGCAGTTCTTTTACTTACACATAAACCAATCACAGAAACAGAAAACTCTTTCACATGGGTGTGGGACCCACCTTATGTGGGAGGGTTGTGTCCAATTTTGTGATCGGTTTTTGTATTCCTAGAATTTTTCGATTTATCAAACTATTGGTAAAAATTCCATACTAGTTTTAACTAGATTTATAGTTTATGTGGTTAACAAACAAGAAAACAAGTGTTTGCCTGCTGAGTTCCCTTCGAAATTCCTTCCATGGAATCAATAAGTTTTGTGCGACCAGCAGTGCTAGTAATAGCATCTTGAAACTGTGCAAAATACATGCAAAATTAGTCAGAAACGATGAGGGATGTCTGTCATTAGGTAAAAGATAAAAATTCTCCAGCATAAAGCAAGTTACAAAGTATATAACAGCATATTTTACACTCCAGTTCATTGTCTCAATGTTACAAAGAAGATTTTTGTACCATCAATAACCCCAAGCAAATATAATAGCTTTCGTAATATCAATAATCCATACAAGAATAACTTAGTTCACTACCTGAAACTATAAAAGATAAGGAAAGAATATAGCACATGGGACTCTGGAGTATATATCATACCCCAATGGTCCAAGACTAGAATCCATTTATTACGTGTGGAAACATAATTTACAAAAAACTATGAATTTCTTACTGAATTTTTTTGCTTGAAGATGATAATATTGGAAGCAAACCCACCTAATAATTGTATATAACCCAGGGCCAGAAGAAAACCATAATTTACACACAAAAAAAAAAAAAAAACTCTATGTTGTTTCTTAATACATATTTTAGCACAATTCCCACCTTACCTCTCAACAACTGTATGAAAAAAAAAGGCCAGAAAGAGTTTTTTCATGTGCTTTTCATACTAAAAATGAGCAAGACTTCAAATTAGTTTTCTCACATGCTTTTGATATTAAAAAATGAGTAAAATAACAATCTAGTGGAGCATATAAACCACACTACACTACCAAAACTATAAATCATTCAACCTCTCCAACCTTTCACTTTAATTCAGTAGCATTCCAAATACTCTCCTTATCCCTCATGAATCCAGATTTCCATCACTGGGGAAATATGGCAAAGTGACACAATAACAAGCATTTCATATTGATATGCAAAATACATCAATGAGTAGGCCATGGAATTGCCTACCAAAAACAAATATAAAAAGCTAGTCAAGAAAATTTAAATCCAAAAGGAAGAATGCATGTAAGATCAATCAACAAAAGAAAGCGGACGAGGAAGTAAAATATGGCAATAATTAGCATTAGATATAGAGCACTACAAATATATGTCCATGAAAAGATGGATTCATGAATAAAAGGTAAACAGTTGTAACTAAGAAGATTCAAATCTAAGATTCACAAGCAGGGAGATTGTGGGTGAATGGGGTGATGCTCTCATTAGAAGAGGATATCTCAGATGGTATTGTGGGACTCTATTAGCACCTTTTTAGGGATGAGGGGGAGGTGTGGAGGCCGGGTCTGGATGGAGTAGCTTTTGACACTATTTTAGAAGTGGAGGTTTTGATGCTGGAGCGTCCTTTCTCAGAGGAGGAGGTTTTGGGGGCACTAAAGAGTATGCCTGGGGATAAAGCCCTTGGGCCTGATAGTTTTTCTATGGCTTTCTTTCAACAGTGTTGGGGCATGGTGAAGGCAGAGGTGATGGCTATGTTTGAGTAGTTTCATCAGGTGGGGCAGTTTGAGAAGATTCTTAATGCAACTTTTATAGTCTTGATTCCCAAGAAAGGAGGGATGGAGGATATTAGAGACTTTCAACCCATCAGTTTTCTGGGGAGTGTCAATAAGTTATTGGCTAAAGTTCTGGCTAATAGACTTCGGGGAGTCCTAGAGGGGGTGGTATCTGAGTCTCAAAATGCTTTTGTGGGAGGTCGTCAAATTTTGGATGTTATGCTTGTCGCTAATGAATGTGTGGATTCGTGGGTTCAGCAAGGGAAGGAGGGGATAATTTGCAAGTTGGATATTGAGAAGGCCTATAATAATGTGAATTGGAATTTTCTGTTGCATGTGCTTCAGAGGATGGGCTTTGAGGAGAGGTAGAGGCGATGGGTTCAATTTTGCATTTCCACGGTGCGAATGTCGGTGTTGGTTAATGGGACGCCGGCGGGCTTTTTCCCCATATGGAGAGGTTAGTGGCAGGGGGGACTCATTGTATCCATTATTGTTTATTTTGGTTATGGAAGAGTTTAGTTAGTTGTTATCCAGAACGGCCCAGGAGAGTTTGTTGTTAGGTTTTGAGGTAGGACGGGATCCAATCCTCTGTTGGTATCGCATCTCTTTTATGCTGATGATGCGCTCATTTTTTGTGATGCGGATGAAGCTCAGATTGGTCATTTACGGTGCGTGATGTTGTGCTTTGAGGTGGTGTTAGGGCTTCGTATTAATTTAGAAAAGTCAGAATTGATTCTTGTGAGTGAGGTGGTGTGACTTCCAGAATTGGCAACTATTCTAGGTTGTAAGGTGGCTATGTTATCAGTTTCTTATTTAGGACTTCCTTGCTACCTTTAAGACGAAGGGGGTGTGGGATGGGGTGGTAGAAAGAGTGCAGCCGTGTTTGGCTGGGTGGAAATGGCAATACTTATCTAAAGGAGGACGGATCATGTTGATTAAAAGTGTTCTGTCTAGTATTCCAACATATTTTATGTTATTGCATGTAATACCTGTGACGTTTGCTAGGTGGTTAGAAAAGTTGCAATGGGACTTTTTGTGGGGCGGTGGAAGGGAGGGTTTTCACTATCATCTGGTGGTGTCAGATAGGATTTGTACTCCCAAGGAGAGGGGGGGCTTGGGTGTTCAGAGGTTGGTGGTGTTTAACCGAGTTCTCTTCGGAAAATGGTTGTTGCAGTTTGCGAAGCAGAGGGAAAGGTTGTGGAGGAAGGCGGTGGTGGCTAAGTATGGGGTGGAGAGAGGGGGGTGGTGTTCGAAGGGGGTGGGCCAATCTCATGGTTGAGGTTTGTGGAAAGGAATTTGGCTAGGGTTTTGGGATAGGACCCAGATCAAAGTGGGGGTTGGAGATAGGACTCGTTTTTGGCAGGACCGATGGTGCAGTGAGGTGTCTTTGGCACGCATGTTCCCTTTGATTTATGCTATTGCTGTTGATGGGGAGGAGGTGGTGGCTTCAGTTAGAGGTCGACAGAGGTAGTCGTTTGTTTGGAATGTTCATCTACGTTGGGATGTGCAGGATTGGGAGGTAGATCAATTGGTGAACCTACAAGGGCTTCTGTACAGTGTGAGAGATGGGGGGAGGATGGGGCGGATTCCTTGATGTGGGATTGCTCGAGATCTAAGGGGTTTTTTCGGTATCTTCTTTTTATGGTTGGCCTGTGAGGGATAGTGCTGTTGTGTTTCCATGGACGAGCGTATAGACGACGGGCTCACCGTCTAAAGTTGCTTTTTCGTTTGGATAGCTACTTTGGGACATATTTTGACGATTGACAATTTAATTCGGCGGAGGCATGTTCTGGTTAACTGGAGTTGTATGTGTTGTAGGGATGCGGAAACGGTGGATCATTTGCTTCTTCATTGTCCGGTTGCGTCACGACTTTGGAATGTCATTGTTGCATTGTTTGGCTTGGTGTGGGTGCAGCCGGGGTCTATGCTGGGTGTGTTACAGAGTTAGGGTGGGGCTAGGGTGGGGAAGAGGCGCTGAAAGGCTTGGGTTATTGCTTCCCATTGTTTGCTTTGGTTGGTGTAGTTGGAGCGGAATAAGCGTATTTTTCAGGATGAATGCCATTCTGTCTCATGGTTAGAGAGTAAGTTGTTGATGGTGTTGCATAGTTGGGTTACGGGTGGGGTAGATCCAAATGTTTTGGTTTTTGCAGATTTTGTGGAGGATTTGATTAGTTAGTTTTGCTTGGCCCTTTGCGGGTTGTATTTTTGTATTCCTTGCATTGTCTTGATGCCTTTCTAATAAAGTTTGATTATTTATCCCCCCCAAAAAAAAAATCTAAGATTCACACACACAAACTCAAGACCAAAAAATAAGGATGCTATTCTACTTTGCCTATACCTGTGAACTTATAGAGTTTAACAAAGAAGTCTCCTTTAGCATCAAGTCTTTTATCTCCAACATCGCATTAAAGGTGGCATACAATTCACGAGTCTGCCGAAGTTTTTCCTGCATATTTGCAGAGTGAATACATTTAGTTAAGTTAGTTAAGCTTGGAGGCAATAAGAAATTAATAAAAGATAATCAAATGTCACAGAACTAACCAACCATAGTATTTCAATACCTGAATATGAACATAAAGTTCTGAAAAGCGGTGTTCATACCTGTTGAAAGAGATTTTAGTCAGTATCCACCCAAAAAAGAGATTTTAGTCAGAGATCAAATATATCCTAATGAAACAGGTATGTAAAATTGCCTGTCTTCAAATTGTGCCATATCACATAATATGTTATGTGGGTGAGAGAGACATACTGAATTAGTTCTTCTTGCGATGGCACGTCATCAAGCTGCCGTTTGAGCAATACAATTTCCCTAAGCTTAACAGCAAGTTCCTACACCAAAAATTTCACTACTTTTTAGTTCATAAATAGAAAGGTGATAATTTTCCCATGCTTTGGGAAGAAGTTTTGTACTTCACACAATTGAATGTCATTAACAAAAGAAACTATGAACACATCGCTTGAATATGTATTTAGATCAACTTGTTTATTGCATATCTTGGACTCCAACTTAAAATCACCATTTTTTAATGGTAAGCAATATTTCATACTGTAGGTACATGTATTTGGATTTCCAATGTGGCGAGACACGTCATTGATGGTGGGTTGGCTGAAGATGCCCCCTTCACATCGTAAGGCATGACAAAAGTCTTGCCTTGGTGCATCACCAGGCTCCTTGCCTTGCATGGGTTTCCTTGCCTAGCTTGGGTCTCCTTGCCTTGAATCACATGCCTACTAGGCCTCCATAAGAAGACAAGGGATAACGACAAAGACATGTGAGTACACGACTAAAGATACATACCCTCTACAGCTCTTGATATGATCCCTAAGGTCTGAGCACTGGTGTAGTTGGGACACGGGAAATGAGCCACCTGTACCTGACCATGAGAAGGTTGAGCTGGCCCCTGACACTTCTATAAAAGGAGGCATCCACCTCCACATCAGATGATATACATGACAACCATATTCAGCATCTCTCTGTGCACTAACAAGCCATAACAGAGCAAGGCATAACCCACTAAATATCAAAGATGGATGAACCAAATTCTAGAGTCATAGTGCAGTAAAAGAAGGTTAACAGTCTCCTTTCCTTCATGCAATATAACACTAATCAATGAGGGTGTTCAAAAGGCTAAGAGGATCCACTGAAGATACATTATTACTTCGAAAGATTTATACCCTGCGGTGATGTAGAACAAAAACTTCTCACAGGATTCTAGGAGATTTTCCCACACATGTGATAGTTGATAAAATCTCAACCTATGCATTCTCTTTTCTATGTAAAAGACTCCCAGACCATATAGTTCATTTTTGGCAAGTACATTAATTTTGAACTCTTAAAATATATATATTACAATTAATATTATGACTCACAGGGTATACAGACATCAAGCAAAACTGGTAAGTTCTTTGAAATTCAAGTTCAAAAAGTAATGAATTCCTAAAAAATTCAGAAAATATGCAATAAAGTGGTATATAGTGGAAAAATGAAAAGTAGCACATGCATAGGTGTCAGGATATTGTTTGGTTGGCATTCCATGCACAACAAAACATTGTATGTAAATAACTAACAGAGCAATCATCCAGTCAGAAAGAGGGAATAAGGAAAGACCCCCTCCACTATGGAACAATTTCCAACATATCAATACCCACAAAAAGTTGCACACATCTTGTTAGAACAACAACAGAGGTATGATTGTGGTGGAATACAGAATGATGTAATTATTGACCAAGGCAATTTAAAGATGATAACACGTAAAAGCAAAAAGAATACTAGAGGGCAATGCACTAATATGGAATTGCATCCAGCCATATAATGAGAGATAGAAATCTAATGACAATAGCAAAGGACCTAACTGTGGTTTGTGTTTGATAAGTACTTGTAGATAGTGATGGAATCTTACCCTTTTTGCAGAATTCAGTCTCTCAAGACAATTGCACAAAGAATGATTGATACCAAGAGAGAGGTTAGTGTCATCGTTGCCACAAGATATTATATTCTCCAGTTCATTAACCTCAGCTTGCAATTTAGAATATTTTGCATTGCAATTGGACTTGTGTTCAGATTCTTGCATCTCCAGAGCCTGAGGAGACTTTCAGCAATTGAGTCAGGAAACAGACGTAGTAAATAAAAAAGAAAACTCATCAATATTAAATAATGAAAGTCATTACTGTTCATTTATTCCAATATAGAACATGCATATATGTTGAAGTATCAATGATGAGAAAGTGCTGATGTAAATAGAAACTTGTGAGAAAAAAAATTGGATGAACACTTAATTGCTATGTGGGTCTGCAATATGCTCAATTCATATATCAAGCTAATCTTTGCATCTAAAAGAGTCTTGTTTTCAGTATCCGAGGCTTTCTCTTCTGGATTTTTCACAATGCTCACTAATGCTTACATAACAATTCAATCTTTACACAATGAAAAAAAAATCCCAACAGACATATTATCAGTCAAGTTGTGATGAATGACAACATCAGATGGTATTGTGACAAAATTGCATGTGTACATTCCTTCTCTTTTGCTTTCAATACATCAACAATACTATAAAGATTCACCAAAAGAATGTCAAAAGTGGGATTAGTTGGAAGTTAGGCATAATATTAACCAAAAATATTGCCAATCACATGAGTTTTGATGCAAGCTTGAAGTTAATCATGAATGCATAGGAAGCTCTGAATGTGGCATCCAGTTACCTTCAGTGACTGTGAGAGTGATAACAATCTCTGCACCACATCGGTAGTACCCTCCCTACTGATTCTCTCTTGTAGATGTTGCATCTTATTCAAACAATTAGCCTTTCTTTGATTCTGGAGAACAGAACAAGTGTCATAAAAGTGATTATAAACCAAACAATTAGGGTATTTGGGATGATCTAAATAAGTATACTTTTTGACCCAAATAAGATGATTGTAACCCAAATAGGATAATGTGCTAAAATAACATGCCAAACACCCCCTAAATCAATTTTACAAACAAAAAAGAGGCATTTAAGAAAAATGAACCACCTCCTGTCCTTCAATTTTCTTTTTCAACAGGATACTGCAGATTCATTTTCCAAATTTTGAAAATAACAATGAAAAATAAACCAGCCATACACTTGTATTACAGTTCCAGAAGAGGTCTTACCAATTGTTCTAGGTTGGTGTTCACTGTATCTATTGAACTCCCTACATTCTTCAACTCCTCCTGAAGCTGCACAAAAGCATGCTCCTCCTCTTCAATGGAATTTTCCGTGCAAGTAACCTAAGCATTCCACACATAAAAGCCAGAATTGCATTAGAAACTAAACAATGATAATACAACATTTCACTTTCCAGAGAAACTAATGATGCCATTTTATTCACATGCTTCAATCTAATCCAGCATCAATTCAAAAATTTATTGATTGGTTATCAACTCAAACAACAATCTGAATCGAAATGCATGCAGAACCAAACTATACCGGACTAAATGGATATGACTTTTGCTTTGATTAGTTTTAATGTTGGAAGTTTAATGCCAACTAGAACCACAGCATTCCACAGACAAGAAAAAAAATTCTATTAAAAAAGCACTTAAATTAAGAATGGGAAAACATCTTCAAACACTACCTTTACAAAATACACTTCAAATGGGCACAATTATGACAATAAACAACCCAAACAACCTCAAGAGTCGGTAAGCAAACAGACTTAAAAATTGGCCAATTGTTAAAACAGGTGAAGTTGTGCCAATAAAAATGCCTAAAATGGCACAGCATGAAGAAAAGGAATTCAAATGGAACCTTGGCAATTAAATTACCCCAAAAATAAAAAATAAAACACCATCATAAGCATGAATGACTAAGAAAAATGGAAGCGAAGAATAGTGCATGCTACCATGTGTGCGAATATATATCTTGACATAATTTCTTATGTGAAAATTGATAAGTCAGTAATATGGAAGTAAGAGTTACACATATGGGATGCAAAAAATATTGAGCTCCTTCTTACAGATGCAACATTATATACTAAGAATCACAAACATTTCTAAGTAGGTGTTGTGTCCATGCTAGACGTTTGAGTCATCATTTCCATCAAATGCCAACCACATGTCCAAATGTCTCCTATAATATTTTTTTTTATATATAATTTTGTTAAATTGGTCAAATTTGATCCATTGTTGGTTGAGCATCATGGGTTCAAACAACGGAAACAGACTCTCTACACACGAGGATACGACTGTGTACATCACACTAGCACCGTCATTAATCGTCTTAGAACTGGTCAAATTTTGGACACGTGGTGGGTGACACATATCTTTATCACTTAGACACATGAAAGACTAAATTTGAAGAAAACAACTTGAAATCCCATGAGGTGGTGTTTGGGACGTAAGATTTTGACTAAAATAGCCGACAAAAAAATGTTAAAATAATTAATAAAACAAAATATCACATCCTATTCATTAATCAATCATTTTTTCTCTGACAACCCATCTATTCAACTTAAAAAAAAAAAATTCACGAATCATCCCAATTAACCAAAAAGCCAACTAAAATAACCATACATTCATTGAAATCCATCATCATGAATAACCCACATAATCATACCTGTTATCCAAACCAATCTTCATACCAACACCTTCATTGATTTCCAATAATTGATTAATAGAATTGCACATGGTTCACATCAGTCAAGGTTAGTGTAAAACCTTCAACCGGACCAACCTCAGTCAGTTCACAGAAAATGCAATAAAAAAACGAATTTCTGCCATTTTGGGTCCAAAAAGATATCTAATTTGAAATACCCATCTCATGAAAAAGAATAAAATTCAAACTGAAGATCCTCAAATCAAAACAACAGACCAAAAGATAAAATTTCAACAAAGGAGATTGAAAATACTGTATCAGAGAAGCAATCTTTAGGTGTAAAATTTAGAGAGAGACTATAAAATTACCATCTTTAAGGAAGCGCCGGCGAGCAAAGAAAGTGGAATGATGGACCGAAGATCGAAACAAAGCCTCACTGATCGGGAGATAGATCCGATTTCTTGTTCGATTGTTACAAACGGGCTTTATTTTTTTATTTTTTATATTTTTTTTATTAGGGTAAATTACATTGACACCCCTCTATTCTTCTAAAATCACACTGACAACCCTGTCAGCTATCTACCTGCAGCCACCTTCCCCTATCATAATAACCACCATTGATCACACAATCACCCTACCATAACCCACCACCATTGCTTACCTCACTGCCCAAATCAATTCAACCATCACAAAATCGATCATAGAAATCATACATGATTTAGAAAGAAAATGATAGAAAAAAATCAACCACAAATCAATAGTGTGATGACCATCAACCCAATATTTAGGATTTTGTTGTTGATGATGAAGTCTAGATTTTTGTGAGGTAGCCACCATTGATTAGTCATTACAACAAGAAGCCACAACAAGGAGGGCCTTATATTTTTACATATCATTTAAAATAATTATTAAAAAAATTTAAAACCATAAAATTTATTATTATTGTTTTATATTTTAACTATTTACACAAGAAAAAAAATAGTACACAAAAATTTAGAGTAATAAATTAATTGAACATAGTATCACTCAAACATTATTGTTTTTGCATTTATAGTTGTACAATTGAATCAAGATTCAAGAGCTCTTGGTTGAGATTCAATATTCTTTTATACTTTCCAGGAAGTATGATTAAATAAAATTATATTCCATAATTCAATAAGTAACAATCAATTCAATTATAAAATTTTTAATTTTTAAGTAAAGTGAATAGACAATTGAAGTAAAAATTTGAAATGATACAAAATTTAAAGTCATCTACGGGGAATATTAAAACCAAAGAAGTTCAATATCAAAATGGTGAATTGGGTGAAAGAAAGTTTTGGTAAAGTAAAATCAATTACTTAGAGCCCTCTAGTAATTAAAAATAGTATATTATTTTTAGATTTCGTATTAAGCACTCGACGTTGTAACGGCCCTGCAATGCGTGTCACAATTATCTTTATTTAATTATGAGTCAATATGAATTAATTTGAGAATATCTGTCTGAATTAGAAAATATCTGTTGGGGCTACGACTTCGAAATTGAACTTGACGACCTTAATGGGTTAAGAAACCAAAATTGAATATATGGATATGCTAATGGGAATTTTTAGAACCATTTGGGAAATTCAATTACAAATTGATTCCGTCTACTTTGTTAAGTTATGTGTGGTTGGCCTAAATAAATATATATATATATATATATAAGACATGTTATACATATATGAGCTCATCCTTATCAACTAAAACCCGACAAAAATCTATGAGGGAGAGAGAGAGAACTCCAAGGAAGAGAAGAAGGAGAGAGCTTGAAGAAGAAAGAGGAAGAGTAAAACTTTGAGCTCCATTAATCATCCATCTAAGGTAGGATTTCACTCATAATTCCTTGAATTTGAGACATCTATGTGCATATCCTCTTGAATTTAAGCTTAATCAAGGAAGAATCATGCATCTTTGAAAGGGATTTAGACTAGATTTTTATATGTATGAAGTGTTTATATATAAACATTGAAGAAAAATGATGAAAGTCATGAGTTCATGGAAATTAAGAACTTGATTTGAGTTTGATTTATTTGAGTTGAAATTGATTTGTAGTTCATGCATATTTCCATGTTTTGAAAGTGTATTGCATGAATTTTGGCCTTGGTTCGCATAAAATTGGAATTGGAATTGGAAAAGATGAGTTTCCATTAAAAAGCGGATTTTCAGACTGTGATTGCACCCAGACTGCTGAAGCGGCTTGGGCCACCGCTGGAGCAACCAATCCCTTTTTTGGCCAAAATTGTATTCTGAAATCACCGTTTGTGCGGCCGAGGCCACCGCACAAGCGGCCAATAGGGCAGTTTTTTCATTTTTGTTTTCTTTTTGTTTTCTGACTCTAAGCCTTCATTTACATGGTCTTTACGTGTAATTTACATCCATAAGCATCTCATAAGCATGAAAGAAATTAAAAAAGAATAAAAGCAACTAAACGAATAAGTAACGGATAACCGAATAAGGTTAAGAATCAATTGAATGACTTAAATGTGTATTGAGAAATTGTGCTATGAATATTTGTGTTTATAGGTCAAGACTGGAAAACCGAACAATCGGTTTTGGAAACCCACTGTGAGTAACATTTCTGTAAAGATATATTAATATGCTCTATACTTTAAATGTTATATGAAATGCTATATGATATGATACATTTCTGAAATATGATTTTGATTCTGTGAACGAATATCCGGTTTGTAAATCTAGTATGGCATCCAAGGATAGTCCCAAGTCATGGGGGACGACACGTTAGTGCGAGTCCATGATATGCATGTGATTACAAGACCTCGTTAGCCACTTCATTATGGTGATATGTGTTTAATCGGTATCCGAAACCGATTACTCTAGTCGGAAGATGTTATGTAATGTTCCTTGGGATGTACCAGTATTATGTTCTGATATGAGACTGATATGATAGATATGTATGATCGATTTTCTATATATGACATGATTTGGAATTCGTTCACTAACCTCTTTACTCTAATGTTATTCACTGGGTTTTAGCTCACTGTTTTTATATTTATGTATAGGTAGGCGTTTTGGAAGATAAGTCTAGAGGGAGTCTTTAGCCGAGCCACCATTTTGAAGCCTACCGAGTTCTTTTGAGTGCCTCTGAGTTGAGGCTAGACCTAGAAGGCCATTGTCAAGCTTTGATGATGGTGTACACTTTTGACATGTGCATATGTTTTGTATGAGATATTATGTTATAAGTTATGTATCGTTATGTGGGTAAATTAACATTTATATGTGTACATATTTGTTCATATAGATGCAAAGTTCATTGGACTATTGATATTTTTGTATATTGTTTCCGCTAGCCTCGGTTATTTTTTATTGTACAGGAAGGTCTTTGATAATCTCGGATTACTGGCCGGTCACTTTATAGACCCCTTATGGGGCGGGGTTCGGGTAGTGACAGACGTAGTTGAGTTTTGATAAGTTAAAATTAAAGTAATGGAAATCATCTACATATAAGAGCAGCTTTGTTTTTGAGTTTGGTGTTAAGAGTTTAGAGTTAAGTGTGATCAAAATAATTTCATTTAATTGAGGTCTTAAGAAAAAAAAATTACCCAATATTATAAGATTTTTTTATTTATTTATTTTTTTTTTATTTTTTTTTTTTTACATAAGGCCTATTTTTTAGCTCAAAACAGTTGAAGTAAAATTTTGAAATGATACAAAATTTAAAGTAATCTAAAGAAATTATTAAGACCAAAGAAATTCAATATCAAAATGGTAAATTGGGTTTGGTAAAGTAAAATCAATTACTTAGAGCCTTCCAGTAAAAAAATATAGTATACTATTTTTAGGTTTGGTATTAAGCACTCGACGTAGTTGGGTTTTGGTAAGTTAAAATTAAAGTAATGGGAATCCTGATCTACATATAAAAGCAGCTTTATTTTTGAGTTTGGTGTTAAGAGCTTAGAGTTAAGTGTGATCAAAATAATTGAGGTTTTTCATTTAATTAAGGTCTTAGGGAAAAAAAAAATTTATCCAATATTATAAGAATTTTTTTTTTACATGGAACCCTATTTTTCAACTTAAATTTGGAGGCCCAAAACAGCGCCTTTGCCGGCTTACTCCTAAAGCCAGCCCTGACAACAATTCTTATCTCATCTCTCATAATCGATGTTTGGTTGTGGAGGTAGTGTAGCCCTATTAGAAAGAAGGTTAACAAGAGTATTTTTGATATTTTATAATATTAAATCAATGACATCAGTAAATTCCGTTGGGTTAAGTAATGGTTGATTAATGGATGGATCCATACGTTACACAAAATTATAAAGTAAGCGAGTTCAGTGATATTTCAGACAATACAAGGGCTAATAGTGATATTTCAACTAAACAGAAGGGGTGTCGATGTAATTTACCCTTATTATTATTATTATTATTTTAAAATTTTGGCTAAATTACATTGATCTTCCTTGAAATTTGAAAAAAATAAAATAATAAATGCCACAATTTTAATATAAATATATTGAATTCTCTTGAAATTTTAATTCATATAGCATTTAATTAATAAATTATTAAAAATGCCACTTCCCAAATAGGCCTAAGTTTGCCAAATGAATTAAGATATTTTTAGTTGAATGAAAAAATTTAGTGAATAAATTGATTTTTTGGCCTTTGTCTGAGCAAGTGTAACGTTAAAAACAAATCCCAACCAATTGGCCTTTGTTTAATAATTTGATTATTCATAGTGATGTTAAGGGCTCACGGGCTATATGAGCCACATACGACAAGTGAGGCTCATTTAGCAAGAAGCGACAAAACACGGTTGCTAGGGTTGGGGGAGGAACTCTTCTACGGGTGAATTGACCGAAATACCCTCAGATCTTTTTCCAAACTCATTTCGTCCTTACGCATCACAACACACACACACAACACAAGCAACACAGCTAGGGCACGGAAGGAGCGACCCAGGCGATCTCTCCCAACCACTGGTGACGACATCCAATCTACGGCTTGGCTAGACCGATCGGCACCGGCATAGGCTTCTGGCGGCGGAGAACTTGTCGATACACCACCGATTAACTGGTAACTCTTCCAAATCAGAACTGATTTCGTAGATCGTAATGCCCAATGCTTCATGAATGGAATGTTTATATTTTTTTCTACGTTTTGCCTTCCCCCACTTCAGATCGCAGTGTATTTTGGCCTGTATTGATGGTATGTCGTTGTAGATTTGCGGATCTGGGGATATTAAAATTTTTTCCTTGTTAATTTTTTTGTAATCTGTATTAAAAATTTTAAAATCCAAATATCCCGATCCACAAAAATCTGTATTACAATTTTTTTCTTGTTAATTTTCTTCCCCCAATGTTTTTTTTCATATTTTTTTCTTCCCCCCCTTAAAATTAATTTGCCGATTTGGGGATATCTTCGTATGTCATTGTAGAATTTTCGTTCAAATAAGCAGATGATAAATTACAATTCATAAAATTAATTTTCGTTCAAATAAGCAGATGATAAAATTAATTAATTTGGAACTGTGGCCTGTACTCACATTTTAATTTACATTTCTTAAATTATATTGGTTATCAAATTAATTTCATTTTTTTTTCATATTCTGTTCTTCATCAATACAGACTCACATTGTAATTTACATTTTTTCAAATATATGTATGTGTTTTTTATTAATTACATTTTTTAATTTTCAGATTCTGTTGTTCATGAATTAATACGCACATTGTAATTTACATTTTTTAAATTATATTGCTTATCAAATTAATTTCATTTTTTTTCCATATTCTGTTCTTCATCAGTACAGACTCACATTGTAATTTACATTTTCTCAAATATATGTATGTGTTTTTTTTTAATTACATTTTTTACTTTTCAGATTCTGTTGTTCATGAATTAATACTCACATTGTAATTTACATTTCTGAAATTATATTGGTTATCAAATTAATTAAAATCTTTTTTCCAGATTCTGTTCTTCATCAGTACAGACTCACATTGTAATTTACATTTTTTGAAATACATGTATGGGGTTTTTATTAATTACATTTTCTAATTTTCAGATTATGTTCTTCATGAATAAATACTCACATTGCAATTTACATTTTTTTGTTAAAATAATTGGTTATCAAATTAATTACATTTTTTTTTCCGATTCTGTTTTTCTTCCATAAATACTGACATTGTAATTTACATATTTTTAAGTGGAATAAGGAAAAATAATTATACAATTGATGAAATTTTTCTTGGTGCAACTTGGACACATAAACACTTGCAACAAACACAGGACTGACTTCGACCATACATAGAAAAATTTTATACGACTACAAAAATACAAATATTTCTTCATTATTCCATTACATTGTAATTTCCTCAACAACCAAAAAAAAAAAAAAAAAAAGGAGATGACCAAAAGAGGGTGTCAATCACGTACGTTTTATTCCAAAACTCATGGCAAGTGTGGTCTCATTTCAAGCATAACATCACCCTTTCGGAGTAACCTAAAGTTACATTAACACCCTAACCCCTTTCAAACAAAATTTTTCAATCCCGGCAACTACCACTTTGCAATTGTCCACACTAATTTTTTATAATTTTTTTTTTTTTTATCAACGAAATTTAGTTATTAGTTATACATATTGTCAAACACTTGAGGCAACCAATGTACTACTGCTTGGAGATGCACAATACCCTTATCATAATTACGTGTCCATGGTCGGAATCAGAAACTCTCATTTTGTTAAGATTTGTACGTTTCAATGTTCAGTCATGTACATTTAAAAACATATTTACGCTATTATTTGTAAATCGTAGCATGGCTTCGTTTACATCTACTGCAACTTCCACTACATGGCCACGAATGTGTGCCTGCGGACATGGCCCCTGTGTTGTTAAGATTTCCAGGTCCACCAAAAATCCAGGGCGTCCCTACTTTGCATGCCCCCGCCCTTTGGTGAGTGACCCATTCTTTTAGGTCATAACTGCCTTTCGTTAACAACCCATGAAACTAATAGTTCCATAATTTGCACTCATCAGCCCTGTGTCAGTTGGATTGGTTGGTGCGATGAACCCAGGCGAGAAAACCAAGACTATGCGTCACCCAGGGATGAATTTGTCATGCAATTGCGGGCTGATGTCATAGACCTTCAACAATCCTTCTGTGTCCTTAAGACCATCGTGTATGTGCTATGCATTGTCGTTGTCGTTTTGTTGTTCCGTATGTAAGCAACGTTACGTACATGCAGTATGTAAAAACACGTTACTATGTTGCTTCTTTATTGGTAATATGTAAAATAGTATGTACAAACACGTTACTATGTTGGTAGTTTCGAAACGGTAGACGTATTACTGACTATCATAACTATGTGCACTTCTAACTTCCATGCAACCTGTGGTACTATATAATTAATGTGCAATGTTTAAATGCTGCGTAACTTAGCATCCTATCTCTCTGTTTATTTGTTATTAATGTGTAATGGCTTATGAGTTTGTATGTAACAACCATATGTGTGATGGTAATCTTTTGTAAACGAACATTAGTAATGGCTTCCGTACGTACTTCTCCGCGTACCAAATCGAAAAGCAAAGGCGTTGTCACTGACAAGTCAAGCAATCTTGAAGATACACACAGTCGTTTAAGCCACAAGGCCACATGGGACAGTGCCTCAACCCGCGTATTTCTGCAACTGATTGCGAATGAGATAAGTAAAGGCAATCACCCATTCCTAGTCCTCAGCCAAGCAGGGTACAAGTCGTTAGGAAGAAAATTTGAGAGAAAAACAGGAAGACAACATGGACTCAAACAGTTGAAGAATAAGTACATGCGTCTGAAAAAAGAGTGGCAAGCTTGGACAAAATTGATGGATTCAAGCAAAGGAGTGTCAGGTATAGGGTTTGACGTTGACACCGGTATGTTTCAGGCACTTGAGGAGTGGTAGGACAAAATGGAATCGGTAAGAACATGTACTGTTATATTTCGTATGTGTCATTCACCAGTATATTTTTAACTTTTGTAGTTCAATTGTTATTAATTAAATCAAATGTAACATCATTCTCTTTCATATTTCTCTATTTCAACAGATAAACAAGATGTGTGCAAAGTTCAGGAAAAAAACCTTGGAACATCGTGACTTGATGGAGACCGTCTTCATGGGGGCATCAGCTACTGGGAAGCACCATTGGACCCCGGGCGAGGAACTTCCTGAAGTTGCTGAGGACTCATCTGATTCAGTGCACAGTTTGGGGGCCCAGCCATTTGCTGATCCGATACCCGCAGGAGTACAGGACGTGGATTCAGATTCTTCACTGGAGCATGTTCCGATTGAAAAGGAGAAAAAGAGAAAGACGCCATCAAGCAGTGTTTCAAAGTCGAAGAAGGCAACAAGTGGCGCGTCAGTTATTGCGGAAAGCATGAACAATCTTACCAATGTGGTGCGTACAAAGAATCAGCAGGTTACGGTGAGGCATGTCACAGGCAACGAATCGCTTTTTACTATTTCGGAGTGTATGCATCGCCTGACAGGTATTACATCGCTGGCTGGTACGCCCTTATTCCACTTCGCCACATCACTTATGGATAACGCCGATTTACGTGAGGTTATGATGTGCTAGCCTGATGACGACTCCATCATAGGGTGGCTTACCCAGAAGCAGCTCCAGTGCACTACGTCGGCGCCTTTTGCAAATCTGTTCGGGGCTCGCCGGATGTGATGCAGCGCTTCTATCATTGCTGAATATGCCTTTCCTTCTATTGCTTTCTATAAACTTTTACTTATGTTTATGTTGGCACTGTATTAAAATAGGATGGTTGTGTGGCGACTTTATTTTTTATTTTTTTGTCGTTCGTTTATGTTTTTTCTTGCAACCTATGGTTCCCAAAACTTTTAGGTATGGATATGAATGGGACATAAATGGGATGCCATTTGCTGAAACAGGATGGTTGTGTGTGCACACTTTGTGAGACATGAATGGGATGCTTATGTTTGAAGTAAATGTATGGATTTTTTGTACAATTGGGTACAACCGATTTCCTTGCTAGGTTTGTGTATGTTTATAGTTTCCAAAGTGCGATGTTATTAGCAGTTTAGCAGGTTCACAATTTTCCCAATTTTCACTTCATTATGCGTTAAAACATACATTCGTCACAGCATTGGCGCAATAGGGTTGTGAACATGTTGCATTTTTAGTATTGCAAATTTACAAATTAATGGAATCCGATTTGGGGAAGCAAACTGATTGAAACGGTGCCACTCTTGTAGGTTTTGAATCAAGGAAGACGTAATGAATCCCTGGGATGGAAGCTACAACGACGAAATAACGGAAATGCTTAATCAAATGGCCGTCCAGGTGCAACAAGAACACAACTGCACAATTGTACAAGCATGCTAGTATGCGACAGAGTGGTACGAAAAACACATTGCTAAAACGCCATGTCGCACTTCTATACTGACCGGGAATGCATGGATATCTGAACTATATGCTGGACATATGGGCCGATTTGAGGAAAACGTGTCCATGCCGAAGGAAGTTTTTGTTGCACTGTGTCAAACATTAGTGAATGATTTTGGGTTACAAGTCCCGCAACGTCCACATGGTTTAGCTGTTGAAGAAAGCGTTGTAATGTTTATCCATGTGTTGAAAGGCAAGCAAAATCGGGAAATCCAAGAACGGTTCCAACATTCGGGGGAGACTGTGTCTCGGCACGTGCATAACGTATTAAATTCCATGAAGCAGTTCACTGTTGTCCATTGCCGGCCCACATACAATCAGCATCGTATACATCCATACGTGCGGTCTAGACGTAAATACCTACCGTTCAAGATACAACCGAAATGCATTATTTACATATACATAAAGATAAACTTTTATTTTGTTTTTATTAGTAACTGGACGTGACGTTCGGAAAATACAAAACAGTGTACATTTTTTTAAGCAACAAAAGAATTGGGTTGTTTGCAGGACTGCATTGGCGCAATAGACGGAACACATGTAAGTGCATGGGTGACGGGGCCAGATGCAGCAACATATTTCGGTAGGAAATATTGTCACACGCAAAATATCATGGCCGCAGTCGATTTTGACATGTGTTTCATATTCATCTCGTGCGGATGGGAAGGAAGTATGCATGATAGTCGCATATTCAACGAGATACTACATAATGACAATGTCCCATTCCCACATCCTGACGAAGGTAACACATGCCCATGTCAATTAGATTTAGGGGGTTCTCAGTACAAATTGTAGGTGTCATACGTTGTCGTAATTTCTGCAGGCAAATATTATCTTGTCGATTCGGGTTATCCAAACCGGACAGGGTACTTAGCACCATTCAAAGGCCACCGTTACCACCAACAAGAATTTCGACGTATTGAACGGAACACGACGGCAAACACGCCAAGGGAATTATTTAACAAAGTGCACTCGTCCTTACGCAGTGTGGTGGAACGCACCTTTGGTGCCTGGAAAAATCGATGGGGGTTTATTCGAGACATGCCTCGGTATGACTTTGCAAATGTGCAAGTGCAGTTAGTAGGTGCGTCAATGGCATTACATAATTATATACGCCGCAACACAGGTAACCCTACAAATGTTCATCCAATCTGTGACGAGGAAGAGGCTATGACAATAATAAATGCCATACCAGAAGTTGAACATGACGAGGATGGTTTAATGGTTGGGGATGAGGACCCACATATGGCATTGGTTCGCCTTCACATACGCGACAAATTATGTTACATGCGTAAGAACGGAATGTTAGGAAATATATAAAAGTTGACCTAATTTCCGTAGGGTTGTAACATTACTAATGACACACGTGGAACAGACTGTATTGAAATATATAATCATGTACAATATGTATGTGTTTACACGGGGATATACCCCCTTGCAGTTGGTGACGTGCCTCACTTTGAAAAACCAAAATGCACGAGATCGGAAATGCTTATAATATTTTGAATATTTAAGCAATATTTACGATGCCATTTTTTTGACAATAGTAAATGCCAATATTTACATTTTTTTGTTAAAATAATTTTGTCAATATTAAAAATATTAAAATGTTTCTCATTAAATTTTTTTAATATTTGTTTTCCACTTTTTCTGATTAAATTATTTAGAATATTTACATTATTGTAATACTTAAAATGAAATTAAAATTAAACTTAAAATAAAATTAAAATTAGCCAAAAATCGTAAATTAAATCACATGAACTAAGTAAAGTATAAAATGAAAATTAAAATTAGCCAGATCCACAAAAAAAATAATAAATAAATTATTTTAACAAAATAAGCCAAGTAAAACCGAAAAAAAATAAAATAAAAAATAATAAAATTTAAACAAGATACGCCAAATCAAAAAAGAAAAAAAAAATATTTTACCAAAATAAAATAAAAAATAAAAAAAAATTTAAGCAAAAAATGCCCCACACTTGCGACGAAATTAAAATAAATAAATAAATAAACAAAGCAAAATATGGGAAAACCAAACCAAAAAAAAACATAAAAAAAAAAAAAAAACGCCAAAAAGGGCAGTTTGGTAATTTGACATGATGACACCTCACCAAAAAGCCAAAAAAGCTAAAAAGCCCTTCCCAAACCAGGTTTTTGAGCCCCAAGCTCATATAGCCAAAAAAGCCAAAAAGCCAAAAAGCCAACCCACTTCCCAAACGGAGGCTAAAACAAGGGGTGGTTTGGGTTTACTTATTTGGTAATTTTTTAATTTAAAAAAAATGTATAAAAATAGAGAGATAATGTAATAACTTGTAACAAATAAGTAAATATTTAGATTGTTGTCAAATCATCGCTTAACAGGCCAATAAGTTTTGTTTATAATGACCCAAATAAAAAAATATTATCTTAAACTTAAAAGGGAAATCCTTGGTGTCTCGAATTGAGCTGCCTCGAATGGTTGGAATTTCTGTTTACCGGATGACCGGCCGAACAACCGGGTGAAACACTTGTCTACCGCGGTTGACACCTTGTCGACTGTAGCTGTCAGCTGTAGACACCCCATTTTTGACGGCCCTTAAAACTTGGGCGCCATTGATTGATCACTCGATGATAAAAGTTATGTTGTGCAAATGTTCGATTTCTTCAGCAAGAAGAGCTTCTAAATCCCAACCTTACACCCCATTTTGGACCAAAACTATTTTTGACCAAAATTATTTTAGACTTTAAAACCCTCTTTTTCAAAATATTTTTTAAAATGTTTCTACGATGTTCTGAGACTCGTATTTCGTTAAAAATTGCACTTTTCGGTAAATCGAGTAAGGCTAAAGTGGAAATAAATGGAAGAGAGGTGAACTCTTTGAAAAATCAATAAAAACATATTATTTAGAGGTTTGGAGTTGAAAAAAATAAGAGGGGAGGGACAGAAAAAAACTAGTTGGGGAAGAAGTAGGGCACCAATTCGTTGAGAAAGAAAATGAGTAGCCTTCACTAAAATAGACATATCTCTGTGCAAAATTAGAATTTAGATGTGAGGATGCCACCATCGGAAAGTAGACTTCCGGGGTTTCAATTTAGACTCAAGAATGACCTAAAACCGAGTTCAGCTGAGGGAGATATGCCATTTTGAAGTCGAGCCTGGAAGTAGATTTTTACCTGCCGGCCACTTGTGTAAAAAGCCAAATTTTTGCAGATATTTGTTGCTAGTTGTTCCCACACTGCACCAGCTGTTCCTATACAAATATTTCCGAGATAGACACCTGGTTTTCTATATATACCTCCCCTCTTGCTTTCAAAGTTGGAAAAATTTAGGAGTGAGAAAATATTTTTGGAAGAGTAAAATTTTGGAAAAATTCTCTCTACAATTCTCTCTCTCTCTCTCTCTTGTAACTTACATTACCTTTGCTCAAACACTCTAAACCAAACCTAGAAAGTTCCTTGCTGAGGTGATTTGAGCTTGTATTTTAGCTCTTGAAGCACTTGAGAGTGTGAAATTGGTGGTTTGTAACTCAAGGTTTCATTCCTCTTCAAGATGTATACTTTCTAGTGCTTTTTGTACCATCTTTACACTACTTGTTTTCTATTATTTCTTGCTGTTTTTGAGCTGTTTATTACCTGTGTTTTGGGTTGAAACTTGTGGTTTAAGGCCATTAAAGGTAGAGGGGTTGATAACCTTTCTTTGAACCTTGCTTCTAAGGCCTTTGCCCTTGTATTTCCCACCTTCTCATCACCTTTTTTTTGAGCTTTTTACCACTGATTTTCAAAGATTTTTCAGAGGCAAAAATCATGTTTTGAAGTCCCAAAAGTGGAGGTGTTAGCCTCCCCTTCTTGTGCTTGTGTGCTAGTTTTAATTCCTCAATATTTTAGCTAGTTATTGTAGTTATTTTTATCTTAATTCTAGCACATTTTTGGGCTGTTTTAGGACTGTTTTTATGTGTTAGCTTCATTCATGCTTTGTATAGTATGCTTGTAGTGTAATGGTCCTCACAAGCTTAGTGTTTTAGGTATTAGACACCAACCTATTTGAGTTGATAGTATTTATTTCAAGCTTTCCATACTTGTGATAATCTCTAATCATCTCTGCAACCTCTCTCATTTCTTGGCTTTTTCTTTGTTTTGAAAGTTGTTTCAAACTAATTGCTTGTTTAAGCTTAAGATAGAGGTAGTGTGCTTAATGGTTTAATCCTTTTGGGAGTTCATTACCAACAGCATGACACTTCTCTCATGCCTAAAACAACACTTGGTTTCGTGCTTCTTTCCATTAGTGGACTTAAAGCTCATTATTGGACTCAATTGGTTAATGAATGAGAAGGTAATTAAAAGAGGTGTTAACTTGGGCTAAAATGGAATAAGATAATAAAAGGTGTTGTGTTCAATCGGACGTTAATTGAATACATGGAGACTTGGCCTATTTCATACTGGTTAGTGATAAAATGGTCCAAGGTTCCAAGGTCAACCACTTCCCTTGATCAATCCATGATCAGGAGAAGGTTTTGTTGGTCTTTTGTTATGCATTTATTGAAATTGTGTCCCTTGATTCATAAGTCATCACGCAATGAAATTGCGTCGATTGATGATTTGCGAATCAAGCCTACTCTTCGTTTGACTTGTTTGTTGATAAGGAGAGGCAAGGTGGACAAACATCCCTTGAAAATACTTTGGTTTGTGCTCTGTTTGTCCTCTGTTGCTGCAGGGAAGAACCAAAATCAGTGGCCGACTGGCCACTTTTACTGGACGACAACCCACTATTAGTGGCCTGCCGGCCACTACTTTTGGGTTGCCGGCTACTTTTCAGCCAGGTAGTGTCCTTTTTCCAGTAGAGCAAAGTAGAGGCTGAGGTGAAAAATAGTGCATTTTTCCAACTGTGACTGTGCAATAGAGGCATTTCGGTAGCAAAATAGAGAACATTATCGGGCGAAAATCCGCATCCATGCGTGAGCCATCCCTCGATTCTCAGGATCCGTGAAGTGATGTTGTAATATTAGTATGTTATGCTTGAAGTAGTGGATTTGTAACTAATAGAATAGCTAGTTAGTTTCGTGTTGTACTTATGTAATTAGTTAGAATAGTTAGTTAAATTTTATTGTTGTAATAATTAGTTAATTAGCTAGTATAGTTAATTTATTTCATTTAGGTTTGTAATAGTTAGTTAATTAGGTAATTAATTAGCTAGTCCATTTATTTAGACCCTTCTGCGTGAGGGCAAAAATTGTAATAATGTATATGTCTTCAAACCCCACGTTTTTCTCCATTTTATTTACTTGCTTATGATGGATAGTTTAGAACATCATGTTTCTTTTAGCATATTTCATGTTTGCATCCACTTGTCTTGCATGAATCGAGGCTCGGTTCATCATTCTAACGATACGTTGTCGTTTAAATACTTTATTGAAAACGTGTTAAACCACATGCTATCAAATTAATTCACATGTCATAATTAGTAGCCGAGTCTATTAGTTACATATCGCATGTGTTGCATTAGTTAGGAACATGCATGTTTTTTAACTCTTTTGTTTCTTTTGGCTTGCCTTGGAGTACTAGGTAAGCTTTTATTTGCTTTAGCATATTGCACGAGTGTGATTATTGCCATGTCTAGCATGCTTGCTATGAGGCTAATTGTTTAATTGATAAATTGCTTAAATGCCTGTGGATGAAGGCTAATTGCTTGAATTAAAATAATTTGAGTAATGTGCATATAAGATCACTTTTTCGAGTGGTACATATTCGAAACAATTTTCAAACATACATAAGATCAAATGTTCCAATTTTGCAAATTAGTGTGTATTTGTGTGTGCATCACATAGTAACAATAGCCTAATAATCAGAATAAGAGCATATAATGTAAATAAGAATCACATCATGATTAGTAGAGGCCGATCTTTGATCGGACAAGTGGGGTGCTCAATTCATGACCTTCTCCTCTCATACCTAAGTTTCCAAGCCAAGACAATTGTAACATGCCCAGGGGGTACCCGCGCGCGTTAAACAGTTTGGACTCCTGAGATCTCTTTGATCTAGCCTCACGAGTGTAATGTGAAACATAGATGAGAGTCCAGATTTGGCAACTTTTAGTGAAAATCCATTTTATTGTAACTTTGTCAAAAATGGACTGCGTCATCAGATCTCAGAGTCGCTACCTAATATTTTGGAAAATTAGGAAACCCATGACTCAGTGCCAAGGCCACTGTTCGTCGTAACCAAGGATGCTTGGCTCAGAACCTTAGGTATGAGAGGGGAAGGTAAAAAAATGAGCACCCCCACTCACCCGATCAAAAGATCGGCCTCTACTAAACCATGATATGACTTTTTATTTTCTTTATATGTTCATGTTCTGATTATTGAATAAATCCTAAAATTTACTATGTGAAGCATACAAGGTATAGACTAGTTTGCTCAAATTGGAACAATTCAATTTCATGTTTGTTTTTCGAAAAGGAGTTTGAATTTGCCACTTGACAAAGTGGGCTTAAAGTTTGTGAATTTGCCACTACAAAGTGGGCTTAAAAACGTACAATCGTTGAATCATTTCAATTTAAGCAACAAGCCTTCATCCACAGGCATTTATACAGTTATATCAAGTAAACAAGTAGCCTCATGGTAAAATGCTTACACATAGCAAGAAAAACACACACAGATGGGATGCTAAAGCATAAAAACTCACAGATTGACCGACGTCCCTCGAACAGCTACAAAACAAAGTTAGAAAAATATGCATGATCTTATATACAAAATCCTAATGCAATTCACTCATGAGATGCAACTAAAGATTCGGCTTCTAAGATGTGGCATGTGAATCATTGCAACACTTGCGATAGTACACAAAATCAT
Organism: Camellia granthamiana; assembly: GCA_036172215.1. NCBI lineage: Eukaryota > Viridiplantae > Streptophyta > Magnoliopsida > Ericales > Theaceae > Camellia > Camellia granthamiana. The sequence continues at coordinate 16,776,109 of CM069916.1, read as the reverse complement.
ATAAGAATTGATGAAATCCACTCACAAAGATGCAAACTTAGCCGAATCAATATGTATGAAACATGGATGCAAAGCATGGATATGCATGGCATGTCAGATATATACATATGTACAGTTAGGGAAAGCGATTAAAGAATGGGATAGATAAGAAGCGGGGATGGGGAATTATTACAACATTTTAAATATTACAAATCTGAGGGAGATAAATAAAATAAAATCCTCACAAACACTCAAAATAAAAAATAAATAAAATAAAAGCTTCATGTTTTTTAGAACCGCCGGCGGAAATTGGTCAATATTGGGAGATTACGCCATCTTGTTCGGAAGAAACTAACCGGCCGGCCAACTAGGCCAAGCAAAACCTGTCTTGTTGCGAAACCAAGAAAATGAACAAACAAAAATATGTAGGTGGCTCAACTAACCACTACCGGTTAGATTTAAAAAAAACAATAAAACAAATATAAAATAAAATAAAAAGTGCAAACTCATAACATAAACCTAAAGCAATAAAACAAATATAAGATAGAACATGCAAGATTATAACAGAACTAATATGAGACTAAGATTAAAAATAAATAAATATGAGGTAGAACATGCAAGATTACAACAAAACTAATATGAAATTAAACCATGCGAATAAAAATAAATAAAGAAATAAATAATTATGAGCTAAACAAACCACTAGGATTATAACAACACACTATGAAATATAAAGTAAGAAAATAAATATGAGATAAACAATATAAGAAAATGAAAGACTAATAATTCACCTTCCAAAGAAAGATTGAACTTCTTGATTTCCAAACTTCCTCTTGATCACCCTCAAGTGTAGGAAGTGTGTTCTCAAATCCTCAATTCAAAATTATGGAGTTTATGGAGTTTGTGGTATAGAAAGTGGTTAACTCTCTAGTTTTTCTCACTTTCAATCATTAAACACTCTTTCTTATGATCAAGGCAATTGATCTTTGGCTATATCAGAATTTTTGGAGTGGTTTTGGTGTATGGAAATGAGGAATTTCAGTAGCTATGGAAGGTATGGGGTGTATATGGAAGATAGGAATATTTTTGGCTCAAAAACTCAATTTTTCTCTTTTTTTTTTCACTCTTTTCTCACTCCTTTCTCTTCAATTTTGTGGTCCCTCTCCTCTCTTACAATATGATCATTCTATATAGGCAATGAGGGAGAGTAAAGGTCAAAAAGAAGGTGGGAGACAAGGTGGGAGACAAGAATGTGATAAGAGGGCAAATTTTCAAGGTGGTTGCATGGGATACTCCTTTATGAATGCAAACAAAACCTCTTTTTGATAATGGGGGATGATTAGGTATAATGGAGGATGAGTGGATGCACTTGAATGGCTCAGAAAATAGGTAAATGGGTTGTCCCAACCGAACCAAAACCAAGAAAAAATGGGCTATTGTAGTTTTGGGCCGAGTCAACAAAATCTGCTTTTAAGCCCAACTTCAAATGGGCATATCTCCCCCATATGGACTTGGTTTTAGGCGGTTCTTGGGTCCAAATTGAAGCCCCAGAAGTCTACTTTCCAATGGTGGTAGCCTAAAATTTAAATTCCAAGTGTACAAAGAGATATGCTTAATTTAGTAAAGGCTGTCTCGGGCTGGGTCAACAAAATCTGCTTTGAAGCCCAACTTCAAATAGGCATATCTCCCTTATTTGGACTTGGTCTAAGGTGGTTTTTGGGTCTAAATTAAAGCCCAAGAAGTCTACTTTCCAATGGTGGTGGCCTCATATTTAAATTCCAAGTGTACAAAGAGAAATGCCTAATTTAGTGAAGGCTGCTCATTTCCTTCTTAATGATTTGATATTTATTCTTTTCCTAAACCAGTTTTCTTTCATCCCCTCCTATTTCCTTCAACTCCAAACCTATAAAGAAGATTTTTTTAAATATTTTTCAAAGAAGTTCACCTCCCTTCCATTTATTTCCACTTTGTCCTTACTCGGTTTACTGAAAAGTGCAACATTTTAATCGAAATGGGAGCCTCGGGACATTGTAGAAACATTTAAAAAAAAAACATATTTTGAAAAGAGGGTTTTAAGGTCTAAAATAGTTTGGCCAAAAAATGGGTGAAGGTTGGGATTAAAACTTAAATTCCATCTTTCTTACTGAGAATTTTGTGAGAAACACATTCTAATTGTCATCATCGGGTAATCAAAAGATAGCGCCCAAGTCTTAGGGCCTGTCAAAATGGGGTGTCTACAACAATCTTGGTGCTGACGGATACGTGGCCTTTGGCACGAGTCATGAGTTTCCTAAAATTTTCAAAATATTTAGGTAGCGACTCTGTATCTAGCAAAGCAGTCCATTTTTAGCATTTTGATTCAAAATCGATTTTCTAAAAGATTTGCTGGATTTAGACTCTTTGGTATTTATCTATTTCACATTGTACTTGTGAGATCAGATTTAGAACCGTGGGAGTTTGAACTGTAAGGCTAGTCGTATCTGAAAGGAGCATGAAAAGTCGAGCTACATTAGCCTTTTTGCTGGACGACAGACAAAGTGAAATTCAAGCCATTCGAGGTACGTAGCATTGCTTAATTCAAAAATATATTTTCCAAGTCATCAAACTTTAAAAACATAATTCTTAAATCTAAATTTAGAGTTTATCTTCTATGATCTAATTAAAATTTTGATTTTGTTAACACGTATCGTTAAGACACATAATTAAGTTCTTGTTTGGTAAATATTTTGGAGCTAAAAGTACAAAAAAGACAAAATAGGTTATATAAGTCAATAAGATAAAATGTCACATCCAAATCATAATCATTACATTTTTCTCTCACAAAAGCTAAAAAAGCCCAAAAATAAAACCAAACGAGGCTAAAAAAGTCCCAATACAAAAAAGTTGACTACCGTAGCCAATGACAAACAAAGCTTAAGAGTATTAAAAAATTTATACCCTCTCTATATTATTTATATTTTCATTCAAAATAAATTAAAATTTTAAATTTTTAACATGTACTCCAAAATTACACATTAATAAAATTTATTAGAAATTATTATCAAATATTATTTATTAGAAGTTATTATTAAATATTATTTAGTGTGTCACACCTATGTAAGATTTTCATCACATTTTTGTAATATTTTTGTTCAGAGTAATATTACAAATTCATCTTTATCAATCTGAAAATTATTCAGAAATTAATTTCCATCACACCTCATATGAACCTCACATAAACTTTATATTACACAAATTAGTTTTCACACTACAACATTTTCTTAATTTAGTGACATTTGAAAGTGCCACAAAACTATTATTCTAATGACATTTTTCAGTCTTGTGGCATTTTGAATAAATGCCATTTTTACTCGTGCTATGGTAGATACTAGTACCATTGTAGATACTTGCAAGTGCCACTACATCATTATGACTAAAAACTTTCAATAACATTTTGATGTCATGATGGATACTATTTGTGACACTATTAAGCGCCATTAAAAAAGAGTTAGTAACATTTCTAAGTGCCATTACACCATCAAGACTACATACTTTTAGTGACACTTTAATGTCATGGTAGACACCATTCGTGACGCTATCAAGTGCCATTAAAGAAGACTTGCAATTTAAAAAATGCCACTACATGATTTTTTAATGATGCATGTGTGGCTTGTTTTTCGTGCTCTTTTCGGATACGACTAGCCCCACAGTTCAGACTCCTGTGGTTCTGAATCTGATTTCACAAAGTGCAATGTGAAACAGTGAAAATACAAAAGAGTCCAAATCCGGCAATTCTTTTGGAAAATCGATGTTTGAATCAAATGCCAAAAATGGACTGCTTTGCCAGATTCAGAGTCGCCACCTAAATATTTTGTTTTGGGGAAATTTAGGAAACCCGAGACTCCTGCCAAAGGCTGCTTATCCGTCATCACCAAAGTGTCTCGGCTCGGGAACTTAGGTACGATGAGGGAAGGTCATGAATTGAGCACCCCACTCGCCCGATCAAAGATCGACCTCTACTAATCATGATGTAATTTTTATTTACATTATATGCTCTTGTTTCGATTTTATTAGGCTAATTTATTGTGTGATGCACACACAAAGTATAGACTAATTTGCAAAAAAAAAAAAATGGAACATTTGATTTCATGTTTGTTTGAAAAATTATTTTTTGATACTCGTCACTTTGAAAATGTGAGTTTGTATGCACATGAATCAATTTGTCCCAATTTAAGCAATTAGCCTTCATCCACAAGCATTCAAACACTTATATCATTTAAGCAATTAGCCCCATGGAAATATACTTGGCATGGCAATACAAACATTCGATGCAAGATGCTAAAACTCAAAATTGCTCACCTAGTACTTCGAGCATGCTCCTAATTAATGTGACATAACTAAATGCAATATGCACACATTATGTAATTTTAATAGGCTCGGCTATGAACATGACTTATGATTCCATTCAAGACATGCGGTAAAGCACACATTCAAGCAATGAATTTGAGCATTGATATTTGGTTAGTATAATGAGCCAAACATTGCATGCATGCAAGACAATGGATGCAAAGCATAAGAATGCTAAGTTGAAAAATGATATTCTATACTAACCGTTGTAAGCAAGTAAGTAAAAAGGAGAAAGACGTGGGTTGAAAGATATACAACTTATTACATGTTGGTCTTCGTGCAAGAGGGTGCGATCAAAGTCCAAAAGTCCGAATTAAACTAATTATTACAAAACCGAATGAATGAATAAACAAGGAATTAACTAGCTAGTTACTCTATTACAACAAGGATAATAATGAGAGAGAAATAAAGTATCTATCTAAGTTAATTAGCTATAATAATTACAAATAAACAATACTAATAATAATTACAACAATAATCGGAGCATTAATTTACAACATTGATGCAAGCAAGGATGCACAAGGGTTGCATGCACAGCGTCCAAGAATTGCTCTATCTGCCTAGGTCTGCTCTGTTTCACCTTCAGCCACTGCCCTTTGTTTTCTGCAAAACACACTGTTGACCAAACATTGATGGCCAGCCGGCTCTCAATGAATCTCGGCCGGGCCTAAATAAGGTTGGCCGTGCCTTAATTTTATGCAAAATCCTGTTTTGTGCTCTAAAGTGAAAACAGTGCAAACAGAGTTATTCTGAACTCTGTTTATCCCTCTCACGCTTCTCTGTCATGGGAAAACCTCAAGAGAAGGTTGGAATCGTTTTCAAAACCATCAATGAGCAATTTAATTGCTTGATGATCTCAGATACAATTTGGACAAAGATCAATGAATGCAATAAATAACAACCACCTCTCCCTTTTATCATAGAGTGAACTCAAAGAGGGAGGTACAGATGCTTCAAGATTCATCAAAACATTATGAATCGATGTAAAACAACCCTTGACACAATGGAGTTGGCATAACGTCTGGCCGAACCCAAGCAATATACTTCATTTTCTTTATGTGGGTTGGTTTATTTTAAGCCAAATTCATTAGTCTTTGCCATTCTTTAACCCATTTGTCCAAGATGATTGTTACGTCCAATAAAGATTACGCCCACTAAGTGAGACATATGTCAAACGGAAAGTGGCTTTCAACATGAAACAAAGACTACATTGTTGACAATAAACCTCTGTAGAGATTAAGCTATTAAGCATAGATCTCTAGTTCATGTTTTGAATAACCGTCAACTGATTGAAACAACTCTCAAATGAAAGAAATGAATGGTAAGTTGATTATTAAAAATGAGGCTCTTAAACAAGGAAATTAGAAAAGGAAAGGCTAAGAACAATATGCAACAAGCTATATATGCAAACATATGAGACAACAAGCAGACTAATCAAAGCATGAATTAACTAAACAACCTAGGACAGCCTTAAAACAACCCTTAATAGATGAAAAATAGTGGCTTAAAGTGCAAGAAAAGAGCCTAAAAAGCTAAACAACAAAGAAAGAAAGCAAAACTAGTAATTAAGAACAAGGAGGGGTGGCTAACCCCTCATCTTTTGAAACCTCAAAGCATAAATTTTAGCCTCCTTTAAACTCTAAAAATCAATTTAAAAAGCAAAGAAAAGGGTGTAAAAGCAAGAGTTTGAGCTATAGGTGAAGGTGTAAGAAAGAGTGTTAACTCTCCCTACCTTTTGGTAGCTCTCCGAACCCAAGCTTAAACACTTGAAGGAAGATCAAAACAAACAAAAATACAAGAATTGGTAGTAAATGATAGAAAAGAGAGCAAGAGAGAAAATAGCAAGCTTATACCTCTTAATAAAGGTAGCTCTTTGTTTGTGAATCAAACTAAGTCCAAACACACTTTCAAGCTTGACTTGTGATGCTCAAGGCTCAACCAAGGTTCCTCGGCTAAGGTGTGAAGGTGTATATGTGCTGTTTGGTGTAGCTGTTAAAACAGATTGTAGCTTATAGCTTAACAGATTATAGATTATGACTTTAATCAGAAGCTGTTAATCTGTTTGGTATAGCTGTTAGATTATAGATTTAAGTTGCTGAGTAGTGTTTGTTAAATAAGCTGTGAAGTAGCTTTTTCAATTAATTTTTATTTTTTATTATTCACTATTTGTCTACATTTTTCATAAAAAATAATAATAATATTTTATAGTCCATTTGGGTCTTTTTCTATTTTTAAAAAAATAAAAAATAAAAAAATTTAAGAGTATAACCATGAATTAACATGCCCACAGCAGAAGCTGATAATCAGAAGCAGGGGGTGAGCAGCTTCTCAGAATCAGCTTTTTTGACTTAAAATAAGCTGTTAGAATCAGAAGCTGTTTGAAATAAGTTTAACCAAACAGTCCAAAATAACTTTTTAAAAGCCAGAAGCCATAAGCAGGCTCAAAAAAGCTGCACCAAACACCCCCATGGTATATGAATATAGGTTCAAGGTGGTAGGCTTGCTCAAAGGGTTGCTTGCACAAGAACAAGGAGCTCTCAAGAAGGTGTATAGGCTTTTTAGAAATTCTTCAACCCTCAAAACAAAGATACAACTTTGTTTTTATAGAATTTGAGCAAGAGGAGTCATAAATATCTTCAAAAATGGACAGCTGGAGGGCTCCCACCCAGAACAGTGTTTCTCGCTACTAAGGCATGGCCGGCCATTAATAGCCACGGTCGGTCCTCAATGAGGCACGACCGGGCCCAAAGGGATCCCCTGTTTCCCTGCTTTAGACTCAGCACAGGGTGGTACAATGTGTAAAAATGGATTTCTGGGATATAATCAGTGGGAATATAGAAGGTTTGGGATTATTTCAGAACTTAAACATAGCCCCTTCGTTGATACCTCCAACTACGCACATTACCACTTTCATCATCGAGTGTACTGGGCAAAGCGCTGGAGCCTTGCGGGCGGTCAAAAATGGGATGTCTATAGCTTGTTATCTTATAATTGATATAAATGTCGCTAAATCCAATTCATATGTGCCATTAAACGGATATGAGTGACATTGGAACTTATTTTAGTGACACTTTGCGAAGCTACTATCACTACTACAAAATGCCACTTATATGTTCTTTTCATTGACACTTTTAAAAGCTACAACTAAGCATGCTTAAATGCGTGTAAAAATTGAATCGATTTTATAAACAATTGAATATTAATTGCCACATCCTATATTAATTTGACATCTATTCATCCTGTAATATTTTCATAATAATAAACAAATATTACCACCATAGGATCATCATATCAAAAACAAAAAAAATTTAAACCATAATCAATTATTTATTATTGAAATATAAATTTATTTATATTATAATAAAAATCCCTTGCCAAAATTATAAAATATTCTACCATACTAACAAAGTTAAAGAAAAAAAAATTTAAAAGAAAATTCTTCCAACCATAACTTCTGAAAAGCCATAGTGATATCTATCTTCCGGAGAGAAATTATCAAAACAAAATCAGTTCCCAAACTCTCAACCTCACTTGTATAAATATTCTCGGTTAGCATCCATAAGTTGCGAAATCTGCATCCAAAATAAAGGTAATTGAAACTATATTAGATTAATATAAATTTGTTAATGAAATTAGTATTTACGAAAGAAATATACCACAAATGGAGTAGGCCAAGCAACATGAGCTCCAATGGCTTGTCCAACTGTTTTGACAAGTCCATATGGTCCGATCAAGCTCTCATTAGGTTTGATTGGCATTTGAACATGTACCTCCCAATAGTCAGGTCCTAGTTTCTCTCCTTTTACTTCTTTAGATGCATTTGTGCTTTTAACTACTCCGATTGCAACTACTTTTTAGAACAATTATATCTCCCACTTGTAAATCAAGATTTAATTACTTAAGTAATTATATATTTACAATTACTAAATAATATTTAAAAAATAAACTAATACAAAGTGCTAGAGTGAAGATGATCATAGCTGAAAGTGATATGCATTTTTCTAGTAGATACCAAATGATTTAATCACTTAATTGGTTCACCACGCTACAACCAATTATATAAAAGTAACAACTATAAGTCTTTAGATCATATCAAACAATAGCTTAAAAAATCAACCAAAGGCACCAATCAAAACCATGCCTATTATTAATATCAGGATCTCCTAACCTCAACAATGTAAATCAAATATAATTGTGAAAAATGATAATCAACTAATTACTTTCAAGCAATATTTTGAGAGAATAAAAAAGAGCCCATGCGGTAATAAATGATGGAGAGATGTCTTATTGAAGCTTCACAAGAAAATAAAAATAAAAAATTTAAAAAAAGCACAAGCTTCGTCATGTCATGATTTTGACTATGTAGCACAATTTGTCTAGATTTAAACAATGGAATTTAGGTCCGCAATATTTATTCCTTGGTTAAGTGTAAAACAAGTTTTGCATGCTATTCTAAAATTAAGCTAGAAGCAATGTGATATATATGATTAGCTCTTAATGGGTGCCTAAGTAAGAGAGGCACCTTGTATCGATGACAAAGACCATGCTTGATGTCGAGTTGTCATGTTAAGAGGACTAAAAGCTGTTGTGACCTAACCAAATTTGAACTAATTAATTTTACAAACACACACACATAGATATATGTATGTATATATATGTGTAGGAAAATATTAATAACTTATAAATTCTATTATCAAAATTACTTGGTTAGATGTGTTTGTCAAGTTATTTGGAGCATGCTGAACATGGGAAACTTTGGACCTTAGCTCTGAATTTTCAACTTCCATGGCATCCATTGTTGTGTCTTGGTTTGCTTTATGACCAGATGTATCTCTCCATAAATTAGAGGGAGAGACACCTAATCCATACATGCGAACTTGTCCATTTTTTTCTTTACCCATCACTTGTCCAAATGTATTATTTGGGCCCTCATTTAAAAAATTTGCATTTAAAGTTGTCCTCTTATTCATTTTATCCTATAAGGTTGCAATAAACATAACTTAATATACACATTTCAATCACTTAACACTATAATGTGGGAATTTTAACTAATCTACAAGTTCAAATGGACAGATAATTATTTGGTACATACTATCATGGCTTTCGTTGCCTTAGGGGTTCCAATCTCCTTTGTATAACATACTTTAAACATGTGAGCACATGTTGGAGAGCGTGGGGGCATATTTTTCTGAATGACAACACGTGGCCAATGTGGCACCGAAGTGCCAGCCGAGGTGCCACGTGTCTTGGTCATGGCACTGAGGTTATCTCGGCTAGGTCGAGGTTATGTACGGGGATACCGGTATCCGAGATGAACGGATAAAGGACAAGAGTCCTAGAATGGAGGAGGACCTTAGTATGGATAAAGATAAAGCTCTTAGGAAGTTTATCTCTATCTAGTTGGGAGTTCAAGATGAGCATTGAACCAAAGTCCATTGAAGCTAGGCTTTTACAGGGATCATGTTAGTGCTAGCTATAAAAGTAAGGCACCCTCATAGGTCTAAAGTATGCTTTTTAGGCTCTGTCTAGTGAGTTAAGCACTGTTTACTATCTTTGAGAGATAACTGAGTACTGACTTGATCGTCGGAGTGCCCCCGGGTGGACGAACCACCGCCTGAGTCTTATTTTTCTGTGACAGGTTGTTCGGGCGAGATCTCTTCTGCCGGTGCTCTCCAGCTGGGAACCTATTTGGCAGTGTGGTCAAAAAACAACACATGTAATTTGGCACCGTTTGTGGGAAATATAAGAAGAATAGATGGCCAACGACGGGCAGAAAGAAAGAGTTGGGGTGGACATCATTAGTGAGAGTGGTAAAAATGCCAAACTTAACATAAAAGAGGACAACTATAACAAAGAACCTTGGGATAAGAATCCCGGAGAAAAAGACGTCGGCCAAGAGGGAGACATACCGAAGAAAGCATGTCAGGGTGAGTATTACAACGAAAATGACCTCTAGGTATGGAAAGATAGATACTTGAGGAGGGACGGCGAGATGAAGGAGATGGAAAACAAATTGGCAGACCTGCAATCGGTTGTCAATTTCATGATGCAGAATAACGTCATGCAGGCACTGTTCACATTGGAGGACACGCCGATTCCAGCGGCCAAGAACGATGCCCAGAAAGGGGGACAGAAAGCAATCCCCGCAGTCCTCCAGCATAACAGGGCGAGGGTGCATTCTCATCGGCTTTCACGGGAGGTCGGGCGAGGAGAATCGATGAGAGGAGAGTCTTAGAAGACACATCGTGCCAAAGAAACCTACACCAAAGAACATTGGCACGTTCAAGAGAAGGAGCTTTGTTTTGACACGACAAACGGAGGAAGGTCCATGAGGACTAATAACGACACCGAGAGTAGCGCACCAAAAAGGCTGAAATCCATAGACAGCCGAGCTCCTGGACGAACTAAGGAGGATTTGAAGGACTATCTCCAGAGGAAGCGACAAGATGCCGATGTCACGTCCCCAGTCAAACCGAGAACACTGTTCTCGGTAGAATTGGACAAGTTTGAGGCCCTAAAAAGTTTCCACATGCCAAGATTCCAAATATACGACGGTAAGTTTGATCCTAATTTTCACGTCGGCTTGTATTTAAACTCAATGGCACTGTATACCGGGAATGAGCCGTTACTTTGCAAAGTATTCCCCTCATCCTTTGGGAAAATCGCATCAGATTGGTTTCACAAGTTGCCGAAAGGAACTATGAAAAGCTGGGAAGGGCTGGCCGAGATGTTTGTGGCCAGGTTTGTTACAAACAAACTACAGTCGTTGAGGGTAGACTCTGTAAGGACTTGAATTTTTAGACAACTAATTATTTTGATTAATAATAATATTAAGTCAGTTAACAGTGATTATTAAATTATCAAATTATAATGTTAATAGTATCATGGTCAATACCAATATTAGATTCCTTTAAATAAAAATTATTTATCTTTTTGTGATAAAAAAAAATTTGTATATAAATATAGTTGTGGAAACTAAATGAGTTAAACAAATAATAACTAAGTTAGTAAGAGAATAGTAGGGAGTAAAATGTCTAAGTGACTAGGTTATATAGATATATTCAATTGATTTTTATTTTTGTACAAAAAAATAAAAATAAATAAATAAAATAATAATAATAATAATAAAATGGTTATATATATATACTAATATTGTATTGGCATTAATTTCAATTCAATTCAAAAAAAAAACAAAAGGGGGTCAAATTGCAAGAAAAGTGGCTGACTGCCACTTCTTTTTCCTTAGGCTACTCTGCTGCATGCAAGGCATGCTTGTTTTCCTAATTTCACACTCAACATCCATAGAGAAGTAAGCATGGCATAGGATGGCAATTCCAAGCAAATAGAATTTTTTTTTGCTAAAGAAAGGAAATAATAAAATAAAACAAAAAGTTGTTCCCATATTCCCTACATAAGGGACCTCACCATCAGCCATAATACATACACACGGCTGTGAAAGAAAAGAAAGAGTAGAGAGGAAGAGGGAGAGAAAGCAAGAGGGTAAGGAGAAAAGAGAGGGGAAGAAAGGCTCAACACTTGGGATTTTTTTACTTCATTGAGGTAAAAATACTCAACCCCTATTCTCCCTTAGATGTTTTTTCTTAACTAAAAATCTATACATTAAAATATGCAAGAGTGTATATTGATAATACACCAATGCTCAATGCATGTTACATTTGGATAAAATGATAATCTTATGATTATGTGATTTTTGTCATTCTTACAAGTATGGATTAGGTGGTTTAGCTAATGATTTTACTCTTTATGTGATCAAGTATTCTCCATTGTTGAATCAATCTTGCATGCTTTTGAATTTGTGTTTACTCTTCATAAATATTATTTTATGTTATCACTAATGAAAATAAATATGAAGGATTAGAGTTTCACATGGGAATAATAGTAAGAAACATTTTTTTGTCTTGCATGTGATTCATGGTGGATACAAAGTGTGTTTTTTTGCAAACTAATGAACTTCCAGCAAAACAGATTTTTAGTCCATTTTGAATAAACCCTAAACAAACTCATGAGGACACTTTCATAAAATCTGAAATTACTGGAGTTCGTTTACCATGTTCTCATGGTGCTAGAATATCGAAAGAAAAATTATTCGACAACGTTTCGTGGTCAAAACATGTTTTTAACTTTATTGCTGTCTGAAGGCAGCAGTAATGCTGACTTTACCAGGTCACCGTTTATTCTACAGAATGAATTTTTAAGTGATTCAAATTGGAAAAGTTATATTTTTAAGTTACCTTTCAAATCCCGCTGGTTTCATAATTTTTTATTAAGTATCGAGAGAGAAATGTCAATTTTTCCAAAATGTGACAGAATCTGTCCAGTTTTCTTATAAAAATTATTTGACCATCTTACACTGATTTTCAGTCTTCAAATCCTTCTGGAAATATGTTCTAAACTCAAATATTTAGCAAACCGTTCAGACCATGTCTCTTTTCTACACCGTTTGAGGCCGCTTTTTATTTTTCGAACACAGAACACTTGTGCTGGAGGTTAAAGTAACTCATGTCCCAGAAAACCAGTTTTCTTCCAAAAATTATTTCTCTATTTTAATATTGTTTTTAGCCCTGGTATTCTCTCGAAATATTTTCCTAACTCGATGAACTAGCACCAGTTAAAATATTATAATGGTTGAACTTCGTTTGGTATGGGTTTCATATTTTTTTTTGTTTGACCATACAGTACTGAAAGAAAAAGTGTGTGAATTCTTAAGGAATTTTGTGATGATTACTAAGATATTCTATCATATTTATTTTGGTTGCCATACATGATTGTGTTGTGCTATATAAACATTATATCACTCTGGTTTTCAAACTTAAACTCGCACATACATCAAAATGTGAACTCGACGAAGTAAAGAAACACGAAATTGAACTGATGATACATTAAAAATTTAAAAGTGATGGGGTGAGCCCGGTTTAGAAGCTTGCGCCAGTGAGTTGCGAACCCTAACATGGCATGGGAAGGTATTTCGGCTGTTATCGGTGTAGGCGATATAAGGTTGGTGGTGCGGGTGTCACAACATAGACCGTTCCTTTGGGGCAGACTGTGATGTCACGACTCAAGTACGTAAGCCTGGTGCGTGGGCATCATTAGTAGTTACAGCAAATAACATTTGAATATTTGACCAAGGGGGAGTCAGAATTGCTCGTGGCCATTGCTCAGCGGTTGAGTGGAAATAGTGCTCCACGGGGAGTTGCTTAAATTTATCTGATAAACTAAATCCATGAGAATTTAAAAAGAAAAGTGTGCATTTTCCTTATGATGAATTATTATTTCCGTTTGCCATTTTTTTTATTAATTTATTTATCTATTGTTATTATTTTAACTGTTGGCAGTCCTGTTAGTATATTATTGAGCTCATCACTCATTGGCATTCTCGTTGCCTTGGTGTTTTATGCTAGGTACCGAAGAAAATGAAGGAAACACCGAGGCCTTGCAAGGCGATATTCAGCCTTGGTTAGCTTGAAGAGTCCCCAAGTTCCACAAACTATTTTCTAAAATTTCCTAGTTTTTCTCTAGTTTTCTTTTATATATTTTTGTGTTATTTTTTTTTTGTACTGAGAATAAATTTTAAGTATTTTTAGAATTGTAATTTGAAAATTTCAAATTTCTGGGCTGTTAATTAATGTATGTTGGTGATATTGGTGGCAACATTGATTTTAAATTCTAAATTTTATTATGATGTCCTTAAAATTTGGGGCGTCACAACATGGTATCAGAGCTTAGGTTGAGAAAACCCTTATGACCTAGAGAGACCGTAAGCCTGCTTGTTAAATAACTTATTAGTGGTTATCGTAAACATTTTTAGTTACTAAGTAGAATTTTGATTTTTGTAGATGGCAAATGAAAATCAAAATGGATGGTTGGAGGAAGAACCCGAGATGTTAGAAGAACCTATTGACTAGGAAGAGGATCCAGAGGAGGATCCAGAGGAAGAGCCAGAAGCGGATTTGGAAGAGGAATTCGGAGTGGGAGCTGAGGGAGATTCCGACTTTGAACCTAACTCTGATCAAGAAATGGAAGAGTTTGATCCAGAATCCTCAATAGAGGACGGCCCTGAGGCGGCTTTGAGACACATGATTGTGCCGCCTGTCTTGCCATATGGAAAGGCAGTATTTGTGAGGGTTACCCCAACTAGGTTATGCTATTGGAGGAGCTCGCCTAGGAGGAACATGTTCATCGGGCCTGTTCAGATAAGAGAATATCTGGACAATAATTTCTATCGAGTATGGAACTTACCACCGTAATACGCCGCCAACAAGGGTGATGCGTTTCTACTCCAGGATATCCGGACTACCCAACCTCCTTTCGGTCATGTTGTCCGAACCCTAGACCCATTAGTGAATTTTTATAGAGCTTCCACATATCACGAGATCCCTATCTGCGTGATTAGACGAATGGTGGGTCAGAATGGGATGCAGATGGTCCTTGTCCACTAAGAGTGTTATGGCCTACCCGATGAAGCATGGGAGTTAGAGGAGACAGTGTGTCAACGTTGTGCCCATTTGCTTGGATAGGAAATGGCCAGTGTGGAAGCTAGGACAACAACAAATTTTGTAGCACTTAATTGTAATAGTCCTAGTTTCTAACTTACGGTTTTTGGCAAAAGTACGACAATGAGATAGGAAGGGTTAGAATGAAATTTTTTTGTTTTGTTTGTTTTTCTTTTTCTTTGATGAATGTACTGTTCTTTTATCATTATTAATGAAATCCTAGTACTTAAAGGTTTCTGTGTTCAACTAGGATTGTTTTATATGCATTTATCAATAAATAAATAAACAAATAACGATAATAATAACAATAACAATAGATAAATAAATAAATAAATAAATAAATAAATAAATAAACAGAGGGAGTAACAACAATATCCTTCATACAGAAAATGGCAGGAAGAACTAGGGGAAATGGATCCAACGACAACAATAACAACGACAACAACAATGACATCATGAATTTCGTACGGGCAATTACTAATGAACTAAGAAACCAACCCAGACATGAAAACAACAAAGTAGAATTAATAGTGAAATTTCAAAAACTCAAGCCCCAAATTTTTTTCGGAGAACCCAATCCCTACACGACTGAGGCATGGATAAGGCAAGTGAAGAAAATACTGGAGACGCTAGAGATTCAAAACGAGCAGGACCAAGTGTTCCTCGCTTCATTTCTCTTTGATGGGGAGGCTGATTTCTAGTGGACAATGATTAAGGAAAGCCGTCAAGTGGCAGAATTATCTTGGCAACAGTTCGAGGAGTTGTTTATGGAAAAGTACTTCCCAAACTCAGTAAGGCAAGAAATGATCCAAGAATTTCTCCAACTGAAACAAAGGGGTATGACTGTGACACAGTATGCCAATCGATTTGAGGCCCTTTCTCGCCATGCCACAGCTACAGTGGCAAACGAAATGGACAAAGTAAGGCGCTTTGAGTGGGGACTTGATTCGGGAATCCGAGACAAGTTGGTTGCGGTGTAGCTACCTATCTATGCATAAGTAGTAGATGGGGCTCTTACTCTAGAAAGAGAGAAGATGGACACTGCAAGGACCCAAGGTCAGCAGTCTAGAGCTAACCAGCAAAGAAGCGGAGGACCTTCAAGGAACAATAGAACCCCTGCCACTTCGGTACCTTATGCTAGGGGGCCACAACAACAGCAAGGGTACAATGTTGAGCAGCGTAATAAGGAAAGGACTAGAAGGTGCTATGAGTGTGGCCAAGAAGGTCACTTCAAGAACAACTGCCCTCAAAGGTCAGGCTACTATATCAATCAAGGAGGAGCTACTCAACGGAACAAATGCGCGCCAACTCAGGGAACACGAGCTGTGCAAAATTCCCAATCCGGCAGAGGTTAGCCGCTAGCTAATCGGAATGTGGGACAATCGAGAACTCAACAACCAGGAGATGCCAATGCAAGGAAACCTTGGGTACCAAATCAAGGTGCCACCGAGAGAGTCTTTGCACTCCAAGAGGGAGAAGACAATGGAAATCCTTCAGTGATTCAAGGTATACTCATCCTTATGAACTCTTGTGTACAAGTCTTGTTTGATTCTGGAGCATCACACTCTTTCATATCTGCTACATGTGTTACAACTTTGGGATTAGAACCTGAATGATTAGAAACACCTATGAGTGTAGCTTCACCACTAGGAGGTCAAACTTGACTAGATCTCGTATGCAAATCATGTGAACTAGGAGTCTTCAATTTGTGTTTAACGTGTGACCTACGAGTCATGGAAATGTCAGACTTTGACGTTATCCTAGGAATGGACTAGTTATCAGCCCATAGAGCCACCATTGATTGCTATCGAAAGACAGTGACTGCTTACTCTTAAGACGAAACGCGATTCCAATTTAAGGGGGATAGACAAGATTCTTTATCATCGACACTTCAAAAATAAAAGTGGCACGATCACCTAGCTGGATGGTTAGCCAACTTAGTTCTGGAAGATAAATATCGTATGGAACTAGGGCTACCTCATGTGGTGTGCGAGTATGCTGATGTATTCCTAGAGGAATTACCAAGACTACCCCCAAAGCAAGCAATAGACTTTACCATTGAATTATAACCTGGTACATCACCAATCTCAATGGCACCACATCGTATAGCACCAGCTGAATTGAGAGAACTTAAGACACAGTTGCAAGAATTATTGGACAAGGAATTTATAAGGCCAAGCACGTCCCCGTGGGGAGCACTAGCCTTATTTGCTAAGAAGAAAGATGGGACACTCAGGTTGTGCATTGATTACTGATAACTCAATAGAGTCACCATTAAGAATCGATATCCACTATCTAGGATTGATGACCTTTTCGATCAACTTAAAGGGGCAAATTATTTCTCAAAGATAAACCTCAGGTCTGGGTATCACCAGTTGCATGTTCGGGAAGAAGATATTCTTAAGACTGCATTTCGAACCCGTTATGGCCACTATGAATTCGTAGTGATGCCATTCGGCCTAACCAATGCACCAGCTGTGTTCATGAGCTTAATGAACAAAATATTCACGCCTTACTTAGATCAATTTGTGGTAGTTTTCATAGATGATATTTTGGTGTATTCCAAGTCTGAAGGAGACCATGAGCAACACTTGAGAGTAGTACTTCAAACTTTGAGAGAAAACCAACTGTATGCTAAGGCTAGTAAATGTGAGTTCTGGATGGAGGAAGTAAAGTTTTTGGGTCACGTGGTGTCTGAAAAGGGAATATCAGTAGACCCAACTAAAGTAGAAGTAGTGACAGAATAGAAGCAACCTAAGAACACATTTGAGATTCGTAGTTTCTTAGGATTAGCCGGTTACTATCGAAGATTCATTCAAGACTTCTCAAAATTGGCCAAACCAATGACACATTTGACTCAAAAGGGGGTAAAGTTTGAATGGAACGAGTCTTGTGAAAATTCATTCCAAGAACTCAAGAAAAGATTGACGAGTGCCCTTATTCTCATAGTATCAGAACGTGACGTTGGGTACAATGTGTATTGCGATGCTTCCAAAGAAGGTCTAGGGTGCGTATTGATGCAAAATGGCAAGGTGGTGGCATATGGATCAAGGGAATTGAAGAACCATGAGAAGAATTATCCCACTCATGACTCGGAGTTGGCAACTATAGTTCACACACTCAAGATTTGGAGACACTACTTGTATGGTGAAAAGTTTGAGATATTCACCGATCACAAAAGCTTGAAGTATTTGTTCACCCAAAGGGACCTGAACGTGCGTCAGAGACGTTGGATAGAGTGTCTAGAGGATTATGAATTTACCCTTTCCTATCATCCCGGCAAGGCTAACGTGGTGGCAGATGCGCTAAGATGCAAGAATAGAGGGATTGTTGCTAGTTTAGCACTTAGGGAATGGGGTATGGTTGGAACGCTCAATGAATTTGGGGTACAAATGGAGGTTCGAGATGAAAAGGCTTACATTGGTGCTCAAATTGCTACGCCTAAAATCTTGAGCAAGATATTAGAATCACAAAGGTACGATCAGGTGGTAGCATTCATCAAAGCACGGATGGAATCTAATGAAACCATACCTGGTTAGGAAATTCAAACTGATGGGAGTTTGAAATATCAAGGTCGAATGTTCGTGCCAAGCGACAACTCACTAAGGGAAAAGGTACTCAAAGAATTCCACCATTCAGCATTTGCAGTACATCCGGGAGGTACTAAGATGTACCAAGACTTAAAACGCCAATATTGGTGGGGTGGAATAAAAAGGGATGTAGCAAAGTTTGTATCACAGTGCTTGACATGTCAACAAGTAAAGGCTAAACATCAAAGAACGGCAGGAACACTTCAACCCTTACCAATCCCAGAGTGGAAATGGGAACACATAACCATGGATTTCGTGATGGGTTTGCCTCGGTCACCACAGGGACATGACGGCGTGTGGGTAGTGGTAGATCGACTAACTAAGACAGCCCGATTCTTACCTATCGGGTCATCAGATACGTTGGATTCACTCAGTAGATTGTTCGTCAAAGAAGTGATCAGATTACACGGAGTACCAATCAGCATCATGTCTGATCGTGATCCTCGATTCACTTCTCAATTTTGGCAGAGCTTGCAGAAGGCAATGGGAACAAACCTATGCTTAGCACGACATTTCACCCACAAATCGATGGGCAGTCTGAAAGAACGATACAAACCTTGGAGGATATGCTTCGAGCTTGCATTATGGATTTTACGGGAAGTTAGGAGAGACACCTACCTCTCGTTGAGTTCGCTTACAACAATAGTTTCCAAGCCAGTATTGGAATGGCACCGTATGAAGCACTTTATGGACGACCTTGTTGATCACCAGTCTGTTGGACTGAAGTAGGAGAAGCAATCTTGTTAAGACCAGACTTGGTTCAAGAGACTACTGAGAAGATAAAACTGATCAAACAACGACTAACCACAGCCCAAAGTTGACAAAAAAGCTATGCGGATCAAAAGAGACGACCCTTAACGTTTGAGGTAGGGGATCATGTTTTTCTCAAAGTTCGACATCGTCGAGGTACTACATGATTTGGGAAGAAAAACTTGCACCTCGTTATGTGGGACCCTTTGAAATTCTGAGCAAGGTAAGAGAGGTGGCATACCGTTTAGCACTACCACCACAGCTCGTAGTGGTGTACAATGTTTTTCACATCTCAATGTTACGAAAATATGAGCCACACCCTTCCCATATTATTAACTGGGGAGAGATTGATCTCAATGAAGATGCAAGCTTTGAGGAAAGGCCTATAAAGATTATGGATCGACGAGAAAAGAACTTAAGAGGCAAAGTAATCCACTTGGTGCGGGTGTTGTAGCAGCATCAAGGAGTGGAGGAGTCTACTTGGGAAAGAGTGCTATACGAGCCAATTACCCTCAGTTGTTTGAAGATAAAGGTATGCATTAAAAATTTCGAGGACGAAATTATTTAAGGGGGATAGGTTGTAAGGACCTGAATTTTTAGACAACTAATTAGTTTGATTAATAATAATATTAAGTCAGTTAACAGTGATTATTAAATTATCAAATTATAATATTAATAGCATCATGGTTAATACCAATATTAGATTCCTGTAAATAAAAATTATTTATCTTTCTGTGATAAAAAAAAAATTTGTATCTAAATATAGTTGTGGAAACTAAATGAGTTAAACAAATAATAACTAAGTTAGTAAGAGAATAGTAGGGAGCAAAATATCTAAGTGACTAGGTTATATATATATTCAATTGATTTTTATTTTTGTACAAAAATAAAAAATAATAAATAAAATAATAATAATAATATAATAAAAAAAAGGGTTATATATATATACACTAATATTGTATTGGCATCAATTTCAATTTAATTAAAAAAAAAAAGAGGGGCTCAAATTGCAAGAAAAGTGGCTGACTGCCACTTCTTTTTCCCTAAGCTGCTCTGCTGCATGCAAGGCATGCTTGTTTTCCCAATTTCACACTCAACATCCCTAGAGAAGTAAGCATGGCATAGGATGGCAATTCCAACCAAATAGAAATTTTTTTTACTAAAGAAAGGAAGTAATAAAATAAAACAAAACAAAAAGTTGCTCCCATATTCCCTACATAAGGGACCTCACCATCAGCCATAATACATACACACGGCTGTGAAAGAAAAGAAAGAATGGAGAGGGAGAGGGAGAGAAAGCAAGAGGGAAAGGAGAAAAGAGAGGGGAAGAAAGGCTCAATACTCGGGATTTTTTTTACTTCATTGAGGTAAAAATACTCAACCCCTATTCTCCCTTAGATGTTTTTTCTTAACTAAATCTATACATTAAAATATGCAAGAGTGTGTATTGATAATACACCAATGCTCAATGCATGTTACATTTGGATAGAATGATAATCTTATGATTATGTGATTTCTGTCATTCTTACAAGTATGGATTAGGTGGTTTAGCTAATAATTTTGCTCTTTATGTGATCAAGTATTCTCCATTGTTGAATCAATTTTGCATGCTTATGAATTTGTGTTTACTCTTCATAAATATTATTTTATGTTATCACTAATGAAAATAAATATGAAGGAATAGAGTTTCACATGGGAATAATAGTAAGAAACATTTTTTGTCTTGCATGTGATTCATGGTGGATACAAAGTGTGTTTTTTGCAAACTAATGAACTTCCAGCAAAACAGATTTTTAGTCCGTTTTGAATAAACCCTAAACAAACTCATGAGGACACTTTCATAAAATCTGAAATTACTGAAGTTCGTTTACCATGTTCTCATGGTGGTAGAATATCGAAAGAAAAATTATTCGACAACGTTTCGTGGTCAAAACATGTTTTTAACTTCATTGCTGTCTGGAGGCAGCAGTAATGCTGACCTTACCAGGTCACCGTTTATTCTACAGAATGAATTTTCAAGTGATTCAAATTGGAAAAGTTATATTTTTAAGTTACCTTTCAAATGCCTCTAGTTTCATAATTTTTTATTAAGTATCGAGAGAGAAACGTCAATTTTTCCAAAATGTGACAGAATCTGTCCAGTTTTCTTATAAAAATTATTTGACCATCTTACACTGGTTTTCAGTCTTCAAATCCTTCTGGAAATATGTTCTAAACTCAAATATTTAGCAAACTGTTCTGACCATGTCTCTTTTCTACACCGTTTGAGGCCGCTTTTTATTTTTCGAACATAGAACACCTGTGCTGGAGGTTAAAGTAACTCACTGTCCCAGAAAACCAGTTTTCTTCCAAAAATTATTTCTCTATTTTAAAATCGTTTTTAGCCCTGGTATTCTTCTCAAAATATTTTCCTAAATCGATGAACTAGTACCAGTTAAAATATTATAATGGTTGAACTTCGTTTGGTATGGGTTTCATATTTTTTTGTCTGACCATACAGTGCTGAAAGAAGAAGTGTGAATTCTTAAGAAATTTTGTGATGATTTCTAAGACATTCTATCACATTTATTTTGGTTGCCATATATGATTGTGTTGTGCTATATAAACATTAGGTCACTATGGTTCTCAAAGTAAAACTCGCACGTGCATGAAAATGTGAACTCGACAAAATAAAGAAACACGAAATTGAATCGATGATACATTAACAATTTAAAAGTGATGGGGTGAGCCCGGTTTAGAAGCTTGCGCCAGTGAGTTGCGAACCCTAACATGGCACGAGAAGGTATTTCGGCTCTTATCGGTGTAGGCG
The DNA here is from genome assembly GCA_036172215.1 of Camellia granthamiana. Classification (NCBI taxonomy): domain Eukaryota; kingdom Viridiplantae; phylum Streptophyta; class Magnoliopsida; order Ericales; family Theaceae; genus Camellia; species Camellia granthamiana. Next base: position 16,754,084 of record CM069916.1, on the reverse strand, counting down.
ATATAAGGTTGGTGGTGCGGGTGTCACAACATAGACCGTTCCCTTGGACAGACCGTGATGTCACGACTCGGGTACGTAACCCTGGTGCATGGGCATCATTGGTCGTTACAGCAAGTAACATTCGAATATTTGACCAAGGGGGAGTCAGAATTGGCCGTGGCCACTGCTCAGCAGTTGAGTGGAAATAGTGCTCCACAGGGAGTTACTTAAATTTATCTGATAAACTAAATCCATGAGAATTTAAAAAGAAAAGTGTGCATTTTCCTTATGATGAATTATTATTTCCGTTTGCCATTTTTTTTTATTAATTTATTTATGTATTGTTATTATTTTAACTGTTGGCATTCCTGTTATACTTATTAAATGCTACCTGTTATTCTGTTACTACGCATTATTCATTAATTGTGAGTATTATTATTGGGGTGGGTATTTTTTGGTTGTAGTATATTATTGAGCTCGTCGCTCATTGACATTCTCGTTGCCCTAGCGTTTTATGCTAGGTATCGAAGAAAATAAAGGAAACACCGAGGCCTTGCAAGGTGACATTCAGCCTTGGTTAGCTTGAAGAGTCCCCAAGTTCCACAAACTATTTTCTAAAATTTCCTAGTTTTTCTCTAGTTTTCTTTTATATACTTTTGTGTTTTTTTTTTTTTTGTACTGAGACTAAGTTTTAAGTATTTTTACAATTGTAATTTGAAAATTTCAAATTTCTGGGCTGTTAATTAATGTATGTTGGTGATATTGTGGGCAACATTGATTGTAAATTCTAAATTTTATTATGATGTCCTTAAAATTTGGGGTGTTACAGACTCCTTGATGGCTTTGAGAATTAGCGAGGATGAAAGCCTCAAGGCTTATGCCAAGAGGTATTATGAGGTGTTTAACCGAATACTAGGGTGCAACAAAGAGGTAGTAGTCGTATCTTTTAAGAACGGCTTGAATGATGACTGTTTGCTTTGAAAGTCATTAGCAAAGACATTGCCAAAAAGTATAAAGGAACTTATAGCCAGGATCGAGAAATATGCAAGAGCAGAGGAGGACACGCCAGGGACCAATGCATCAAAGCAAGAGAAGAGGAACGGCTCCCCTAAGCGAAGCCGAGGTAATACAAATTTTAATAGACAAGAAACAGGACTAAGGGTTGCCTAGGTAGTCACCACAGTGTTCCAAATCCTGGTTTACAAAGTCCTGGAAAGAATCAGAAACCAGTCTTACTATAGAGCACCAGAGAAGATCCTTGGCGAATTTATGAGAAGGAGCCTGAGGAAACACTGTGCTTACCACAATGAGGATAGGCACCTGACTCAGGAGTGCAGAGCCCTAAAGACACATCTGGAAGACCTTGTGAGATAGGGTCACTTAAGGGACCTAGTAAATGAGGCCATAACAAGAGAAGAGCAAGCAAGGTTGCCCCAGGCACCAGCAGCACCACCTCCACCAGCACCACAACCGTAAGCAGACGGATCTCGAGTGATCAATGTGATTCACTCGAAGGTCAATGAGAACGAGGTACGTGGGGAGACTCAGAGGGTGAGACACTTACAGCATGTATATTACGTCAAGCAAAAAAGGCCTAGGGCAGACGAGTGCCAGGGACCAATGGTGTCATTGTCACGACCCAAACCCGCCCCTATGGGTTTAGCACCGTAACCGGCCAGTAATCCGAGATTACCGAAGGCCTGCTTAACAGTAAGACAGTAAAACATAGTACAGGGGCATGGCGGAAGCCAGTACAGTAAATAAACAGTGTCCAATGAGCTGTGACAATCTGTATGCAAAAGGACTTTTCATACATACATATGAAACTAGTATAGAACAGTATGCACAATATATATACAATCAGTTAGAACAGGACAGGGGTCTAACCCCTATTAAACAATACAGTACAGTGTTATCAGTCTATACAGTCTATACAGTAAACAAGACAGTTACAGAGACAGACAGGGGAATAAAAACACCCTTAAGCCATAGCTTGGCAGGCTCGGAACCTCGCGGCGAGGCACAATGGTTGGCTTGACAAAACTGGAGTTAACCCCGACGTTTCTAGCATTGGTCCAGTGCCTGTACACCTACATATATATATGAGTAGTGAGCTAAAGCCCAGTGAATAACATAATACGTAAAGAGGTTTAGAATGAATGTCCTTACAGTAATGAAAACAGTTCATTAAATCAGTATTTCAGTCTTTCAGTCCTTCAGTCATATGTGGTACATCCATTAGCATGACAGTATAGTAAGCAGTAGGTCTTAAAGACCGAACAGTAATGATGGCCATCAATCAGTAAACAGTAATGGTTCCACGACGGAACCGACAGAGATCTTTGTAACAGTAACAGTAAACAGTAGTTGCTAAGGATGCCACAGTACAGTTCAGAATATAGGACATACATTCATTCAGTAAACAATATCAGTTCAGTAAACAGTTCAGTTCAGTATTCAGAAGATAATCATTTTGAACATATCTTTACACAATTGTTACTCACAGAGTTTTGGGCTACAGTAAGCTAGAGCGCGTCTCCGGAAGCCAACCCTACACAGTTACAGATTGAACACACACTAAGCTATACAGTCGGGAAGGATAATAACTTAATCCCTAATTTGCCTCGGTGTGTTCTACATTTAATCCTCATTAAGATGCTTTAAACTAGGCCTAAAAATGCCTAGGATGAAATGAGGGTGCAAAGATGCACTTTTAAAAGCATTTTCAGAATTTTTAGTGAAATAGGGTCCCGCTCGAGCGTAGTTTACTCCGTTCGAGCGGTCATGCAGACGAAGGTTCCCGCTCGAGCGTCACTTCCCACGCTCGAGCGGTCTGCAAAACAGTCAAAAGTACTGGATGGGTGAAAATCACGCTCGATAGGGCGCTCGATAACCGCTCGAGCGTGAGACACAAGGTCCTGCTCGAGCGCCAATTACCCCGCTCGAGCGGACTGTAAAACAGTGCAAAGTACTGGGAGCACGAATTTCCTGCTCGAGCGCCGTTCTCCCTGCTCGAGCGGAAGACCAAAATCTGGAAAATCCAGATTTGAGCTCCAAGTTCAAAATCAAACACAAATGCATCAAAATCAATTCCTTTGGGCCCATTTCTTGGAAAACACTTGTAGATACATAGAATAACATGATTCAAAGCTCAATTTGTAAAATCAAGGCCCAAGGGAAGATCAATTAAATCCAATTTCAATCCCAATTTCATGAACAAGATTCAAACATGACAATTTCATGCTCAAGTGAGCCAATTCTTCTCAAAATAAGATGAAATCATGGACTATTCCCAAAACATGGACATGCATGTGGCAAGTTTATGAAGAACAAGCTCAAAATGCAAGAGCATGCCATGCATGCAAAGATTAAGCTTCTAATGCAACAATTTAAACCAATTCTAGGCTCAATTCTTCAAATTAGCATGAAACATGCAAGAACAAACTTGAATACACAATTAGAAGGATAAATTCCTCACCTAGGTTCTCAAATACAAGTCTAGAAGCTCAATTGATTACAAACTCCTCCAATCTTCTCAATTTTCAAGCAATACAAGGTGAAGCAAATTGAAATCACTCTTTCCCTCTCACTCTCTCTCTCTAGTCGGCAATTACAAGGAAAATGGCTGATGGAGTTGTGTTGTTTCTAATGTAAGGCTCAAAGATGGCCCAAGTAGTGGGCCACTAAGTGTGGCAAAAAGATAATTAAGCTAACTCTTGAAATTGGCTTATTTTAATCTAATTTAATCATACCAAATCACTTTTCAGATAAATATGCCATAAATCACATAAATTATAATTAACACATATCACTCATCAATTTCAGACTCGGCCGCCGATAAGGCCTTCAATTTGCAGTTTAAACATAAAAACTAAACAGATAATTAAACAGTCAAACAGATAAACATGCAATTAAACAGATATAGTCAATCGATTCAGTTTCAGATTTCAGTCAGTCAGTTCAATTACTTTTCATATTCGGTCTCAGTTTAGCAGTAATCGGTAATCAGTCAGTCATTAATCGGTAAACAGTGTGAGGGTTGTTACAGTCTCCCCTCCTTATAAAGAGTTTAGCCCTCTAAACTCGAGTTACCTTTATTCTGGAAGAAAATAGGATCCAGTGGAAACAAATCAGGATATCTCTTAGCCATGTCATCTTCCCTTTCCCAAGTGGCATACACGTCACCATGGTTTTGCCAGTCGACTTTCACTAACGGAATCTCTTTGTTTCTCAGTTTCTTGATCCGTCTATTCACAATCTGTATAGGCCGTTCCTCGTAAGTGTAGTTATCACTCAACACTACACAAGTGGGCTCAATCACATGAAAAGGATCCCGGAGGTAATCCCTCAACATAGAAATGTGGAAGACGTTATGCATATGCTCCATTTCAGGAGGAAGCGCAACTTGATACGCCACCAGATTGATTTTCTCAATAATCTCATACGGTCCGACATATCTTGGCGCTAACTTGCCTTTGACTCCAAAACGAGTCTGGCCTTTCATCGGTGTCACTTTCACAAACACATGATCACCCACCTCATACTCTCTGTCTCGTCTTCTGACATCTGCATAACTTTTCTGTCGGCTCTGTGCAGTCTTCAGTCTCTGTTGTATCAGTTTTACTTTCTCAGTCGTTTCATATACAATCTCCCATCTCCAACTTCTGCCCAGCAGATTGGAGATCTACATTTTCTGCCATACAATGCCTCGAAAGGCGCCATACCAATACTTGAATGATAACTGTTGTTGTAGGCGAATTCAGCTAAGGGCAAATGGCTTTCCCGGTTTCCCTGAAAATCAAGGACACACATTCTCAGCAAATCCTCCAGAGTTTGGATGGTCCTTTCTGACTGGCCATCTGTCTGAGGATGATAGGCGCTGCTCAGTCTCAGTTCAGTACCCAACGCAGTCTGTAGGCTTTGCCAAAATCTTGATGTAAACTTTGAATCCCTGTCAGAAACAATGGACACAGGCACTCCATGCACTCTAACAATTTCATCAATATAGAGTGTAGCCAGTTTGTCCGCATTATAAATTGTCTTAATAGGTAGGAAGTGAGCAGATTTAGTCAGTCTATCAACAATAACCCAAATTGAGTCCATACCTTTTCTAGAGTGAGGCAATCCAACGATAAAATCCATCGTGATATGCTTCCATTTCCACTCCGGTATGGGTAAGGGTTGCAGTGAGCTTGTGGGTCGTTGATGTTCAGCTTTGACTTGTTGGCAGTGAAGACATTTCGATACAAAGTTAGCAATTTCTTTCTTCATTCCCGGCCACCAGAAATTCAGTTTCAAATCTTGATACATTTTCGTATTTCCAGGATGGATAGAAAATTTTGAATTGTGGCCCTCTTGCAGAACTCTTCTTTTTAGTTCAGTATCATTCGGTACACACAACCTTTCTTGAAATTTCAGTACATCATTCTCAAATTTGAAACCCGGTCTTGGTTTGGATTCCCTTTCTTCGATGATCTTCTTCAAGAAGTCATCATGTTGCTGTTTTTCTTTAATTTCTTCAATCAATGCCGGTTGAGCAGAAATAGCAGCTATTGTTTCACCTTGTTCTCGCAACACAATTTCAATTTCAGATTTTTCAAGGTCACAAAGCAACTCTTTCTGTCCAGTGAGCAAACAGGCTAAATTTCCAATTGATTTTCGGCTCAGTGCATCGGCAACGGTGTTGGCTTTTCCCGGGTGATACAGAATCTGTAGGTCGTAGTCTTTGATCAATTCTAGCCATCTCCGCTGTCTCATATTCAATTCTTTCTGGGTGAAGAAGTACTTCAGACTCTTGTGGTTGGTGTATACTTCACATGTTGCCCCATAGAGGTAGTGACGCCAGATTTTCAGTGCACACACTACTGCAGCAAGTTCCAAATCATGGGTCGGGTAGTTCTTTTCATGTGGTCTCAGTTGTCGGGAAGCATAAGCAATAACTCTCCCATTCTGCATTAAAACACACCCCAAACCCTTATGAGAAGCATCACTAAAAACAGTATAATCGTCCGTACCTGAAGGTAGGGTAAGAACAGGTGCAGTCACCAATCGAGTTTTCAACTCTTGGAACGCTGATTCCCTTTGGTCAGTCCAGTCAAATGATATCCCCTTCTGAGTCAGTTGAGTCAATGGTAAGGCAATTTTGGAGAAATCTTTGACAAATCTTCTGTAATATCCAGCCAATCCCAAAAAGTTTCGGACTTCTGTCACATTTGTTGGTCTAGGCCAGTTCACTACAGCTTCAATTTTCTGTGGATCAACAGAAATTCCGTCTTTGCTAACAACATGCCCCAAAAACATAACATGATCAAGCCAAAATTCACATTTAGACAGTTTAGCATACAGTTTCTGTTCTCTTAGGGTCTGTAGAGCAAGTCTCAGATGATGTTCATGTTCTTCTATACTTTTGGAGTGAATCAATATGTCATCAATGAATACAACAATAAAGTCATCAAGGTATGGTTTAAAGATTCTATTCATGAGGTCCATAAATGCAGCCGGTGCATTGGTAACTCCGAAAGGCATAACTAAAAATTCATAATGTCCATACCTCGTTCGAAAAGCAATTTTATCAATGTTTTCTGGTTTAATTTTCAGTTGATGGTAACCTGATCTGAGGTCAATCTTAGAGAAAACTTGAGCACCCTGTAACTGATCAAACAAGTCATCAATACGCAGCAATGGGTATTTATTTTTCACAGTTACCTTATTCAATTCACGGTAGTCAATACACAGTCTCAGTGAGCCGTCTTTCTTTTTCACAAACAGAACAGGAGCGCCCCATGGCGAAGTACTGGGCCTGATAAACTTTTTGTCTAACAGTTCTTGCAGTTACACTTTCAACTCTTTCAGTTCAGTTGGAGCCATTCGGTAAGGAGCTTTAGATACTGGCTGTGTTCCCGGAATCACATCAACGGTGAATTCAATTTCCCTGTCAATCAAATCCCCTGGCAGATTATTCGGAAAAACATCTGGGAACTCTCTGACTATGGGAATACTGTTCACGTTAGCATTATTATCAGTAGATACAGTCAATACAGAACACAGATATCCTTTACACCCCTTTCTAATCAATTTAACAGCTTTCACAGATGAAATCAAATACGGAGGAGGTACTACTCCACTCCCATTAAATACAAATTCGGGCAAACCAGGTGGACGGAAAACTACTTGTTTCGTTACACAGTCTATGGTGGCATGATATTTCGTTAACCAGTCCATCCCCAATATTACATCAAAATGATCAATGTTCAATGGTAGTAAATCAATAAACAGATGCATATCCCCAACAATGATTTGACATGTAGGGTACATATAAGCACATGTCATAGATCCCCCGACAGGTGAAGATACAGCTAACAAGTAATTCATGGGTTCTAAGGGTCTATTCAATTTCCGCGAAAAAGCATGCGATACATAAGAATGTGTAGACCCCGAATCAATCAGTACATATGCATTTTGAGTACAAATAGAGAGGATACCTGACACTACGGTCTCGGTATTTTGTACGTCTCCCGGTACTAGGGCGAACACTCGGCCCTGCCTCATAGGCTCTTTCCCGGTAGCTTTAAGGTTCGGTTTTGGTGTAACAGTTGATGCCGCCACACTTGGTGTAGCTTTGCTATTGCCTTGAGGTGCAGAGGGGCAATCTTTCACCATGTGGTCCACCTTGCCACACCTGTAACAAGCACCAGAAATTTTATAACAAACTCCCTTGTGATTCTTACCACATTCGGAATAGGGCGGAATGGAACGGTTTCCTTGACTAGAAGTAGTCGTTGACCCTGTATTTTGCTTTTTGTTCAGCGGGTTGTTCTTGCCTTTCTTGAACTTAAAACCCTGCCTTTTACTACGCCATTCAGACGCTGGTGTTTCAGATTATCTCACTGCCTCGATGTTCGACTCAGCCATCAATGCTCGGTCAAGAACACCTACATAGGTTGGTAGCTTTAAAACACTTATTCTGTCGAGTATTGCCACATTAAGGCCTCCTTCAAACTTTCTGGCCTTCTTGTAGTCAGTGTCCACCATATGTGGTGCATATTTAGCAAGCTCGGTGAACTTTGCTTCATATTTAGCAACAGACATTGCACCCTGTCTCAGCTGTTCAAACCCAATTACTTTCCTGTCCCTGACACATTGGGAAAATACTTTTCAAAGAAGGACTCCCTAAACTGAGCCCAAGTCACTACAGTGTTGGTGTCACGGACTAACATCCACCACCTTCTAGCCTCTTCTTGCAAGGTGAAGGTAGCTAACAGTACTTTGTGTGCCTCCGAGCACGGAAACACTTCAAACAACTTTTCTGTTTCAAGCACCCAAGCTTCAACCTTTAGCGGTTCGAGACCACCCTGGAAGGAAGGTGGTTTCATTTTACTGAACTTCTGGGTAAGAGCAATTATGTCATCATCATTAACATTCACATTCTGTTCCGGCTGTACCGGAGGAGGAGGTGGGGGCTGTTGATTCTGTTGTTGCTCAAGTCTAGCAGTTATCAGTTCCATCATTCTTTCCATTCTTGCCTCAGTGGATGAGGATTCAGATTCATTTGCATTATCCATTTCACTATAGGCAGTTATAACAGTTATCAACATAAGCAGTCATTTCTTTAAACAAGTTAACACATTAGCATATAATCAGTCATGTCATAACCACACACTTATCATGCTCATGTAATGCCCTACTACTTTTCTAGGACACCCTATAGCTCATTTGGACACGTGTGTGTGGTATAACTCGTGGTTAAGTATCGCTCTGATACCACTCTGTCACGACCCAAACCTGCCCCTATGGGTTTAGCACCGTAACCGGCCAGTAATCCGAGATTACCGAAGGCCTGCTTAACAGTAAGACAGTAAAACAGAGTACAGGGGCATGGCGGAAGCCAGTACAGTAAATAAACGGTGTCCAATGAGCTGTGACAGTCTGTATGCAAAAGGACTTTTCATACATACATATGAAACCAGTACAGAACAGTATGCACAATATATATACAATCAGTCAGAACAGGACAGGGGTCTAACCCCTATTAAACAGTACAATACAGTGTTATTAGTCTATACAGTCTGTACAGTAAACAAGACAGTTACAGAGACAGACGGGGGAATAAAAACACCCCTAAGCCATAGCTTGGCAGGCTCGGAACCTCGCGGCGAGGCACAATGGTTGGCTTGACAAAACTGGAGTTAACCCCGACGCGTCTAGCATTGGTCCGGTGCCTGTACACCTACATATATATATGAGCAGTGAGCTAAAGCCCAGTGAATAACATAATGCGTAAAGAGGTTTAGAATGAATGTCCTTATAGTAATGAAAACAGTTCATTAAATCAGTATTTCAGTCTTTCAATCCTTCAGTCATATGTGGTACATCCATTAGCATGACAGTACAGTAAGCAGTAGGTCTTAAAAACCGAACAGTAATGATGGCCATCAATCAGTAAACAGTAGTGGTTCCATGAGGGAACTGACAGAGATCTCTGTAACAGTAACAGTAAACAGTAGGTGCTAAGGATGCCACAGTACAGTTTAGAATATAGGACATACATTCATTCAGTAAACAATATCAGTTCAGTAAACAGTTCAGTTCAGTATTCAGAAGATAATCATTTTGAACATATCTTTACACAATTGTTACTCACAGAGTTTTGGGCTACAGTAAGCTAGAGCGCGTCTCCGGAAGCCAACCCTACACAGTTACAGATTGAACACACACTAAGCTATACAGTCGGGAAGGATAATAACTTAATCCCTAATTTGCCTCGGTGTGTTCTACATTTAATCCTCATTAAGATGCTTTAAACTAGGCCTAAGAATGCCTAGGATGAAATGAGGATACGAAGATGCACTTTTAAAAGCATTTTCAGAATTTTCAGTGAAACAGGGTCCCGCTCGAGCGTAGTTTACTCCGCTCGAGCGGTCATGCAGACGAAGGTTCCCGCTCGAGCGTCACTTCCCACGCTCGAGCGGTCTGCAAAACAGTCAAAAGTACTGGATGGGTGAAAATCACGCTCGATAGGGCGCTCGATAACCGCTCGAGCGTGAGACACAAGGTCCTGCTCGAGCGCCAATTACCCCGCTCGAGCGGACTGTAAAACAGTGCAAAGTAATGGGAGCACGAATTTCCCGCTCGAGCGCCGTTCTCCCCGCTCGAGCGGAAGACCAAAATCTGGAAAATCCAGATTTGAGCTCCAAGTTCAAAATCAAACACAAATGCATCAAAATCAATTCCTTTGGGCCCATTTCTTGGAAAACACTTGTAGATACATAGAATAACATGATTCAAAGCTCAATTTGTAAAATCAAGGCCCAAGGGAAGATCAATTAAATCCAATTTCAATCCCAATTTCATGAACAAGATTCAAACATGACATGCAAGGATTTAAACCATTTCAAAGCTTCAATTTCATGCTCAAGTGAGCCAATTCTTCTCAAAATAAGATGAAATCATGGACTATTCCCAAAACATGGACATGCATGTGGCAAGTTTATGAAGAACAAGCTCAAAATGCAAGAGCATGCCATGCATGCAAAGATTAAGCTTCTAATGCAACAATTTAAACCAATTCTAGGCTCAATTCTTCAAATTAGCATGAAACATGCAAGAACAAACTTGAATACACAATTAGAAGGATAAATTCCTCACCTAGGTTCTCAAATACAAGTCTAGAAGCTCAATTGATTACAAACTCCTCCAATCTTCTCAATTTTCAAGCAATACAAGGTGAAGCAAATTGAAATCACTCTTTTCCTCTCACTCTCTCTCTCTAGTCGGCAATTACAAGGAAAATGGCTGATGGAGTTGTGTTGTTTCTAATGTAAGGCTCAAAGATGGCCCAAGTAATGGGCCACTAAGTGTGGCAAAAAGGTAATTAAGCTAACTCTTGAAATTGGCTTATTTTAATCTAATTTAATCATACCAAATCACTTTTCAGATAAATATGCCATAAATCACATAAATTATAATTAACACATATCACTCATCAATTTCAGACTCGGCCGCCGATAAGGCCTACAATTTGCAGTTTAAACATAAAAACTAAACAGATAATTAAACAGTCAAATAGATAAACATGCAATTAAGCAGATACAGTCAATTGATTCAGTTTCAGATTTCAGTCAGTCAGTTCAATTACTTTTCATATTCGGTCTCAGTTTAGCAGTAATCGGTAATCAGTTAGTCATTAATCGGTAAACAGTGTGAGGGTTGTTACAGTCATTTATTGAAGCCGACCTAGACATGGTGCCGCATCCATACAACGATGCTCTGGTGATATCCTTGAAGATTGGAGAATGCCAGGTAAGGCACATTCTAGTTGACCAAGGCAGGTCTTGTGACATCATGTATGTCAGATGTTACAAGGAGCTCGGCCTTCACCAAGATGATCCGGAACAATCCAACAGTCCAATGGTCGGGTTTAATGGAACGCCAACATGGCCCTTGGGGGCAATAAATTTGGAGGTGCAAGCAGGCACCAGGAAAGTGAGCACAGAGTTTACAATCATTGATACCTCTTCACCTTACACCGTTATTTTGGGAAGACTGTGGTTGTACGCAATGAGCAATGTTCCCTCAACATTGTACCAACTATTGCGGTTCCCAACGGAACAGGGAATTAAGGAGATCGGAGAGGATCAAGTACAGGCAAAGAATTGCTCCATGGCAGTAATGAAATCCACCTGCAACGTACAAGAAGCAGACACAGTCGAGATTGAGGACGAGGACATAGAGGTCCTGGATGACGTCGGCAAAGAACCAGCCGAGAAAAGTGAGGAAGCCCTGAAGAAAATTCTAGTCTAATAAGGAGATGATGAGCGTTTCTTCCTTCTCGGCTTAGGATTGGCCGAGGAGGAAGAAAGGGAGTTAGAAGCCTTTTTATGAGAAAACATTGAGGTGTTTGCCTGGATGCCATACGAGATGCCTGGCATTGACCCCGAGGTCACTTGCCATAGACTGAATGTGGACAGGTAGGCTAAACCTATCATCCAACGAGCAAGGAGACCAAAGTTGATGCATGTTGAGGCAGTAGAAGAGAAGGTGGGCAAATTGCTGGAGGCCAGAGCCATTCGAGAGGTAAACTACCCAACTTGGCTGTCAAACATAGTAGTTGTGAAGAAAAAGAATGGGAAGTGGAGGGTCTGCATGGACTTCACTAGCCTAAATAAGGCTTGTCCCAACGACAGTTTCCCACTCCCCAAAATCGATCAATTGGTGGATGCCACTTCAGGGCATGGAAGGATGAACTTCCTGGACACATACATGGGGTACCATCATATAGCAATGTACCCCTCTAATGAGGAGAAGACTGCATTTATCACTCCAAAAGGATTGTATTGCTACAAAGTGATGCCTTTCGGTTGAAAAATGCAAGAGTAACCTACCAGAGGTTGGTGACCAAGATGTTCAGACATCTAATTGGCAAAACAGTGGAAGTATACATTGATGACATAGTCGTGAAGACCAAAGAACCTGAGGATCATCTGGTCGACTTGAAGGCAGTTTTCGACATCCTTAGAACATATCGGCTTCGACTCAATGCTTCGAAATGCACATTTGGAGTTGGGTCTGGTAAACTCTTAGGATACTTAGTTACCAGAAAGGGTATTGAGGCAAGCCCAGATCAAATCAAGGCCATTCCGGACTTGAAGAGCCCAACATCGGCAAAACAAGTGTAGATGTTGACTGGAAGGGCCGCAGCCTTAAATAGGTTCATAAGCAGAAGTTCTGACAAATGCAAATCATTTTTTATTTTAGTGAAGAAGGCCATAGATTTTTTATGGTAGAGGAGTGCGAAGCCGCCTTGGCCGACTTAAAAAAATACCTGACCACAACTCCAATTCTCTCAAATCCAGTACCTGGAGACGAGCTGTTCTTATACTTGGCGGTTTCGGAGCATGCAGTGAGTGCAGTGGTAATCAGAGAGGAGAATAGAGAACAGAAGGCAGTTTACTATGTGAGTAAAACCCTAGCAGGCATAGAAACCAAGTATTTACCCCTGGAGAAATTGACATTGGCCTTGATAATGGCCTCCAAGAAGTTGAACCACTATTTCCAAGCCCACGAGATTGTGGTATTGACTGAACACCCCTTGAAATCCTTACTACAACAAGGAGATTTGACAGACAGGGTGGCCAAATGGGCAGTGATATTGGGCCAATACGATTTGGAGTTCAGACCTAGAACAGCAATCAAAGGCCAGGTTTTGGCTGACTTCATGGTCGAATTCACACTTGGAGCCATCCCACGTCAGGCTCCGGTGAGCCGCGGCTTAGGATGTCCAGGTGAAAAAGAAGAAACCCAGCTAGGAATGAAAAACTCCACATCAACAGAGCAGAAGAAAGAAGAGAACTCGAACCTTGTGACATTTATATCGACGACTCCTTCCGCCTGTTCATTGATGGGAGTTCAAACTGTCAGGGAACAGGGGCATGAGTAGTGCTAGTGTCACCAGATGGGCGGATGCTAGAACAATCTATTCGATTGGGGTTTAAGGCTTCAAACAATGAAACAGAATATGAAGCACTGATCATAAGACTAAAGTTGGCAACAGCAATGGAAGCCGACGAGTGGTAGTCTTTTGTGACTCCCAGCTTGTTGTGAACTAGGCAATAGGCGAATATACAACCCGAGATGAAAGAATGATAGCCTATGTCAAAGAGGTTGTTAGACTACTGGCCTTATTTCAAAACTGCCGAGTACAACAGGTTAGCCGAGATGACAACAGTTATGCCGTTGCCTTGGCTAACCTGGCTAGTGTAATGAAATCAGGAGAGGCAAGGACAATAATGGTTAACTATTTGTCAGGCCCACGTGTGGAACCACTTATCACAGAGTACGAAGTAATGTGTATAGAGATGGGACCAAGTTGGATGGATGCAATAGTAGTGTTCCTTAGAGATGGGAAGCTACCAGAGGACAGAAAAGAGGCACACAAGACCAGCCTGAAGTCGGCAAGGTTTAGTCTGACAGCAGAAGGACATCTCTACAAAAGGTCTTTTACTGGTCCCCTTTTGAGATGTGTGCATCCTTCACAAGTTGAAGACTTCTTGTATGAAATACACAAAGAAGTATGTGGAAGCCACGCTGGGGGCAGATCACTTGCTCATAGGGCCATTACTTAGGGTACTGGTGGCCCTACATGCAGAAGGATGCTGAAGTATATGTCAGAAAGTATGAGAAATGCCAAAGGTTTGCACCTTTAATACATCAACCAGCAACAGATTTGAACTCAGTGTCCAACTTTTGGCCATTTTCCCAGTGGGGCATGGATCTAGTTGGGCAATTACCCCAAGCAACTGGACAGAGAAAATTCCTGCTAGTAACAACAGACTACTTCACCAAGTGGGTAGAAGCAGAACCCCTTGCAAAGATTCGAGATGTAGATGTGAAGAACTTCATATGGAAGAACATCATTACCAAGTTTGGGATCCCAAGAGCAATAATAACAGACAATGACACGCAGTTTGACAGAAAGCTAATCAAGAACTTCTGTGCAAAATACAAAATCAAGAATTATTACTCTACTCCAAGCTTCCCACAGAGTAATGGTCAAGCAGAAACATCCAATAAAACAATCTTGGATGGGATCAAGACGAGGCTAGAAGCAGCAAAGGAAAAGTGGGTGAATAAGCTGTCTAATGTACTCTGGGCATATCGGACTACGCCGAGAAGATCAACTGGGGAATCCCCATTTGCCATGGCTTCTGGCATCGAAGCAGTCATCCCACTAGAAGTCGGCATCCCAGGGATCAGAACCCAAGGAGTAGAGAATGGGACTAATGAGGCATTCCTGGCCCGAGATCTGGACCTGTTGGAAGAAAGAAGGGAGAGAGCAGCAATTCAACTGGAGGCATACCAACAACAACTTACTAGGGCTTACAACAAGAAGGTTAACCCAAGAGAATTCAAAGTTGGGGACCTTGTGTTGAGGAAAGTGGTCGGCAACAAGAAGGATCCCAAAGAGGGCAAACTAGGCCCAAATTGGGAAGGACCTTATAGAATTATTTCGGTCGCTAGCAATGAGGCATATTGGCTTGCAGACAGCAAAGGCAAATAGTTGCCAAAACCCTAGATCACTTGCAACTTGAAGTTTTTCTATCATTAGATTTTTGTTTTTTAAAGTTTATATTATTAGCTAAAGTAATAATAAAATTTTAGCTTGATTTTTAATTTCAAACTTGTGTAATACGACTAACCAGTCCTTTGGTGATGTTTCTAAATGAACCATGACGAATAACTTAGACTTATTATATGACAGAGTTGAATTATACTTGCATATAATAGAGTTGAACTAAGTTGGCGATATTTCTAAGTGAAACATGACGAATAACTTAGACTTATTATATAATAGAGTTGAATTATACTTGTATATAATAGAGTTGAACTAAGTTGGCGATGTTTCTAGGTGAAACATGACAAATAACTTAGACTTATTGTATGACAGAGTTAAATTATACTTGCATATAATAGAGTTGAACTAAGTTGGCGATATTTCTAAGTGAAACATGACAAATAACTTAGACTTATTGTATGGCAGAGTTGAATTATACTTGCATATAATAGAGTTAAACTAAGTTGGTGATGTTTCTAAGTAAAACATGACGAATAACTTAGACTCATTATATGGCAGAGTTGAAATTATACTTGCATATAATGGAGTTGAACTAAGTTAGATTAACCTAGACTTGCCATGTCGGCAGAATCAAACTCAAATTGGAACAAAAGATTAACAGAGAAACCAAGGTTGAAAACCTCGGCTAGTTTTTGTTTGAAACTAACTTCGGTAACAAGATCATAGGCACATGCTTAATGTGAACATATGTTCACATTAGGGGGCAGAGAGCTGGAGAATGATGAATAAAGTCTTAAGAGTCGGAATTTTATAGAAAAATTTACAAGTTGAAGTTAAGCTGAGGTAATATTGCAAGAAGTACATACGTACTTGCTGAGATGACCAGATTGCCCAACTTGGGGAGTATAGAAGACAGAAGTCTTGATAAGTAAGAGCAAAATGGCAAGTTTAAAACAACACTTGTGAAAATATTTTTACAATGTTTTCAAGTGTTAAGCCAAGGTTGAGATAAACAGTCAAGAGGTTATGTCCGAGGTATTGTTCTCTGAAGGGGTTATACAGATAAAGGTATACTTTGAAGACATGCAGAATTATTCTAAGTATGGAACGGTAAACATACATAGAAGAAATAAAGGCATACATTCAACACTTGGAAGAAAATATAAGACTCGCATTCAGAAAAGAGACTTGTTCAGATACAAAAAGGCCCTTCAGCCTGGCATAGGAGATTATTTGTTCATCTACAAAGACAACTTGTTCGGAGCACAAAAAAGGGCACATCGGCCAAACAAAAGCTAACATCATTCAAAAAAACAAAAAGTACAAAGTACAAAAGTAAAAGCTTCTAGCTAGACTACTCGGCGTCGGTGGCAGGATGTGTCTCGACCTCAGAAGATAATTGCGAAATCTTCTCAGCAGCCCTCTCAGCCTCGAGCTCGGCGTCAATTTCTTGCAGAGTTTGATCGAGGCTCTTCTCGGCGATTGGCACTTCGGATGTAGTCTTCTTAGGGGAGACACTTTTTGAGATCTCGTCCTCCTCATCCTGAGTCAAGTCCAGGACTTGCTCATTCAGAGTTGGGGACTTGGCCCTAGCAAAACCCTTAGCATTGACTGCCACCTCGGCCTCTTCGTTTTCTTCTTCTACTTCGTCTTCTTCTTCTCCTTCTTTCCCCCCAGCCTTAGCCTCAGATTGGCTTGAAGCAGGAGGGAATGGCACTGCAAGTCGGCCTTCATCATGAATGGGAGAATCCTCGAGGACAGCCAACTCCTGCAAAGCAGCCATCTAACCAAGGGTGTAACCCTTGTTGCATGCCTATCTAACTTGTTTTTTGTATTCCTCGCGGACGTCGGCTGCCCTCTCGGTATAGCTCTTCTCGTCCGCCGCTTTTGATTTCAGCCTCTTTTGTGGCCAAGACAATTCGGAGCTCTGCTTGGGCTTCGGCAGTTTTTGCTTCAGCCTCTTATATTTTGGCTTTGAGAACCTCAGCAATAGCCTTTACAGCACCTGCCTTTTCCTCGGCTTGATCTTGGGCTTGTTTAGCTGCCTTGGCTTGATCTAGCAGGACTTTCATCTTGGCCTGGGCGTTGTTTAAAGATTTAAGCAAGCCAACAGCTCCCTTGGTCTTGTGGACCAACTCCTTCTTCAACTCCTCAGCCTTCATCGTAAAGGTGTGGGCGTGCTGGATCGCCTAAAGAAAATGGAATGAATGAAGTTAGTAAACTTTTTTGTAGTATGAAGAACTTAAAAGTAGAAAATAGAGAGTATCAAGTGTTGGGAATTTACCAATATGGAGTGCTGCATCATCAGAGCAAAATTCTCATATTCACTAACCTCGGCCAAACGGTTGAGGTCAGTTGGAAGGAACAGTGTAGTGGAAAGGGCGACACCGACTTCGATGTTGTTGATAGCATTGTCACTCGCTCTAACTGGCTTATCCTCAATCGTGATAGATAGGGCCCAGGGGTCGTCAGGTTTAAGAGAACTCGGGGTGGCTGCAGAATCCGACCTCGGCTTCTTTGACTTAGCGGTTTCGGAGGAGTCAGCCTCAGCAGGCCTCTTTTCGGTAGCAGAGCTTGTTTTCTCAATCTTGGCAAGCTTTGAGATTGAAACGGTATCTTCAGACTCAACTTGGGTGAAAGAGGTTTTAGCCTTAGCCCTCTTTACCCTTTTTTGCTTTGGTTTGGGTTGGGATTATGATGGTGAGGATTAGATTGTGACAACACCAAGGATGTCGGCTAGGAAGTCTTCGACGACAGCCTTGTTGCGTCCCATTTCGTCGGCAATAGCGGCAACTGTGACTTTTATGCCGAAGTGGATTGCTGGAAGTGCAGTGGGTGGGTTGGCTGGATCGTAAGCCGACACCTCAACACTTTGGCGTTTTCGGCTATGAGTTCTATTGGCAGGGGCAGAGATTGGAACTAGGCGACGACGTTGGCGTTGGGTAGGAGGGATCAATTGGGGAGCAAATGTTGATGGCTGCTCCACTGGATCGGAGGTTAAGGCCTGGTCAGGCCGAGGTGATGAAGTGCTAGGAGGAGTTATTGCTGAGGGTAGAGACTTGCTTTTCTTGGGGACGTCGGGCAGAGTGGATTTGTAGGTTGGGATGTAGTTGAGCAACAGAGGGGCCTTACGCTAATCAACTGGCAAGCCCAGCAACTTCTGAAAATCCTTACTGGGGTAGAAGGTTTTGCGAAAGTCTTTCGATGGTTGAGGAAGAACTGCAAGTAAAAAACAGACATTAAAACATATAAAGGAAATAAAGTAATAAAGACTTAAAAAGCATGTAAAGTGCCACCTGGTTCTTACCATTACCCTCTTTAAAGATTGTTCGGCTCAAAGGGTAGAGGTGGAGGTCGTTATCAGGTGGGAACTCCCAGTTACCTGAGACGATGAAATAATCATCTCCAACACCTTTGTTGGAGTTTGGGAGGTCGGCTATGAGTTTGTACTTAGTGGATCTCCGCTTGAGGTAATAGATGTAGCCTTTTTTGGATTTCAGGCCACACATGGTGTAACAGTACTGGATTTTACCTAGTGTTATCCTAGCGTTCTCTCGGCTAGCTAGGGCAATTATACCGTTAATGACTCTGTAAGAGTTGATGGCTAGCTGCATTGGGTTAAGTTTGTAATTGTGAAGGACTTAGTGGAAAAGAATGTTGAGAGGGAACCTAAGTCCACGCTCTATGAAGGCCACTACAAGGAAAGGTATAGAGTCCCCATCAGGCATGATGGAGTCCTCCTCCCCCGCCAGCCTAAGGTGAACATCGGCTGGGATGGAGAACTCTGTCCTACAGTACTCTAGTTTGGTTAGGGTGTCTACCTTCCACCTAAACATACCCATGACGTCGGCTAAAGGGGAAGATGCAAGATTTTAGAAGAAAATGGTTTGTGTGGGTTTAAAGGACCTCGGCTGAATCCTAGAGAGTACTAGAGTCAAGGTTTCTAAGGATCTAAGGGGATTTTTGGTTCGGTTTTCCTAAGGAACAGAGTTCTAAAGCAAATCTCAAGCCTAGGTCTATAGAAACAAGAATTGAAGGCAAGAATCTGGAAAATGCAACAAGAAAATAGGGAAAAGAGCATGATTCAGACTCAAGAAAATAACAGAAATTCAAGAACACAGATTAAAAACCAAGAACAGTGATAAACTGTTAAAAACATCAAAACACATGAACAGTGCATATGTGTAAATAAGTGCCATGAACCGTGTATGCATACCCAAAAGCAGATTGAACGACTAAAATCCCAAACAAAGTGCGTTTGCCACCCAAAGTAAAGGAATTCAAAGTACGAGTAAAGATTCGAGAGCACAAAACAGATTTACAATGGCAATAAACAACACAGAAACTTGTAGAAGATTTTAAAGAAAAGCAGAGACTGAAAATGGAGGAAGTTGTGACTTACCAAATGGGATAAACGCCGATATAAAACTCGCCGGAGTCAGACGGAGATGAGAAGTGGAGCAGGACAGAGAATGCTCCATCGGAGGAGGTGATCAGGGCAAGATATAGAGTTTGAAAAAGTTGAAACAATGACGATTTTTTGGGAGAGAAGTTTTAGAGAGAGAAAGCTTGCGAGAAATAAAAAAATGTGAAGTGAAAAGACGGAAAGAGGGAAGTGTTTTTGTTAAAACACAAAAAGGCAGCAAAATCACAATGAATGTGCCTTGGACGACGTGCATGTCAGGCGGCGCGCCCAGAAGCAACGCAACTTGATGGCGTGTGTCAGGTATGGATCAATGAGGAAAAGACGCATGGCGAAAACGGTTGGGAAACCATGTGTGACAGCTCATGCGCAAGTAGAACTCTTGGAGTTCTTGATTTAATGGAGCAAGAAACTCAGCTAGAGGGACAATCTCGGTTAAAAAACTTGAAAAACATAGTTCTTGGTTCTTAGGCATTGATAAAGCAGACTGTAGTCTTGGTCATATGGAGCTGACGTGTGATGACCTCAGTAATGAATGATAGATCAAGTCTTAGCTGACATGCTATGTGAACAAACGATGTAGGTTCCATCACCTCAAGATGCCGATGTAATGGAACCTAGGGGCAGTTGTGGGAGCATATTTTTGTGAATGACAACACGTGGCCAATGTGGCACCGAAGTGCCAGCCGAGGTGCCACGTGTCTTGGTCATGGCGCCGAGGTTATCTTTGCTAGGTCAAGGTTATCTGCAGGGATACCAGAATTCGAGATGAACGGATAAGGGACAAGAGTCCTAGAATGGGAGAGGACCTTAGTATGGATAAAGATAAAGCTCTTAGGGTGTTTATCTCTATCTAGTTGGGAGTTCAAGATGAGCATTGAACCAAAGTTCATTGAAGCTAGGCTTCTACAGGGATCAGGTTAGTGCTGGCTATAAAAGTAAGGCACCCTTGTGGGTCTAAGGTACGCTTTTTAGGCTCTGTCTAGTGTGTTAAGCACCGTTTACTATCTTTGAGAGATAATTGAGTACTGACTTGATCGTCGGAGTGCCCCCGGGTGGACGAACCACCGTCGGAGTCTTATCTTTCTGTGACAGGTTGTTCGGGCGAGATCTATTTTGTCGGTGCTCTCCAACTGGGTACCTGTTTGGCAGTGTGGTCAGAAAACAACACACACACAGAGTGTCCCAACTT
The DNA here is from genome assembly GCA_036172215.1 of Camellia granthamiana. Classification (NCBI taxonomy): domain Eukaryota; kingdom Viridiplantae; phylum Streptophyta; class Magnoliopsida; order Ericales; family Theaceae; genus Camellia; species Camellia granthamiana. The sequence continues at coordinate 16,733,420 of CM069916.1, read as the reverse complement.
ATTCTTCTACAAAATAATATATTCCAAAATATAAATTATATCATTCTGTCACATCATGCATACATTATCATATTAAATATACAACATGAAAAGATTAATTAACCTGCTCTTTTCGAACACGTGAGAAACTTTTTGTTCTTGTAGTATGATTATACTTTCGCTCTGCACGACTTGCTTTGTTTTTATCACTTTGTGCCTAAAATTACAAATGCATAAATTAATGGTGCCCAAACTATAGCAAGCAAAAGAACATATAATGATCAGATCAAATATACCTTTACTTCTTCGATGGCCCAATACTTAATAAGGTGTTCTCACTGATCAGCATATACTTTCCTATCTTTATAATGCTTTTGTTGGTCAAAACTCAAGTGGTTTTTATAATAATTTTTCTTTATGTCTGTCTGCCAGTCTTTTAACTTCTTACCAGAACACTTCATAACCCAAGTCCTAGCATGACTTGGAAGATCAAACTTTGACTGAAAAGAGAGAGAGAAAGAGCAAGCAAGAGAGAGAAAAAGAGAGAAGAATAAAATAACAGAAAATTAAACTTTCCACATACAAAATTAAAATTACAAAATATTATAAAGAGTGTTGTTTTAATCATATTACTCATGTTTACTACTTTTCACATGTGATCTTCGCACAATATTATGTCATTTACCTGTACAAGTGCCCATATGTGATCTTTGTAATGTTCTAGGACTTTATGCCAATTCTTGTAAGTGAGTGGTGCATTTTTCCCATCACGCACAATAGTTCCAACGAACGATGATAACTTTGTTGCCAATTTGTCATTAGGTTGGCCAAGTTTGTTCCAATTAACTGTTAGGCGCTCATCATCACAAGTACCCTAAATATTACGCATTTGAGTGGGACCTCTAGTTTTCTTTTGTCCACTAGCACCATCTAGTTATAAAAAATAAACAAATAATAATAATAATAATAATAATAATACAGTATATATAAAGAAATAATATGACATTTTTATAAGGTTTGAATTTGCATACCTGCATTTTCATTGGGCTAACTAGAGTTTGGTTGAATCTCAAATGGAGTTGACTCATTAAACTCAACAACATTGCCTGAGCGAAACTGAAGATATGGGTCCAAAGGATTTTTGCTTTATAGATGAATCCTAGTATGATTCAAGCAAAATAGACAAGTCAAATTGTAAACTTAGAATGATCCAAATAAATTATTTACAAATGAACAAAATACTTGAATAAAATTAACAAAGAAAAATTGTGTATTTACCTTTATTGAGTTGCTATCTTGATAGTGACTAAATGTAACATATAGTGAATAAATATTTTGTAGCCATATATGAAAATGACATAATTAAATTAAAAATGCATTATTCATTCTTCAAACAATCAATTAAATTAACAAAAACAATGATAAAGAAAGAGAAGGAAAGGAAACTATAGAATTGTTTTCAAATATAAATAACTAGCAATATTTAACAAGTTTAACAGTCACATAAGATCTAATTCTTCCTCGTCTCCATCATCATCTCTGTCATCATGAACATCGTTGTCTCTCAACACTTGAGAAAGTGGTGCATCTACAATTGCAGCAGACATATCTGTCCTAACCAAATGAAAATTATTGTCCCCATCACCACTTTGTGTATTGCATACAACACTCTGCAAGTATGCCTCCACATTGTCCACAGAAGACCCCACATTCATATCATAAAAATCTCTCGGATTTATCTTGATAGCAACTTGCCAATCTTTGTGTTTGAGGTCTTCTACATACATTACCTGTTCTACTTGAGAAGCCAACACAAAAGGCTCGGCATCTTTCATTAATCGTGCAAAGTTGACTAATGTGCAATCTTTATCTTGTCTTTTTCCTGATTGTGAAACCCATTTACCTTTAAATAACACAACCCGCTTCCCAAACAAATAATCTAACTCAATTATATCTGTTAACACACCATACGATGTAACATCTCCAGAGACAAGATTTCCATCTCTACCACTTGCAAGCTTCATGTTTTTGTCGTGACAATAACCCCATTATTTTGAGTTTTTCTCTTCCGCTCGATCTCCTTAGTATGGAACCTAAAACCATTTATCAAGTATCGCTTGTATTTTGTAAAAATTCTATTTGGACCACGAGCCAAACATCTAAGCTCTTCAGTTATTTGACTATCCCCTGCATTATGCAATTCCTCAACTTGTTTTCAGAGAATTGACGACATAACTTCTGTAAGTGTGGAATGAAATTGAAGTTAATATCAAGTAAAATTTTAAGAAACTTCAAAACATTGCTTACATGTTTATCAAACTATGTTGGAAATGTTTCACTATGAATGTGATCAATGGCCATTTCATGAAGACGTGGATTTTGTCTGGCAACAAGTCTACGGTATTGTCTGTATGCCATATAAAATATTCGTGAATGTGTGGAAAAGTATGTAAAATAATAATAATAATAATAATAATAATAATAATAATAATAATAATAAATTTGATTACAGATGTGGAGTGTCTTACTCAATAAATTTGTTGACTGTCTCATAATTAAATAGCACATATTGATGTGCCTTTTCTTTTGTGCCATCATCCATTGTGTCTATCATGCCCTTACTTAATGGTCGGCCAGGCATTGAGAAAATAGATACACCTTCCATATACCTCGAGCAAAATGTTAAGCATTCATTTGCAATGTTAAGCATTCCTTTTGCCACACTACCCTCCAGTTGACTTCTATTTCGCACATATGACTTTGATCTACTCAAGTACCTATGTTTTGGTAAGTTCAAAAAACAAAATTTTGAATGATGTCCAATAATAACAAAAGTAAAATATCAAAATGATGGTAAAGAAATATGTAATTTAATATAAACTTTACCTCTCAACAGAATACATCCAACGATAATGCATAGGTCCTGCTAATCTAGCCTCAGATGCTAAGTGAACCACCAAATGCACCATAATATCAAAAAAGTTAGGGGGAAATATTTTTTCAAACTTATAAAGTGTTATCGGAATTTGCCTTTAAAGACGCATAAAGTCTTGTGCCAAACCAACTTTAGAACATAACTCTCGAAAGAAATTACTCAACTCAATCAAATGTGAAGTCACATGTGAACTCAACATTCCTTGAATTGCTAAAGGGAGTAATTGTTGCATCAAAATATGGCAATCATGACTTTTAAGTCCAAGGATTCTACATTGCTTTAAGTCGATACATCGTGAAATATTCGTTGCATAACCATCAGGAACTTTAACAGTCTTCAAAAATTTACAAAAAAGCGTATTTTTCTTGTTTCTTTAATGAGAAACAAGGAGGCAAGATGGTTTTATTTGTTGCATTTTCTTTTGGATGGAGTTCAAGCCTTATACCTTGAAGTTTCAAGTCAATACGTGAATTTAGATTATCCTTTGTCTTCTCCTCTAAATTCAGTAGTGTTCTAAGCATGCTCTTACATACATTTTTCTCAATGTGCATCACGTCAAGATTGTGACGCACTAGATTATCCTTCCAATATGGTAATTCAAAGAATATGCTTCTTTTCTTCCAATTATATGGTAATTCTAGATTAGTACTCATCTTTCCATAAGTGATATTGAAGCCATGTAACATATCCAATACCATAAAACTAGTTAAAGGATTAGGTCCAGTTCTTTTTTCTTTAGTACCATCAAAAGATCGCTCATCATCTCGAAATGCATGACGTTTGTCCAAGAATCGACGATGACCCATGTAACAAAGTTTTCAGCCATGCTTCAACCACTAGAAGCATGTGTCTTTGTGGCATGAAGGGCATGCATACTTCCCCTTAGTACTTCACCCTGACATATAAGCATAAGTAGGGAAATCACTGATAGTCCACATTAATGCTGCACGCAATTGGAAATTTTGTTTAATTAATGCATCATATGTCTCTACTCCACCCACCCATAATTCTTTTAATTCATCTATTAAAGGTTGCAAATACACGTCAATATTATTTCCAAGTGCACTACGACTAGGGATAATCAATGATAATAGAAAATTGGTCTACTTCATACACATCCATGGAGGCAAATTATATGGTATAAGAATTATAGACCAGGTGCTATACGTGATGCTCAATGTTCTGAAAGGGTTCACACCATCACACGCCAAACCAAGTCTGACATTTCTACAATCTGCCGTGAAATCAGGATGTAGGTGGTCAAAAGTCATCCAAGTTGGAGAATCGGCAGGATGTCTCATACAACCATCTTTAGTGCGACCTTCTTTATTCCACTTCATAGATGATGCTGTTTTGGATGACATGAATAACCTTTGTAGCCTTGGTATCAAAGGAAAGTAATGTAGAACCTTAGAAGGTGTTTTATAGCTTCCTTTTTTTAAAGGATGCCTTGTTGCTTGAGTCATTTTGGTCTATTACATACCTAAATGTGTGGCAAACATAACATTCAAAATCGGTTTTGTACTCATTCCTATACAACATGCAATCATTGGGACATGCATAAATCTTCTCATAACTAAGTCCTAACTCTATGACTATCTGCTCAACTTCATAAACAGTATTAGGCAGTGTTACACCCTCTGGGAATGCCTCTTTCAATAACTCTAATAACATAGTGAATTACTTATTACTCCATCCACCTAAATTCTTTATATGGAATAATTGAAAGATGAATGAGAGCTTTGTAAAATTCCTACATTCTGGATAAAGCTCCTTTTGTCCATCATGTATCAAATTGTAGAACTTCTCTGCTTATGGATTTGGTTTATCTCCCAGATTTACAGGGTTGTCTCCATCGACTCTGTCATCGTCATTTGAGATTCCAAATGCATCCTATACTAATCCACGCGTATCAATATTTAATTGTGGCCCATTCCACATGTGCTTATCAAGACCTGTTGTAGTAACAGATGATGCTTCACCATGTAAAACCCATTTAGTGTAACCCTTTGTGAAGCCATCACACAAAGTGATCATATGCAACTGACCGAGTGACGGGAAATGTATGTAAGAACCTAAATTTTTGGACAACTAATTAGTTTGTTAATCATAATATTAAGTCAATTAATAGTGATTATTAAATTATTAAATTATTATGTTAATATCATCATGATTAATACCAATATTAAATTCCTTTAAATAAAATTATTTATCTTTCTGTGATTAAATTTTTGTGTCTAAACACAGTTGTGGACACTAAATGAGTTAAATAAATAATAACCAAGTTGGTTAGAGGATAGAAGGGGGAAAAAAAATCTAGTGACTAGAATATATATACATTGATTTTCATTTTGAACCAAAAAAATAAAAAAATAGAAGTCAGATTTGTTGTTTTGGGTAGAACATTTCGGCTACCCTTCTTTCCAATAAGGTTGCTGTAAAGGCATGCCATGGCATGCATAAAATATACTCTAAGCCTATTCTTGTAGATGATAGTTCCCAAGCCAAGAGAAAAATAAATAAATAAAATAAAATAAAGATTGCTCCAAGCTCCTATATATAGTGCACTATTCACCCCTTTTCATTTCCACGGCTGAGGAAAAGAAAAAGAGAGGAAGAGTAGAAAAGAAAAGAAAAAGAGAGGAAGAAGAGAGGGTGCTTGGTGGTTACCAATTCAAAACAAGTTTTGAGAATTGTTTGGAAAAAATCTTGAGGTAGGAATACTCAACCTCTTTCCTTCCTTAAATATTTTTTCTTAACTGAATCTATATATTAAAAATATGCAAGACTATGCATTGTTAATACATAGTAGCTCAATGTATGCTTACATTTTGATAGAATGATAATCTTATGATTATATGATTTCTATCCTTCTTGCAAGCATGAATTAGATGGTTTAGCTACTGATTTTTCTTCTTATGTTTTCAAATATTCTCCATTGTTTGAAATAATCTTGCATGCTTATGAATTTGTGTTCACTCTTCATAAATATTATTTTCATCTATTCCCTGTTACCACTAATGAAAGTAAATATGAAGGATTAGAGTTTCACATGGGAATAGTAGCAAGAAATAATTTTTATAGTCTTGCGTATGATTCATGATGAATACAAAGTGTGTTTTTCACAAAATAATGAACTTCCAGCAAAACAGATTTTTAATCCGTTTTGAATAAATCCAAACAAGCTCATGAGAACACTTTCATAAAATCTGAAACTACTGGAGTTAGCTTAACATGTTTCATGGTGCTAGAATATCGGGAAAAAAAATTATTTGACAACGTTTCATGGTCAAAACATATTTTTAACTTCATTGTTGTCTGGAGGCAGCAGCAATGCTGACTTTATCAGGTCACCGTTTATTCTAAAGAATGAGTTTTCAAGTATTCAAATTGGAAAAGTTATATTTTTAAGTTATCTTTCAAATTCCGCTGGTTTCATAATTTTTTTTAGCATTGAGAGAGAAACGTCAATTTTTCCAAAATATGACAGAATCTGTCCAATTTTCTTAGAAAAATTATTTGGCCATCTTCTATTGGGTTTTAGTCTTCAAACTCTTCTAGAAATATGTTCTAAACTCAAATATCTAGCAAACCATTCTGACCATACCTCTTTTTGACACTGTTTGAGGCCCCTTTTTATTTTTCAAACATAGATCACCTGTGTTGGAAGTTAATGTAACTCACTGTCCCAGAAAAACCAGTTTTCTCCAAATTTTATTTCTCCATTTTAAAATCATTTTTAGCCCTAGTATTCTTCTCGAAATATTTTCCTAACTCGATGAACTAGCACCAGTTAAAATACTGTAATGGTTGAACTTCGTTTGGTATGGGTTTCATATTTTTTTTTGTTTGACCATACAGTATTGAAAGAAGAAGTGTGTGAATTCTTAAGGAATTTTGTGATGATTACTAAGATATTCTATCATATTTATTTTAGTTGCCATACATGATTGTGTTGTGCTATATAAACATTATATCACTATGGTTTTCAAACTAAAACTCGCACATACATCAAAATGTGAATTCGACGAAGTAAAGAAACACGAAATTGAACCAATGATACATTAAAATTTAAAAGTGATATGGTGATCCCGGTTTAGAATCTTGCGCAAGTGAGTTGTGAACCCTAACATGGCACGGGAAGGTGTTTCGGCTCTTATCGGTGTAGGCGATATAAGGTTGGTGGAGCGGGTGTCACAACATAAACCGTTCCCTTGAGACAGACAGTGATGTCACGACTCGGGTACGTAACCCTGGTGCTGGGCATCATTGGTAGTTACAGCAAGTAACATTTGAATATTTGACCAAGGGGGAGTCAGAATTGCCTGTGGCCATTGCTTAGCGGTTGAGTAGAAATAGTGCTCTGCGGGGAGTTACTTAAACTTATCTGATAAAATATATCTATGAGAATTTAAAAAGAAAGATGGGCATTTTCCTTATGATGAAATATTGCTTCCGTTTGCCATTGTTTTTTTTATTATCTATTGTTATTATTTCAACTGATAGCATTCATGTTATGCTTATTAAATGCTACTTGTTATTCTGTTACTACACATTATTCATTAATTGTGAGTGTTATTATCGAGGTGGATATTTTCGGATTGTAGTATCTTATTGAGCTCGTCACTCATTGGCATTCATGTTGCCCTGGCGTTTTATGCCAGGTATCGAAGAAACCGAAGGGAACACCTAGGCCTTGCAAGGCGACATTTAGCCTTTGTTAGCTTGAAGAGTGCCCAAGTTCCATGAACTATTTTCTAAGTTTTTCTAGTTTTTCTCTAGTTTTCTTTTTATGTTTGTGTTTTTTTTTTTTTTTTATGTACTAAAACTAAGTTTTAAGTTTTATTGGATTTGTAATTTAAGAACTTTCAATTTCTGGATTGTTAATTAATGGATATTAGTAATATTGGTGGCAACATTGATTCTAAGTTCTAAATCTTATTATGATGTCCTAAAATTTTGGGGCGTCAGAGAGTAAGTCCACACTTGATGCATGGACATATGATCTTATCCTCATAACTTGCATTAGTAAATGCAAAATCGAGAAACTTGTCAACTCCTTTCTGGTATGCATCACTTAATCTTGATCGATACATCCATGTCTTATCCATAAGTAAACAATCTCAATTAAACAAGTGTCCAAAGTGTTTCTAGAACATTAAAAAAGTCATATATCAATAACAAGTATTTGTAAGTTATAATTGACAAAAACAACTGAACTTGATTTTGCAAGAACTATAAGATACTAACAACAATGTAGAACATAACATATTCAATATATTAGTGCATGACTATAAGGCAACTCATGTCAAGAGAAAACATGTAAAAGAATTTAAGTATTACAAAGTCAATGCAATATCATTATTTCAATAGCAATTCTTGTGGTGGTGGAGATTTGGGAATGTGAAGAAAGCATTGTACAAAACTTATGAATATCATTATTTCAAACTAATCATTATTTCAAACTAATGTCACTTGAAACTCGTTTGAGATCTTCTCGAATGCTAAACAAACATACTTATGAATATATTTTAAAACTCATACAAAAATGTAAATTAATCTAGAACAATCAAATATTAAACTCACCCTCGGCTCGGTTAAGAGTGTCTTTCCACTAGTTTTGCAATTAAACATCAGGTATTGTTCCTAGTAGAGTGTTTTTACTTGCTAATTTTAAGGTATAGTTGTATTAGACAATTTTTGCCACAAAAGCCAACATTACTAATCAGCAGAAATATAATTATGGTGCATGATCATGACCACTCTGTGGCAACAAATTTGGACCTGCTTGAGAAGAACAGCAGCACTACATGTTTGTGTGCACTAACACTATATATATATGTGTTTGTGTGTGTGTGTGCATATACCATGACATGCAATGCATGGGGAGAATGCAAATTTTTAGGGGTCCCATTGACCTTCATTGCTATACATATATTATATAATCTAAACTTAAGGACAAAAACATTTATTTAGATAATACGGGATCTTTTGATATCAAAATTTATGTTCATCTATCTGAGTAATTTGTAAAAAAAAACAGAGCAACTTAATGGAAAATCACTTGCAACTTGCAAGACATTATATACAATCACAACATAAATACAATAATAGTAAATTACAACTAACCTTTTATATTAAAAGATGAAAATTAATAAATTCATGAGTTACAAAGTTAGATTTTCAGATTGTATCAAGTTTTATGCTTAAAACAAGAAAATCATAAATAAGTGAGAAAGATAGAGGTATATTGTGTGTGTTTGATGAGTGTGAGAAAGAGAGAACGAATACCTAATGAACTTTGATCGTAGAAGATTAAAATACAGCAAATTTGTGGTGTAGATGGTAGATAAGGATGGCATGAAAGATAAAGAATGATAAACCCTTGCTTCATGATTTGGCTCCCACCTCTTGACCTGCCAAAATCAAATTTACTTCACCAATTTTAGAATTTTTGGACTTCCTTCTCTGTCTCTAGGTCGATCTGGTGTGCGGATTTTGCTGTATCAAATTTGGTTTGTTTCTTTAGTTTTGTTATTTCCTTTGTTGTTAAAAAAAAAAAAAAAAAAAAAAAAATGAGTTTGTTCATATTTTAAATAAAAAAGTAAATATTAATTTTGGTCCTTATATTTTTTATTAAATCCATTGCAACTTTTAATTTTAAATTTTGTGTCAATTTAATGTAATTAATAATACCGTTAGTATTTTTGATAAAAAAATGATCACTGAATATGTTGAGGCTAATTTAACGAGTTGAGCAAATTTATTATTTTACCTCTAAAAGAATGACATATGTAACTTAGTCATTAAAAAATGCAAACAATTAGGGCTAATTACACTATTAGTCACTCTATTTTGGCTATTATGTTATTTTAGTCTTTGTAATTTCAATTGAATTGATTTTAATCTTGGATTTTTTATTTTGTCTCAAATTAGTCCAATTGATAGCATTTTTTTATGACACATGCAACCTGTCATCGTTTTAGGAATAAAACAAAATACTTGGTCAATTCAGTGGCTTAACCTTGACCAATCTAATGAAAATTTTCTATCAAAGACCCTAAAGATTTTACGTCAATTGGACTAAATTTACGTAAAATCTAAAATTAAGTGTCAAAATTGAGTCAATTAAAACTATATGGAATAACAAAATGTAAGGATTATTGATGTAATTTACCTAATAATTATAAGCAATTAAAATAAATTGAGATAAATACATAAATTCATAGTCAAAATTGAGGTAATTGAAACTACAGGAACTAAAATTCAAGTAACTTTATCATTGTATAGGAGAGCAATTTGAAAATTTATTTTTCCTGTTAATTCATATAAAGTCGTCGATCAATTTTGTACACGTGGTAAGTACAGCTAAAAAACATGTTATATTAAGTTTAATTATTTATTTTTATTTATTTTGTGCATTTAAAAAATTTTGAAAATATATTGGCATTTTTTGTTTTTTCAAAAAATGCCATTAGATAGCTTGGAAATTTTTTGGCTTAGTGGCATTTCTCAAAATGCCATAAAATATTTGTTTATGACACTTTTCACTTAATGCCATAAAAAGTAACTTACACCTATTTAGTTTAGTGACATTTTTAAAAAATGTCATCTATTCATAAATGTCACTAAAACAATTTCTTGTCATTCTTTTATAAAATGCCATAAAATTGATGTGACATTTCTTTATTGAAATGCCACTAGAGTCTTATATATTTGTGGTTCTGTGGCATTTTTCTAAAATGTGTCACCAAATATTATTTTTGTATCATTTTTAAAAACATGTCACAAGTAAAGTGTCACTAAAATGTATTTTTGTTGTAGTATCATCACTCAATTACCCACCAAAAAAATTCAGTCATGCTAGAGGTCTCGAAATTTCGAGGCTCGAATGCCTCGAATCATGCTCTTTTCTTTTTTTTTTTGCTATGTTGGTTTGGGTTGGTTTGGTTTGGATTGGGTTTTTTTTTTTTTTTGGAAGGGTGGTTATGTATAGGAGTGTGCTAAAAAACTAAATATCCCGCACCAACTCAACTTGTGTGGTTTGATAGGGTGATAAAATTAACTAATCAATTAGGCTGTTGGTTAAAATTTGTTAATTCTATATAATTTTATACGAGTTCATACTATATTTTTATTTCAAATTAGGAAGACTCGAAGGAAATTAAAATTCCTGATTTGAAATAAAAATATAGTATGGACTCGTACAAAACTATATATAATTAACAAATTTTAACTAGCAGCCTAATTGATCAGTTAATTTTATCACCCTATCAAACAACATAGGTTAAATTAGTAAAAAATGTCTAATTTTTTAACACATCCCTACATATAACCACTCTTACACACACACACAAAACACACAATTTTGAGGTATTCGAGTTTCAAAATTTCAAGGCCTCAATCATTTTTTAAAAAAATTATGGGTGAGTTTGTTTAAATTTTCTTGATAATTTGAATTTGTATGGCTCAAATAATTTAAATGTATCAAAATAATATTATGTTATTCCTAAAACGATATTGTGTTGAGATATTCAAATCATTAAAACTACAAAAATTAAGCTACCCGGCATTATTGTTTACAGAGTTTCCTTTTTGTACATCACGTCACACACATATATGCGCATGTAGTTTGTTGAATTCTTGCAGTATGTGACGTTGCCTTGGGTGGAGGTCACATGCATATGCGCATGGAGTTCCTTAAATTCTTGTAGTGTGACGTTACCTTGGGTGGAGGTTTCGCTTTTTAACCTATTTTAGGTTGTGTTATCTTTTTTATTTTTTTATTTACTTTTTTTATAAAAAAAAAATTAAAAATTAATTTTTAATTAACTTTTCAAAATATAATAAAATAATAAAAAAAATTACAAATTAATGAGAAGTTTATACATTTTAATTAAAATATTATATTTTTTTATGATTATATGTATTTTTTTTAACTATCACCAACTGTTATTCTCGCAATTAAAATTATGGCCTATTTTGAAGTCACAATTTTAGTCAAAAAAATGTCATTATAAAAAAATTAATTTTATTTTTATTCTTTTACCTACCTTTCCTTGAAAAATTAAAAAGTCATTATAAAATTTATATTATTGGCCTTTCAATTTTCTTTTTTTGATTACAATACATAACAGCCTCTTCTATAGAAAAAGAATGAGCTTCAAAACAAGTATGCTACAGAACAAGAACATGACTGCTACAATGCAGTAATATGCTACAGAACAAGAATATGACTGCTACAATGCAGCAATACTGGTATCACATAAGCTTGTTTACAATAATAAAACAGATCCACATACATATACATACGTATCTGCAATACTAGGTATCATGAAAAGTCTTTCATGAAAATAATCATGAAAAATTTGTGACCTTTGGATTACACTTAAAATAAAGCATCACATATTAATCAAGGTAATCTAAGGTAGCGTTTGGTAGAGTTTTGTAAATGTGATTTGAGAGTATGAGTTGTATTTTGAGTTTGTGTGTTGTGGAATTATGATTTGAGTATAGAAAATTTGTTTGGTAAAGAGTTTTGAAAATAGTTTTGGAAAAGAAGTTTGATTTGAGTGAGGAATTGTTGATGTGACATTTGATATGTGATACAAAAATTTACAACTCGTAACTAAACATACAACTCAAAATTATTTTAAAACACATAAAAAGTTAAAAAAAATTTAGGAAATATTTTTTTCGATTATAATTCTCAATTGCAAAAAAAAAAAAAAAAAAAAAAAAAAAAAAAAAAAAAAATCCGGTCAACCGGCCGGACGACCCGCGAACAAAAGTTTTCACAGACTGAAAAGAAGCGACGCGTCTGCTTTTGCAGGTGTTCTCAAATGTTGATTACAGAACTCTGCAGAGAACACAACCAAACATCATTGTAGAATTAAGATGTTGAAAACGATTTCTAGAATCGTTCCAAACAGAGCCTAAGGGTCACAAATCTTTCATGATCATTTTCATGAAATTTTTTTATAATTCCTAACATTTTCCTATATATATATATATATATTTATCACTCCAACAATAAGTACAATAATGCAAATACATTGAAAACCGTTTATTACACAACATATTCAACACATTAGTTAGTACAAGATAACACGGGATTATGTCCTGACCAATCACAAACATTCATGTCCTCTCATATTTCTCAATCAAACACACTTCCGCACTGTGCCCCAAGACCAGAGAATAACTTCTCATTTTATTGTCTCACCGACTTATCATTGATGAGCACGATTCATGCTTAAAAACAACACTAAAGCAACATAACATTACTACTTAGACTGAAATATCGGCTAATACTGTATGCGTCAGAGATTAATATTTCTCGGTATCGATATATAAGTGATATTGTTCGATATAGAACTGACACTAATACTGACATCATTATTTAAAATCTAGCAACACCACAACCTCTCACTGCAAAGCCAAATGATCAAAGAGAGATCAAAGGCCAGCAAAAATCTCTAGTGTTTGATCGCCATAGTTGGGGGTGTAAAAAGAGACGAAATCAGAGTAAGTGAATGGGCGATAGCGAAGAGGATGGTCTTTGTCGATGAGCTCTTGAGGCACTTCAATGATTGCAACTTCTTTCGGTAGCAAGAACAAAGCACATGAATACCTAACTTTGTCCCCTTTCATTATTACTTTGTGTTTTGCTGCATGAAGTCTTCCATTGCTCCATGCCTACCCACCACCACATTTAATTTCATCAGAATTCCATTTCATTAAAAGAAAATCGAAGTGCACAAGGATTTTGTTTAAATTTGAAATTCATCAAATCATAATTTAAATTCTTAAGATAAATGTACATATAAATGGATATGTGAAATAGCACTAAGATGAAAAGAGAGAGAAAAATTGAATGGGAAATAACAATTAGTGAAAATAAAAGTAGAAGTTAGTGGTGAAAGGGAAAATCGTAAATAAATTTTAAAAACATACTTAAATATGAGTATTTCTCAAATTTTCAATAGAGACAATATTAAAGGCATTTTAAAAAAGAAAAAGAAAAGTAGATAAACAAAATGCATTCATAAAACATAAATGTTAGCCATCTAAAACTATGTTAAAAAACGGGCCACTAAATTTGAATATCTAACATATAAATCATTTTTTACATATGTTTTTTTTTTTTTTTTTTTAAAGATACTTGTGTTTATAAAACGAGTACTGGTACATGTACCTTAAATGTATCACCCACGAACACCATAAAGGATCCGGTAAGAATTTTCACTTGAATCCACTTGTTACCTTCTTTGGAAAGAACCTCAACACCTTGCACTTCATTTTCAGGCAAAATGGTCAAGAAATTTTTATCAGTGTGAGGGAGAAGACTCATGCCTGCGGAGTCATTGCTTGGAGGAACTTTGTGTTTCAGGATACGAAAAGAGTTTGAACTGTTCTCCACCATGAATTGATAGTATCTCCCAATGCAGAAGCTCTCCAAAATCATTTTCATAATGATCAAACTCAGGTTTAGCATCTTTGCGCTTGTTGAGTTGAGAACCTCACTATTCAATTTTAAAATTCAATAATCAGTTTTTCATTATAAATTGCAATATAAAAATTGTTTTATTTTGTTTTGTTTTGTTTGGGAACTTTGAAAAGGTTAATAAACAAAAGCAAAATAAGAAAACAATGAAAGTGCATTTATTGGAAATCAATTCTTTTGGTTACTGGCACAAACAAATAGCAAAATTATTAAGTAGTCATTTTTGATAAATAAAAAATTATAATTCATACTATGCTATGTCATTGTCAAATTATGACAATGAAAAATAACAATTGTGCTCCAATGGTTCAGTTAGTATTTTTGTCATTTTGGCATAGAAATTGGTGTTTTCGGACAATCGGCCGAACAATGGAACGGTCGTCTAGCCGATCGTCTGAAAATACCAATTTTGTGTTTTTCTGCAAAAATGACAGGCAGGAGGGAGAGAGATATTTTGTTGAGTGGGTGGGTGGGTGTAAGGGAAAGAGGGAGGGAGGAAGGGAAGGAGGTTTTTCTTGATGATCTGGCACATATGGCAGTTGGCAAAACTTGTATCAAATTTGACAGCTGCCGTAACTTACTATTGGAGCAAGGTTTAGAGCATCTGCTGTCAAATTATGATTATGGCAATAGTAACTCCCATTGGAGATGCTCTAAGTGAGACATTTTGTTTCTTAACTATTTAACAAAAATGAGTCATTATATTCCATTTATAAGATTTTCGGATATGCTATGAAGAAAAATGATTTGTGGCACTAAAACTGTTGGCACTAATGGCACTAATTTCCTGTTTTGGTAACTTTGTTTTTTTTTTTTTTTTTTTTTTTACCTGATATAGAAATTAGTGTCATTAGTGCTCAACAAATTAGTGCCACAACACAACCGTGCTATGAATTTGTACTGCCACATAAGTATCTTAGGTTCCGTTTGATTCTCATTTAGAATTGTAATTCTAATTAAAAAAAAAATTCAAAACTATTTTTAAAACTTATAACCAAACACATAATTCAAAACTCTTTTTAAAATTCTATTTTAAAAAATCAAAAAAATATTTTTTGATTTTAGAAATTATTTTTAAAATCATGATTTTAGTGTGAAATTATGTTTTGAGTTATGATTTTCGAGTTGAGTTTTAAAAAGAGAATTTGTTTGGTTATGAATTTTAAATATTTTTTTAAGTTGTATTTTTTTAATGTGCATTGTATTCCATACAATTGTCAGCTGCATTTTTTTAAAAATATTTGAGTTAGTATTTTTTTTAAATATTTAAAAATTTTATTTTAAATATATAATTTTTATTTTAAATATTTTTTATTTTATTTTATAAATATTTTTTAATAAAATATTTTAGAGTAAGGGTCCGTTTGGGAAGGGCTCAAGTGGCTCATGAGCCACAAAAGACAAAACAGGCTCATGAGCCACAACAGACAAAATATCACATCCAACCCCATAATCATTACACTCTTCTCTCACAAAAAAAGCCAAAAAAGCCAAAAAGTCAAGAGCCCTTCCCAAACCAAGCTTTTGAGCCCAAGCTCATATAGTCAAAAAAGCCAAAAAGCCAAAGAGTCAGCCCACTTCCCAAACGGAGGCTAAATTACAAATACACCTCTAAAGTTTGTTTAAAGTACAGATTGTCCTGTGGTTTGAAAAATTACAAATATCGCATTATTAGAATTTTTTATTTAATAAAAATAACTAAAGAATAAAATTCATAATTGATCCTCTATACAATTATAAAATTCCTTAAATTATTCATTAAAACATATTTATAGGCCTTGTTTGACAAGTATCTATTTTAGTTTAAAACTCAAAAAGTTAGTTAAAAAAATCAAAAAGTCTATCATTTTTATCCAACAGACCTATCCTATGTTGAAATCAACTCATCTGTGCCCTTAGCATAGGTGGAATTACCTTTTTTTATCGCTCAATTTCATTTTTTTTAAGAGCAATGTTATAGATTATTAATTTGCCATCACTAATCACACCATTAATGAGGTAGCAATTGTAGAGAAAAAAAAACAAAAACGAAAAAAACATAAACATACGGTGACAGTGGATAGACTCACTGCAACATCATTAGAGTGACCATCAACTAATAGTCTAAAACATTTCTCTTTTTTTAATTATATTTCTGTCCTAACCAGTCTTTCCGTCAAAACACACGCCACACTCTGACACACTCTCTCTCTCTCTCTCCCTTACTCACTGACAAGCGACACACATCACTCACACACTTTCACTCTCTCTCTCTCTATCATTTCAAATTATTATTTTTTAAATATAAAATTTATTTAATAAAATAAGCATACAAATTATTTAGTGTGTTTGAATTGAATTTTTTTTTGGGACAAATTACATATATTCCTTGAAATTTAGCAAAGTTATAGATATTTCTTTGAGATTTGAAAAATTACAGATACTCCCTGAAGATTATATTTGCATAACAAATTAGAGACAAACTATTGTGAAAATATAAATCTTATGTGACAATTTGTTATGAAAATATAAACCTCAAGAGGGTATCTGTAATTTCCAAAACCTCAGGATATCTGTAATATTTAGATAAACCTCGAGGGAAATATATGTAATTTGCCCTTTTTTTAATTAGTTTTTTAAAAATTGAGTTTTTTTATTTTCGTATATTTTTTATTTTTAGTGAATATGAACTAAAATTTTAATTTTTTTTTTACTTTTTTATATGCACCTTACTTAGGTGTATTTAAAAAGTAAAAACTTTGTGAAAAATATTTTAAAAAATTAATAAACATATAAAAATACAAAAAAAAATGTACTAAATTCTCATTTTTTTGTATTTTTGATATTTAATAAATTTTTAAAAGGTTTTTTTCACAAATTTATTACTTTTTAGGTATATTTATGTTAGATATGTCTAAAAATTAAAAAAATTACTTAAAATATTAAAAAAATTCAGTAAAAATAAAAAAATATGAAAAACAAGAAAGTAGAATTTTTTCAAAAGTGTTTTTAGAAAATTCTAACCGAGCAAAAATATTTTCAAATGATTTTTGAAAACACAAATAATATAATTTTTGTGTGTTTATTTCATCAAATTAATTTTTATATTTAAAAAATAATAATTTAAAAATATAAATATAGTAATTGCTTTTTTATTTTATTTTTTTATTAAATATATTTAATATTAGTCTCATTTTAAAAGTATATTTTCAATGATATTAATTTTATAAAATTAAAATTTTGCATTAAAAATTATATATATTATAAAAATAAAATAAAAAAGATTAAAATAATTTTTTTCATTTTTTATTAAGAGAGAGAGAGAGAGAGAGAGAGAGAGCGTGAGTGTGAGTGCTCAAGTGGAATACAGAGAGGCCTAGTCAAGTGACTTGTACCGCTGCTGTATCACTTGCCAGGCGAAGTCACTCACAGATTGCAAGCAAATTTCGGGAAGGGCAAAAACTGTCATTTTACTCATGTTCATTTTATTTATATTATTTATTTTTACTTTTTTTTTAAAAAGTTAAAAAATTCTTTCTAAACAGTTAATTTTTTTTAATTATATTTTAATTAAAAAATTACTAAAAAAATTTATTTCCAAACGAGACCATAATGTCATTAAAAATTGTTAATTAATTTAATAATTTATTAATAAAATGAATGATTTGTTATGCAATTAGAAATCACAAGGGATGAAATATAATTTCCAGAAACACAAGAAACGACTTGTATTTTAATCAAATCTAAAGAAGTTTATTTGTAATTACCCAATATTTTAAATTTTAAAAGAATCTGAATTGTTATATATATTTAAATCATAACAAATTATTTGGTCAATACTTAAAAAATAACAAAAAATATTTTTTCAAAAAATACAAAAAATATTTTTTCAAAAAAATATAAAATAAAAATAATTTTAAAGAACAAAATTAAAAAAAAAATTGAATTTTTTTAATAAAATTCTAAAAAGAGTTTGACTATGTGTTTAATTGTGAATTTTGAAAATAATTTTTGAATTGAATTTTGAATTATATATTTGATTATTATTTGAGTGTGGATTTATATTTTGACTCTTTTTTCCTTAAAATATTTAAATTAAAAATAAATAAATCTCAAAATTTTCAAAATACAACTTAAATTAAAAAATTCAAAACTCAAAATACTACTCAAAACTTAAAATATTTTTCAAAATTCAAAAACTTAAACCCCTTTTTGAAAAATCAAAATTCTTTTTAAAATTCACAATTAAATAAATTTTTTCTTTTTAAAACTTACCTCGCAACTCTCTAATCAAATCATGATTTTA
Organism: Camellia granthamiana; assembly: GCA_036172215.1. Lineage (NCBI taxonomy): Eukaryota > Viridiplantae > Streptophyta > Magnoliopsida > Ericales > Theaceae > Camellia > Camellia granthamiana. Next base: position 16,714,715 of record CM069916.1, on the reverse strand, counting down.
AAACTAAGCCAAACGGATTAATATTGCTAGTATTTTATTTTAGGAAAAAAAAAAACCCCTTCAAAACTCACGAGAAGCTAGGGTTTTCATGGGGCCACATGATATTGGTAAAGGCTCGAGCTTCTTCAAGCCCTGGAGCGCAATCGATGCGAAAGCTCTCATGGAGAGGGTTGAAGGAGGAGCTCAAGTACTTGTCATACTGGTTAGGGTCTGCATACTTGTCTTTAATCTCTTGAGGAAGATCAAACAGTGATTCCAGGCCCATGAACATGTTTTCAAGTAGTTTCATTGGAATGTCACTGTACTTCACCAAGAAACAACCATGGCTTTCACATGCCTCTCTAACTTTGTCACTCAAAACCCTCCATGCTTCACTTTCATTCTCTAAATCTAAAGCCCCATCAGAAAAATTAAGATATGGGATTCCAACCTCAGCCATCTCTTTCTCTCACTCGAGTCTCTCTCTATCTCTCTCTCTCTCTATTTCTCAAACCACCTTAAATCGATTAGGCATTAGGTGATCAACAATGATAGAGACTACTAATTTTGAAACTCTAAAAAGATCACGAATGACATGGCACTTAATAAAAAAAGAAAAAAAATACAACACCAAGGCCAAAACATCAAATCATTCATGGTGGGGCCCACTGCCACATCATTAGTGGTAGCACTAATTAGTGCTCTGACTCATTTTCCTTAGGTGATTTGTTTATGGAAAATGCATTCTACTCCCAGTTGGGGGTGACACCCAGTGAGGTGTCGTGCGGAGGTTGGACAAAAAAAACAGTTTTTCTTTTTTGTTTGTTTATACAAAGTTGTTTGTTTATATAGCAAAAGAGTATTGAGGTATAAATAAAAAAACATATAAAATAATGGGCTCTTTTGGAAACACAAATAAAAAAGTCAGTTTTTTTTACTTTTCAAGTTTTTCACTCAAAACAATTCAATTTTTTTTTGTTAAAAAGTCACTAAAAAAAATTTAAAAAATCAAAAAATTAATTTTTTATCAACTTCTCAAAACACTACAATAGGATAGAAATGACATGTAAGTCATGTGATTTTTATATATTCTTTATTTGTTTTTTTTTCGTGTTCTTAATAATAAGGTCAAGTTTGACAAGTTAAAAAAAAGACAAAAAATTAAAGAGTTACTCAAAAAATTAAAAAATTATCACTATTCACCAAAAGTCAATAAGTACAGCTGCACAACTCCCCAATCCTACTTTTCCATTACACACTAATTTATATAATTTTTTAATACACATTTTTTCATAAAAAGTCAAAAAGTTAACCCAAACAATCATATTTTTTTCCTCAACTTTTTAGTCTAAAAAGTCAAAAAGTACACTTATTTAGGACATCCCAAACAACCCCTAAGAACAATGAAAATTTTAAAAATACTCATCGTTTTTTTCTTCTATTAATTTTTTTGAAAAAGAAATTTATAAAAGAAAAAATCAAAAATAAAATTTTGATGTTTCTTAAAAAGAGTTATTTTCATTAGAAATAGTTTTCGGAGCAATTTGTCCCATAAGTTCTTTGTGGTTTTTAGGGGCGAGAAAAAAAGAAGAAAAAGAAATCACAAAAAAACAAAATCTGAGTTTTTTTTTTTTTTTTTTTAAATTTTTATTTTATAAGTAATTTGGTTAAGGATACTGTTATGGTGTGCAACTTACGCCTTACACTTACGCCTTTCTGTGTTCAGTCCTGCTTTTTGTTTTCACCTTCCACTTACACTTTTTGTGTAAGTGGCACATGGTGTGCAACCTTGAGGGTTGCACACTTAAGAAAAGTCCTTTGGTTAAATGACATTCCACAAAATCAAAACCACATTCCTAAGCCTCCGTTTGGGAAGTGGGTTGGCTTTTTGGCTTTTTGGCTATTTTAGCCTGGAGCTAAAAAGCTTGGTTTGGGAAGGGCTTTTTGGCTTTTTGGCTTTTTTGACTTTTTTTGTGAGAGAGGAGTGTAATAATTATGGGTTGGATTTGATGTTTTATTTTTTGTGGCTAAAATAGCCTATTTTGTTTTTTGTGGCTATTTTAGCCTCTAACCCACCAAAACCAACTTCCCAAACTATGCCTAAGTGAGTTAATGATTTCACACCCAACCTTAACATAATTTGTATCTCTTTGCATTATAATGTATATATGTTATGTAATATTTGATTCACTGAAAAACAATAGTCATTCTATCATAATACACAGTCTCATATGTTTACTTTGATAAAAGAAATTATATTAAAAGTAAAATCATTCATTACAACGATTTTGATTTAAACCTAGGCCGTTTATTGTTTTGGATCTGAAATTTTCTTGTCTTATTTGGTTGTTTAATTCTTTTTCATCTTATTATTTGTTGGTTTTGGCCATTGGGATTTTTGGTTAAGTTTGAAACAGGTTTCAAGGTTAGTTTTTCAAAGTGTTGCCCATAAATTTGCATGTTCGCTCGAGCGACCATACTTGAGCTCGAACGATCTTTTATAGTCTGCATAACTACTGAGAGTTTGAGTTTTTCGCTCGAGCGGTCTTTCTTTTGATCGGAGCAAAGTTGATTTTTGGCTTCGTCAAAGTTAGTTCTCTCTCTCTCTCTCTCTCTCTCTCTCTCTCTCTCTCTCGTCTTCTATCTTTGAGGTAGGAGTTTCTCCGCACTTTGTATAGTTTTCGACTTAGTTATTTGTTTTTCTAAATAATATTGTAATTTAGAGATTTTTGGATAAAATCTAGGGGTTTGGTTTTGAAATCAAAAGAGGAATTTTCAAATGAATTCTTGAAAATGATTGTGAAATTGTAAATGTGAATGAGTTGTGGTAAAATGGTGGATTTTTATCCTTGGAATTGATTTATAAAGAAAATGGGGTTTTGCCCTAAAATATGAATATTTGATTTTGTAAAAGAGGAAATGGAAATGATGTTAAATTTTATGAAATTGTAATGATGATGATGATGATGGTAGAGTTGGATATGCATTATCGCTCCCATATTGAAATTTTGAAAAATTTATCTTTATTAGAGATTATCTATCTGTTTAGAGATATCTGTTTTGAGCTATCGGTGGAGGGTAGTAGTGATTATTGTAGAAACTGCATGAGAATAATGAGAATTGAAACTAATTTCTCATCCATTTGCATTGAGTATTGTTGCATATTTAACACATTAAAAATGTATATCGTTATAAAGAAAAATGGATGAATACCTTGGTGAATCTGGGTAGGGGGTGTGGTTATAGTATCATGTTGGCATGTGTGTCCTTAGTGAAAGTCCATAAATCTGCGCGGCTAGGTGCCGTTCCTTCCAGTTAGCACAGGTAAAAATGACAACTGATAGTGTTTATATAGCCTACTTGCAGACACTTACCTAGAGATTCCTAGAGTCACATCCACTGCCCTATTTTCTATGGTAAAGGAAATGATTTCATGAATTGAGAGATAATCGAGTATTGCATGATTTTGGAAAGAGATATAAAACGTTTTGACATGAGCATTGCATTTGCATTCACTTTATGGCTTTGTTAAGATTCATATACTATGTTAGAGTATCTTTACTAGATTTTGGCTCACCCTATGTAAAAAATTATTTTCAGGTGTTGATGATATACCTCCGCCAAGACAGTCTTGAGAGGACTTGGAGCTAAAAGCTTCTTTTGTTATTGTTGTATTTATTTTGTACAAACCTATGGCTTTATATGTATTGAGTTTAAACTCACTTTTATTATAACCAAGTACCATTTTGGAAAGCTGTAGCCATCAGGGCATTAATTTATCTGTTTTTACTTTTATTTCATATGTTTTGTCTATGACACATGCTATAGATTTAGGGTTAAGACTTATAAATGTATAATTGTATGTGCCATATTTTATAAAATTGAATCATATGAATGTAAAGATATCATATTCAGAACTGGGTGGTTATTTGATTAATACTGTGGGGTTGAATTATGGTTATTATTTCGAAGCATTACATTAATCGATTTAAGAGAATAATTATTTCATTAAGAAGCCACGAAACAATCATCTCATTCCGGCTTAAAATCAATTTAATCAACCAACCACCACCACTTTAATATTTCATACCACATTCCTGATAAAAGCAACAATATAACTTGTGGAGACATATTTTTAGAGTCATCCATGTGGCCACGGTTGTTAGTCGAGGTGTCACATGGGTGGATCATGTTACCAAGATATGGTGTGATCACATGAGAATTTGAGATATTCAAATGGAGAATAAGAGTTCTAGATGATGTAAGATTACTTATTTGGGTACGGTTGACTCTTAAGAAAGTTGATCCTAATTTAAATAAGAGGAATCTTGAATAAGTGATGTCTATAAAGTCTAAGACTTCTAAGGGATAAGGGCATGGCTGCCAATAAAAATAAGGCATCTCTGTGGATCTAAGGTACGATTGTTATTGTGAGTTGCATACTTGAGGTGATATCTTATGAGATTGTTGACTGACTTAATCGTTAGAGTGTCCCCGAGTGAACGAGTAGCCGGTATTTCTCGTCTTTTTGTGCGCATTAATCTATTATTCTGTATGCTATACAAGTTCTTTAGATTTCGACAGAGAGATTTATTCGGTTGTGAGGTCGAAACCCCCATATATATAATTATAATTTCAACAAACTATATTGTAAACATTGATTATGGCTCCAAACAAAAACCCTTTGAAAAAAATTTTAAGTTGTATTTTGACTTTTGAGTTTTTGAATTTTGAAATTTTTTTAGATTTATTTTTTTTAAATATTTAAAAATATTTAAGAATATTTTATTTTTTTAATATTTTTTATTTTTTAAATTTTAAATAGTTTATTTTATTTTTTAAATATTCTTAACTCAGAATACAATTCTATACTCAAATCATAACCAAACACATTACTCAAACCTCAATTCAAAAAACTCAAAACTCAATTCAAAAACTCTTTTTAAAATGCATAATCAAACACATAACTCAAAACTCAATTCAAAAACTCTTTTCAATACTTATAACCAAATTCTTTTCAAAATTCTATTAAAAAAATTTTAAAAAAAATAATTTTCATTTTGTTCTGTAAAATTATTTTTTATTTTATATTTTTCTGAAATTATTTTTTTCAAGAAATTATTTGTTTATTTTTATTTTTGAAGAAAAATATATATTTTATTTTTTCAAAAAATAATTTTTGTTATTTTTTTAAGTATTGGCCAAATAATTTATTATGATTTATATATATATGGCGATCCAATTTTTTTTAAATTTAAAAAAAATAAATATTTAAAAAAAAATAAAAAAATATTTATAAAATAAAATAAAATATTAAAAAATTAAAAAATATATATTTAAAATAAAAATAATTTTTTTAAACTTTTTAAATATTTTAAAAAAATACTAAGTATGAATGTATGAAATACAATGTACATTCAAATAAATAAATAAATATTTACAATATAAAATATTTACCTTAAAAAAATAAATCCAAAAAATTTCAAAATACGATTCAAAACTCAAAATACAACTCAAAACTCTTTTCAATACTCATAACCAAACAAATTTTTCCTTTTCGAAACTCAACTCAAAATTCATAACTTAAAACACAACTCCACTTAAATCATGATTCTAAAAATATTTTTAAAAACCAAAATAAAAAATATTTTTTTGAATTTATTTTTTAAATAGAATTTTGAAAACAGTTGGGTTATAAGTTTTTAATTGAATTTTAAGGCATGGTTTGGGAAGTGGGTTGGTTTTTTGACTTTTTGATTTTTTTGACTTTTTTAGCCTGGGGCTAAAACACCTGATTTGGAAAGAAATTTTGGCTTTTTTGGTTTTTTTTTTAGAGAAAGAATGTAATGATTATGGGTTAGATATGATGTTTTATCTTATTAGGTTAAAAAGTCTATTTTATTTTTTGTGGTTATTTTAGCAAAAAAAATCCCCCAAACCCTCTTCCAAAACCATACTTAAATTGTATGTTTAGTTATAGTTTTAAAAATATTTTTTGAATTAAATTTTGAATTGTATATTTAATTAAAAATTTCGAAAATTTTTATTACAATCACAATTTAAAACGAGAACCAAACGCAACTGAAGTGTCGTATCCCAAATTATAAACAACAATTCTACTGTGTGAGAAAAAGGAATAGGAAAGTTACATGAAGACACGTGTGTGATTGAGATTAATTGTTGTATTATGAAATTATGTATAGAATAAATCTTGATGTTAAATTGTGGTTTGGCAATAATTTTTTGTCTAAACAAGTATAAAATAGATTAAATAAGTTAATAAAACAAAATATTATAATCAAATCATAATTATCTTATTTTTTCTCTAACAATCATCACATCCAAACAAAAAAAAAAAAGGTCAAAAGTTATTCCAAAACGGAATTAATTTAGCCATGCTAAATTAGCTAAAAAGTCAGGTTAAATTAAGAAGGACTTGCGTGTAAGTGAACTTATTGTCCAATAGGTCTTATGATAATTAATGACATTTTTCATCATACACTATTAAAAAAGTCACTAATTGTTAATTTTTAGCGACAGTTTAAAATTTTGTTATAAAAAATGTCACTAATTATAAGTTTTAGTAACAATTTAAAAAATCGTCATAAAAAAAAGTTACTAATTTTAATAACAATTTGAAAAATTCATTATAAAAAAAGTCACCAATTATAAATTTTAGCAATAATTTATAAAAATCATGACAAAAAAAATCATTAATTATCAATTTTTAAAAACATATGTACTAGAACTTATTTTCAATAAAACTTTATAATAATTAACTACAACTATTAAGAGTTATTAGTAATTCTCTTCCTAAATAAAGCTAATATTGATGATTCTAAGTAAATTTTGGATAAATTTTTCTGACAGCAATGTTACATTTTAATTGTACAGGTAATGGTTTCAACCATTTCATTAATTTATATTGTCTAAAAAAATATTTGTAATCTTTCAATTTATTTTTTTTTAATTTTATTTTATTGCCTTTTCAATCCAAGAAAAAACAATGAATAAATATTCTGTTTGGCGACAATTTGTTTGATTAAGTTTTCAAATTTTATTTTCTAAAAAGCTTTGAAAAACTAATTTGGTAAGAAAAAAAAAAATACTCATTATTTTCATATAATTTTGTAAGAAAGTTCCATATGAAAATCAGTTACTCTAATCAGTCCTATATTTTTCTCATATATTAGCCCTGTTTGGTAGAGCTGTGGGAAAGTACTTATAGCTTATACCTAAACAGCTTATAGCTTATAACTATGACCATAAGCTGATTTCCAGCTTATTCTTAAAGCATCTCCTGCCCCACTCAAAGAATAAGCTGATTTCTGACTTCCAAAAAGCTATAAGCTATAATCTATAAGCTAAACCAAACACATCAAAATAGCTTAAATTAAGCTGAAAGCTAAAATAAGCTGTAATTAAGCTCTGCCAAACAGGCACATTGATAGGTCTTATTTATTTTATTTTTTTACAACCTTACCATGAGATCTTATTTTGAATTTTGGTATAATTTGATGGACGTTTCTACCCTTCTTAATTGGGGACGCCATCTTAGGAAAGTTGGATCTAATTTTTAGATCACGTTTTCGTCACTCTAATATAATACTAAAAAAAAATTAGTATATATATATTTTTTCTAAACGTAACACTCCAACAAACAGCAATAATTAAAGAGATTATAATGACAAATGAGTCATTACAAATTTAAAAGACTAAATAGATCACAAGAAAATTATGAAATTAACTTAAATACAATTAAGACATATAGAATTTATAAATAACTCTTCCTTTATTTTAATCAAACTAAGGCTCCGTTTGACAAGTTGGTTTGTGGCTATTTTAGTTACAAAAGACAAAATAGACTATTTTAGCTACAACAAACAAAACATCACATCTAACCCATAATCATTACACTCTTCTCTAAAAAAAAAAATCAAAAAAGTCAAAAACTCCTTTACAAACCAAATTTTTTAGCCCAGATTAAAATAATCAAAAAAATTAAAAAAATTAAAAAATCAACCCACTCCCCAAACGGAGGCTAAATTTTTCTTTTTTAAAATAAATTTAAAAAACCCAATACAATAGCTGTCAAACACAATAACTGTCAAACACAGCTTTTTAATCAAACATAACTTTTTCTGTAACAGCACGTACCCCATTTCGTCACAACACGTACCCCATTTCGTTTTTGAATTAGCTTTTTAATCAAGGACTTTTCTTAAGTGTGCAACTTACACCTTACACTTACGCCTTTCTATTTGCTGTCCTGTTTTATATTTACACCTTCCACTTACACTTTTTGTATTTGTTGTATATGATGTGCAACCTTAAAGGGTTGCACACCATAACAGGACCCATTAATCCAACACAAACTGTCAAACACAGCTTTTTGAATCACCTTTTTGAATGAAGTTAAACACAACAGCTTTTTATCATAACTTTTCATTAAGCTCGGATTAAAGACTTTTACGAAATAATGTTTGGTACCACTTTCAAAGTCAAAATTTTGATTTAGGCTACAAAAAAGTAATATTTAATTTTTACCGACCTGGTCCAATATTTTATTAGTCTTATTTAGCTTTTAATCAATCTATTTAATTTTTCTTTTTATTTTTTATATGAAAACCTTATTCTAAAATTATGTTTTCAATAAGGTGTTACAACAACAAAAAATGTGTATTAAAAAAAAATTATAGAAAATCTCAATTCGAAATCAATGAGATAATAAATATGAGTGTTAATTTTCGACCATACAACCAAAGGAGAAACTCAACTGGAGAGTACCGGTAAAATAGATTAAGCCCAACAACCTGTAACAAGAAGATGAGAATTTTCGCAGTGATTCGTTCACCCGGAGGCATTCCGACGATCAAGTCAGTAAATCTTATCTCTCACAGATATCAAAACAATACTTAATGCACAAGTCAAAGCATCACAAATAAAAGCATAAAAGCATAAAAACATACTTTAGACCCACGAGGATGCCTTACTTTTATAATGATTAGTGTCCAACTTCTTCTAGAAGTCTTACTTCATGGGACTCTATCCTTTACAAGGGTAAAATCTATCACAACTCACACTATTCAGATTAAGATGAACTCCCTCAAGAGTCTCATCTCTATCCAAATAAGTAGCTTGATGTCATCTAGGACTCTAGTCCTCTATCCAAGTATCTCGGATTCTAGTATCCCCGCAGAATACCTCAGCAGTGCCTTAAACATCCCGGCAAACATGATATGCCCACGTGGCACCTTGGCTGACACCTCAGCGTCACCTTAGCCACGTGGAGTCATCTCAAAATACTTGTCCACAACTGTCCCCTAGGTTCTATTACCTTGGCAACCTGAGGTGATAGAAGCTACATCGTTTCGTCTTCCAACATGCTAGAGATACTCTTCCAACCGAAATCATGCCTCGCGGACGTATTGAAACAAGGACTCAAATGTCCACTCGTCAAGAACCAATAATCAAGAACCATCATGTTCTATTTCATCCAGGTCCAACATCTCATCAAGACCCTACTATCCACTCATCAGGAACCAAGAACAAACAAGTTCTGTCCCATCTAAATTCAACATCTCAATCGAGATCATTGTCTCAACCAAGGTCAACATCTCAATCGAGATCATCATATTATCACCTCGTTGGTTTGTATTAGTCACGCGTCATTCTATCATATCAAAGCTGCCCCCGCCACCTAACAGGCACGCCGTCCAAGCCAGTTACATAATGTTTTGCCACATTTTCGTTTTTGGACAAAACTTCCTTCATTCTCTCTAAAAGTCTCCATTGCCATTCCTTCGAAGCTTTTCCTATTACAACTCTGGTCACCACTTCTGGTGTGCACTCAGTAGTTCTGTTCTGATCAGAGCGTTGTTTGACTCTGATGAATCCTATTTCGGCATTTATTTCCTCAGCTCCGCTTTGTAAGGCCTTGATTTCTTTTATTTTAACTTTAGTTCTCTACTATTTTCAAATATATTCCTTTTGTGGATTGTTACACATCACATACGGTATCTGTATCTGTATCTACATTGCCATCTTGTATTCATATTCGAATCGAATCCCAATGTTCTACATGCCTCCGCTTGCTTTGACTCATATTTTGTCCTTCATGTTCTTGAGCCCATCTTCACATTTTCTGTATTTGACACATATCTTCTGGCACACTATCACCGAATTCTGTCAATTTTGTTCATACCCTGAATCTGTCAATGCTCTATTTTTCTCGTATTCTTGAATCTTTGATCACTGTTTCATGTTTTTGAGACCTGTTTCTTTTGTCTGTTCTTGCTTGTTAGTAGATTATTGCCTCTGAATCTTGTACATTTGCATAGACTTAGGTTTGGGATTTGCTAGAATCTACACTTAGGAAAACTGAAACAAATTTTGCCTCTAAACCTTTCTTAGAACACTGAAACTAATAACCCAGTAGTCCTTAGGATTTCGACGAGGTCTTTAACCTGCACAGTCTAACCTTCCTTGCCAAAATCGCCCTAGCCAAGGTCATGGGGATGTTCAAATGGAGGGTAGACTCCTCTAATAAACTAGAATACTTCCATCAGGAATTCTCCATTCCAGCCGACGTTCATCTAAGGTTGGCTAGGAGGAGGATTCCATGATGCCTTGAGAGACATATATGTCTTTCTTTGTAGTATCTATCATCGAGGGTGGAGTCAGATTCCATCTTGACATCTTGTTTTGCTTCGGGCCGAGGTGCCTTCTTTTGTATCAGAACAAGTTATTTTTTTGAATGCAAGTCCTCTTTTTGACTAAATGTTGAATGCTTGTCTCTATCTTTACTGTCTTGTATGATTTCATACTTAGAATATTTTTGTACTTCTCTTAAGTATACTTTAACTGTGCAATCACTTCGGGTTAGAACACATTTGACATGTACCACCTCGGATCCACTTCATCTCGGATGCACCCTTAGTTGGTCACCTTATACCAACTTACCTCGGAGTTCACCTTTTATTGTGATCTCGGCCAACGGGCACTTTATAAAAATTCCTTGAATAACATTTAACAAGTGTTGCTTCCTTACTTGTATTTGCTGTCGTTTATCAAGACTTCACCCTTCTAACATTTCTAAGTTTGACGATCTGATTGGTGATCTTGGGTAACCAACAACTCAAGTGTCCCCTCATCTGGATATCTCGACTGACTCCAACTTGTAAGTTTTTTCAAAAATTTCAACAAGTGTCAAGTCTATTCCTGTTTCCTTTATCTAGATACCTCGGCTGACTCTAACTTGTAAATTTTAACAAGTGTCAAGCCTATTCCTTATTCTTGCTTCCTGCCATCTAATGTGAACCTAAGTATCACTTATGTTCACATTAAGCATGGATCTTCAATTTTGCCGAAGTCTGATTCAAACAAATCTTAGTTCAATTCTGTCGTTATGACAAGTCTAAGTTATTCATCATGTTTCATTTAAAAATATCGCCAACTTAGTTCAACTCTACCATAGGCAAGTTGAGTTCAACTTTACCATATGGTAAATCTAAGTTATTTGTCATGTTTCATTCGGAAACATCGCCAACTTAGTTCAACTCTACCATCTCGGCAAGTCCAAGTTATTTGTTATGTTCGCCAGGGGAACATCATCATAAGACTTTTCAATCTTATCGCATAATCATGGATTTCAACAATATTTTCACTATTTTTTACATAAGCTTCGGCATCCTTTTGCATGTAGGGCATGTAGGGCCACCAGAATCCCTGCGATATAGCTCTGTGGGCAAGGGATCTGCCCCCTGCATAGCTTTCACATACTCCTTTATGGACCTTATATAAAAAGTCTTCAACCTGAGAAGTATGTACACATCGTAATTGTCACGACCCAAACCCGCCCCTATTTTAAATATATTTTTTAGATGCACCTTACTTAGATGTATCTAAAAAAAAATTATGAAAAAATATTTTTAAAAATCAATAAATACATAAAAATACAAAAAAAAAATGTATTGAATTATTGTATTTTTGGTATTTAGTGAATTTTTAAAAGATTTTTTTTACAATTTTTTTAATTTTTAGGTGTATTTATGTTAGGTGTGTCTAAAATTTTAAAAAAAATACTTAAAATATTAAAAAAAATCAGTAAAAACAATATAACATGGAAAACAAGAAAGTATAATTTTCTCAAAAGAGTTTTTGGAAAATTCTAACCTAGCATAGTGATTGTGGTTTTGAGACAGCTTCATATATATACAGTCACAAAATGGTTTGAATAAATTCTAGTACTTTTTTCTGTCGCAAAAAAAATTTAAAAAAACAATGTCTTCTTACTCTTTTGATATAACATTTCTCTTTTCATGCATTTTTTCATCTTCATGTCTTTCTGTCTCTATCTCTCTCTCTTCTCTTTATCTCTTTCACTCATCACTCTTCTTTCTCTGTCTGTCTGTTTCTCTCTTTCATTTTCTATCTGTGTCTCTCGTCTATCTCTCTTCTCTCTATCTCTTTCATCTGTTTTCTCTCTCTGTCTCTCTCGCTCATCTCTCTTCTCTCTATCTCTCTCATTTCTTTTCTCTCTCTCTCTCTCTCTTATCTTTCTATCTCTCTCGCCCATTTCTCTTCTCTCTCTGTCTCTCTCTTTTTCTGTGTCTCTCTCTTGCTCATCTCTTTTCGCTCTATTTCTCTCTTTTTGTCTATCTCTCACTCATCTCTTGTTTCTCTCTCTTTTTTTATCTTTCCCTCTATCTCTATCTCTATCTCTCTCCCTCTCTCTTTCTCTATCTATCTCTCTCTCCCTATCTCTCTCTCACTCATCGCTCTTCTCTCTCTCTCTCTCTACTTGTCTATTTGTCTATTTCTCCCTCACTATGTTCGCCTTGCTCACTCTCTTACTCTCATATTCTCTATTTATCGAGCTCCTTCTTGATTTATCGATCCATTATAAACGACATCGTCTTACTCTTTTGAACATTTCTCTTTTCACCAATTTTTTCATCTTCCTATATCTCTGTCTCTGTCTCTCTTCTCTTTCCCTCTCTTACTCATCACTCTTCTCTGTGTGTTTGTCTCTCCCTTTCTCTATGTGTCTCTGTCTCTCTCTTACTCATCACTCTTCTCTGTCTGTCCGTCTTTCTCTTTCTCTCTGTGTCTCTGTGTCTCTTCTCTTTCTTTCTCTCTCACTCATCACTATTTTCTGCCTGTCTGTCTGTCTGTCTCTCTTTTTCTCTGTGTCTCTCGTCCATCTCTCTTCTCTCTATCTCTTTCATCTATCTTCTCTCTCTATCTCTCTTCTCTCTCTCTTCTTTTTTTCTCTCTCGCTTTTTCGCTCATCTCTTTCTGTCTCTCTCTCGTTTATCTCTTTTCGCTCTCTCAGTCTCTCTCTTTGTCTATATCTTTTTACCCATTTTTTCATCTTTTTCTCTCTATTTTCTTTCTCTCTCTCAATCATCACTCTTCTCTCTCTGTCTGTCTATTTGTTCTTTCTCTCTCTCTTTCTCTCTCTCTATGTCTCTCATTCATCTATTTCTTCTCTCATCTCTTTCGTCATCACAATTTCACCACTAATCTCCTTCGTCATCACCACCACCACCACCACCACCATCATCTCTTATCCACCACCTTCACCACTACTGTCGGTTCCTCTTCTCTACCATAAAATATTACCTCTCTTCTCTCTCTCACTCATCACTCTTCTCTGTCTGTCAGTCTTTGTCTTTGTCTTTGTCTCTTTCTCTTTCTCTTTCTCTCTTTGTCTCTCGCTCATCTCTCTTCTCTCTATATCTCTCATCTCTCTATCTCTCTTCTCTCTATCTCTTTCTCTGTCTCTCTCGCTCATCTTTCTTCTCTCTTCGTCTCTCTCTTTTTCTATGTATTTCTCTCGATCATCTCTTTTCGCTCTCTTTCTCTCTCTCTCTGTGTCTATCTCTCGCTCATCTCTTGTTTCTCTCTATTTTTCTATGTCTCTCTCTCTATCTGTTTCTCTTTCTGTCTTCCTGTCTCTCTCTCTATATCTCTTTCTTTCTTTGTCACTCTCTCACTTATCACTCTTCTCTCTCTCTCTCTCTTTCTCTCTCTGTGTCTGTTTGTCTGTCTCTCGCTCTTCTCTCTCTCTCTCTTTCTCTCTATGTGTCTGTCTGTCTGCTTGTCTCTCTTCCCCATTGTGTTCACCTTGCTCACTCTCTTCCTTATCTCTTTTCTATTTACCGAGTTCTCCACTACAAGAAAATGCACTTTTAGCGACCACTTTGTCTCTCTCTCTCTCGCTCATCACTTTGTCTCTGTCTCTGTCTCTCTCTCTGTCTCTCTCTCTCTCTGTCTCTCTCTCTCTCTATCTCTCTTCTCTATCTGTCTCCCACTCATCTCTCTCTCACCACCCATCTTCTCTACCACATTCACCACTACTGCAAATGCCATTCCATTATTACCACTACTACCACTGCAAATGCCACATTGACCACAAAAAAATAATTTTATTTTAATGGAAAATATTATCCCTACTTCTACCAAATAAAAAAATAATAATAATTTTTTATTCATTAAAATAAATATGAAACAAATAAATTTTCAACCTTACTAAATGAAAAAATAAAAATAAAAATTCATTAACTATAAAAAAAATTATTTTAATAAAAAATAATTTTTTTTAGCAATGACATCTTCTGTTGCAAAAAAAAAAAGAAGTCATTTTATTATTTAAATATTTATTTGTAATGAAAATAAAAATAAAAAAATCCAAAAAAATTTCCATTCTCCTCCCTCCCTTTTTCCATTCCCGCCCGGTTCCCCCCTCCCTCTTTCCATTCCCGCTCCCCCCTCCCCAAAATCCCAAAATCCCCAATTTGTTTCTTGTTTTCCATTCCCGCTCCCTCCTCCCCCTCCCCCCAAAAACCCAAAATCCCCAATCTGTTCAACCAAAATCCCCAACCGGGTTCTCCCCCCCCGCCCCCCCAAAACCCCAACCTCTTCAGCCAAAATCCCCCCCCGAAAAACCCAAAATCCCCAATCTCTCATTCCGTTTATCTCTCTATCCATTTGTCTCTCTAGGTTTTAGGGTTTTGAGTGTGAGAGAGATGGGACAACAGTCTTTGATCTACAGCTCCGTGGCTAGTGGAACAGTGGTTCTAACCCATATAAATAGGTTTGTCTCTCTTAATCAATTCATATACATCATTGTATTTGTTTTCAATTCTCTCAAATTTTCTTTCTTTGCTGTTTCCATTAGTTTGGAGGGATTGAATTAGTTTTTGGTTTCAATCTGAGGACTTGATGGTGCAAATGATATCATCTACGCCAAGTGTTTGTGTTTTTGCTTCTGTTTCTGTAATATGGTGTTTGTTGCTTTCATAGTTTTGCTTGAGCCCAATATTGCTTACCCTTCTGCTCTCATACTGTCCCCAACTAGAGAATTGTCTTGCCAAGTGAATTATGTGATTTTTATAGATTTTGTAGGTTTTTTTTTTTTTTTTTGGGGTTAAAATTGACTGAAATGTATTGGGTTTTGTGGGTTTTTGTAGATACATGATGAGGCCAAGAAGTTCTCTCATCAAACTGGTGTCAAGGTTGTTGTTGCCTATGGAGGGGCACCCATTTCCCAGCAGGTTTGTGGATTTTGTTTTTGTTCCGTTTTCTCTCTACAGTGTTGTTAGATTATTAGTTATAAAATTTTGTATAGTCAGCCATTGTATGAATAAGAAGTTTTATCACATTCAGGTTGGGTTGTGTTTGTTCTGTTATGCATTACTTAAATTGTTTGTTACTGATTTGTATTACTAAAATTTGTACCCTATGAAGGGTTTTAGGTATTTTTGTTAATGAGGACATTAATTAGGAAAGCACCAAAATGAAATAATTAAATGGTAATACATCAACTTTAACTTCCATGTTCTTGTTGGTGGGCCTGGTCGTGTCTCTCATTGTCACCAGATGAAAGTTGCATTCTATTGGGGCATGATTTCTTTGACTAGGTTATAGTGCTAATTTGTATTTCCTTCCCTTGGATTTGACGTTTTGGATTTCTTTCTTGTGCAATTGAAGTTGGAGTGTTGCAAGAATTCTAATATGTAGAAGACCAGATTGAGGGTTGTGAAATGTGAAATATCAATTATCTCTCACGGTTCTCATTCCTCAGAAGACCAAAAAAAATATAATTTCAGTAGTTATTAGATGTACTCTTCAAGTTCAAAGTTCCTTTGATTTTTTTACTTGTGTCCAACACATTCCATGCACTTAACTTTTTCTGTTTCTGTTTTTGTGGGTAAATGGGCAAACCTGTGCTTATGCAGCTCCGTAATTTGGAAAGGGGTGTGGACATATTAGTTGCCACACCGGGGCGCTTAGTAGATATGATAGAGAGGGCAAGAGTTTCTCTTCGGATGATCAAGTATTTGGCTTTGGATGAGGCTGATCGAATGTTGGATATGGGCTTTAAGCCCCAGATTCGAAGGATTGTTGAGCAAATGGAGATGCCTCCACTGGGTGCAAGGCAGACAATGCTTTTCAGTGCCACATTTCCAACTGAGATACGAGTTGGTTTACTCAACTCCTTGATAAATAACATAACTCTATGGAAGTTTGTTTCGGTTGCCTTTATGCGTGATGTTGGATTATGCAACCAATATGAAGTCAATTTTAGCTCCAGATGAAGCACAATTCAATCTGAGTTTTTCATATTTACTTGTATATAGGAGGACATTATTTCTAATACATACCAACCGCAAGTAGAACTAGTTCACAAGTTTTAATTAAGAAGTCTTGAGCGAAATCAAATTGCATTTTGTTGCATTTTGGTTTTATTAGTATACGTTAACTTGTTGAATGGTTGGTATTTATGCTTTTCTTTAGTATAAGTTATCATGTGGATGGATCATAACCACTAATTTATCTCTTGCAGAGGCTTGCTTCGGACTTTATGTCAAACTACATATTTCTTGCTGTTGGAAGAGTTGGTTCCAGCACTGATCTAATTGTTCAAAAAGTTGAATTTGTCCAAGACATGGACAAAAGAAATTATTTGATGGATCTTCTTCATACCCAATGTGATAATGGTGCCCATGGAAAGGTAAATTGTATAGTTGCAGTAGTTTCACCATTGTTAGACAATAGACGATTAATCTGGTTAATCTATTTGACTAATGCAACTCTGTTATTTGTGATGCAGTGTGCATTGACATTGGTTTTGTAGAGACAAAAAGAGGGGCTGATGCTTTAGAGCGCTGGTTGTCCATGAATGGTTTTCCTGCCACAGCAATACATGGTGACAAAGTGCAAATGGTGAGTTAATTCTTTGTCTTATTTACATTTGGATCTTTTGTGCTTTTGCTGTTTTGCCATGCCCTAAACACGTGTTCTATGGTTTTGATTTTAGTCTACTGGGGGTTCATATTCTATTTATCTGTCTATTTTGCGCCTACACTGATAAAATTGCTTAATCTGAGCGAGAGTATAACTACATTATCCGATGTTTCTTTTTCTTAAAATGTTATGTACCTGATTCTGCTAGTGTCTGTTGGCAATCAATACTGGTTGACCACTACTGTCAAAATGCCTCCACTATGAGTGGGATTATATTGCATTTGACAAAAGATAGTTCACACAGCAAAAATCTCTTGTTATACTTGTAGATCATTGCTCTTAGCAGTTAGAATAGCAGAATTGGATTTTTCCTGTGAATCTGGAATGGAATTGTTTGGATACACATTTGATTATGCTTTATGAAAAGACATCTTTAAAAATCATTTTCCACTGGAAGGCTAGAACTTATTAACCTAGTACCCAATTCAATAATGGGGATTATAATTATTCTAGCTCATATGCCGATACTGTTGCTGTAGCTGATTCTTATGCTGCCACGTCTAATGCGTTTACTTACAATACTCCTGTCACTACTGTTTATGCTGCTACTGGTGTTGTTGACTCTTACGCTACTGATTCACGTGGTTTTGCCTTTGATCAAGAACTTATCGTTGCTAGTGGTGGGGATTAAGTGCATGCACATGGTTCTTTTTGTTTTTGGCTTTGTCAATTGCAGTAGAACAGTATGGTACTAGTACATGTGGGGTATATAATAGGTTTACTGTTTACCTACAAAAAATGATCATAAAAGGCTAACGACAGGATGGAAAGACAGAGGACAATTAGTATCATAACAACTACAAAATGCTTCCCAGTTTTGAACTCCTAAGGTTTGGAAACCAAATCAAGTAACCATCACAATCTTATAACAAATTATTGGTTAATTTACAGGTAATGAAGCTCAAGGAACAGTTTTCCGAGGCAGAGAAGGAGATACAGAGGCTACTGGAGAGATGCGATGGTGTTTCAAGCGACAGCCCGGCTTCATTGTTCTCCATGGAAGCCATGGATCCACCTCCTTTTCTAGGGGAGTTTGGGATGGAAGGGTTTGGAAATATTTTTTATGTGCCAGAAAACAATTACAATCATGGCATGGATTGGGTTAATCTTATATGATATGTAATTAAAGCAATTCTAGTATTAATGTAGCTAGTGACCATCTTATGTACATCTTTTTTTTTTTTTTTTTTTTTTTGCCCTTGGCTTTGTTTTATGTTGTAGTGTTTCAGTGGTACTTTACATTTGACTAGAAGATGGAATTGTTAATGTTAGAATATAACTTGTTTTTTAATTATGGATGAATTTTTATTTATATATTGGACTTTTTATATTATTATATAATTATTGGTTTTTTTTTTATAGTTATTTTTCATTTAATATAAGTCATTTTTATATTTTTAATAATTTTATTACAGGTTTTTTTTTTTGTTTTTTTTTAAATTTTTTTTGAGACGGCAGAACATCCCGTCTCAAAAAGAAAATTGAAACAGGCTTTTTGCGACGACACTTCTACCGTCGCAAAAGGTAGGGAATATTATTGAAAAATAAGGCCTTTAGCGACGGTATCATAGCCGTCGACAATAGTCATTAGAGACGGCTTAGGTTGCTGTCTCAAATACACTTTTAGCGACGGTATTTTTGCCGTCGCAAAAAACCCTTTTAGCGACGGCAATACTATGCCATCGCAAAAAATTCAGATTTTCATCTATTATTGGCGACAGAAATTTGCCGTCGCAAAAAAGGAATTTTTCCGTTGCAAAAGCAAAGGCGACGGCACTTGCCGTCGCTAAAACCCTTTTGCAACTCCTTTTGTTGCGACCCCTACTTGCCGTCGCAAAAAGCCATTTTACCGTCGCAAAAACCTTTTGAGACGGCAATTGAGGTATTTGCGACGGCGTTTTACCATTGCAAAAAATAATTTTTTTTTGTAATATACTATTAATTAATAGTCTCAAGCATTTTTATAAAAAAATATCATCATATAATAATAATTTTTGATCTCTCTAATACATTAATTATTCTTCCTCTCCATTTCAACTAGGGGTAAACTAACAGAAAGTATTTGCCGTCACGGGTACTCCACGCCATTTTGGGTGAGGTGGTATTCCGTCCATAATATACGAGAAGTTATTGGTTATCGTGAAGTGATGTCTTGAAAATATTGTAATCCATAAAGAGAATAAAATTTATAATTTTATATTAAATAATTAAAAAATATAAAATTATGATTAATAAAAAATATCATCACGTGACATGTATTCCATAAAATACATGACACATGTACAACTTGTCCCACCCATTCAATTTCTTTCTTCGCTTTCTGTCTTGTTGTCTTCTCCACTTTCAACGCTAACACTCCGTGCAGATGGGAAGCTGAGAAAGAGAACCATCTGTCATTTTTTTATCTAGATGAGAAAAACAAAAATAATATGATTTTTAATCATTATAGATGAATAAAAAAAATAAGAGAAAAGAAAAAAATATATATTTTATTTTATTAAAATAACTTTCCTTATTAGTAATAATTTATATTTTTTCATATGAATAATTTTAGTATTTTAAAAAGGAGGAGGATTCTTGCCCGTCCAAAATCTGCATTGTAGAGAGTTGTTTGGGCTTGTAAAACTCACCACAAGTCCTGTTTCGCTAATCTAAATAATTTATTTTGTCAGACACTTCGTGTATTTCATTTATAAAAAGATTAAGTCGATTCGATAATTATAACTTGTTCAATTTATTATTTTTATCCAAAAAAAAAAAGTATGGTTCATTTTTTAAAAATACAATTGTCGTCAATTTTTGTGGTGAAAAACATGGTAAATTAGGTAAGATACAATTATTGAATTGACTTAATTTTTTTTATGAATGAAATATACGAATTACCTGACAAAATAAACGGTTTAGATTATCGAAACGAAACCTGTGATGAGTCTCACGAGCTCAAACAATCCCCTTTGATCCAGATTTTAAACTGGAGAGAATCTTTTTTTTTAAAAAAACTTTCATTAAATCTAATTTTTTTCTTTCACCAAATCTCACCGATGAAAAATAAAATATAAATTTGATAATAGAGTGGTTGGAGTTGCTCTTAGCACCCCATAAATTATTTTAGACTCTACATTTCTTTGGGCCTCCATTTATAAATTTTGAAACTCTCAAAATTTCTATCCCCCCTAAATCATACGAAAAATATCATTGTAAAAACATTCTACTTATTGAATGCACACCCCCAAAACCTCCAGAAAAACACATTTTCTAAAAAACCCTAACAAAACACACCCAGAAGAAGAATAGCCAATGTGATTATTGTCTTTGCTGCCTCATCTACCATTGCCACAGTTGATATACTCTCTCTCTCTTTATATATACTAAATTTCTTAATTTTCTTGTAATAATTTCTTCTCTTGTAGGAAAAAAAATATAATAATTGGTTTGGTTGATTTTGTTGGTAGATATTATAAAATTGTGAGTTCAATAGAGAACTACGCAACAATATTATCCAAGTTACGCAATAAAGGAATAACTTTTGAACCTAATAATGGATTTGTGCTACTTTCGATAACTTTTGCAAGTGTTAAAAATTTTGACCATTCGATGTGTTAAGAAAGTTTCATGTTCAGGTCTATATTGTCGAACTTGAAAAAATGAAATTTCTGCAAGCTTTAACAATTTTGACTGTTTAATATGTTAAGAAATTTTCATGTTCGGACCTGCATTTCCAAAGATTATTTATTTGTTCAAGAATGTCTTCTCGAACAAATAAATAATGTTCGGACTTGTGTTCCCGAATTTCAATCATATGTTCGGGAGTTCAGTCCTGAAAAAATGACGAACATATTTTATTATTTTTGCCATTGTTGTACTCCTTTTGTCTTATGAAGTTGTGATTACTAGAAAAATTTTCATTCATTGTCATTGCCGGAGAAATGTAAGTAGTCAAATGGTTGCCACTGTTATTGTTGCAATATTGTCACCAAAGGGTTTTTAAGGTTTTGAAGGTGGATAGGTTTTAAAAGTGAAATTTGGGAAAGATGGATATGTGGTGATAGAGGTAGGTACTCTCATAAAACCTAATTCATGATGTAGTAGGTGTGTAAGTTTAATTGTGAGATGAAGTGTTTCAAAATTAATAATATCCCTTTTAATAATTTTATTTGAAGTTAATATTACAATAAAAAAATTAAAAATTAAAAAGCCTAAAATAATTTATAACGTGCTAATAGTAGCACTCTTGATGTTAACTCTTTTGTCACCAAAACTTTCAATCCAAACGGAGGGTATTACTGAAGCTATCAAGCCCAAAGCAGAGAGCAGTCAACCTGTCCTCCTTTTCTACCGAGAACCATCACTCCCAACTCCACTTTGGTATCTCCACGCCAACCCTCATATTTGTCTAGCCACTCCTATTCTATACCATATATTTCAAATCAATTTTTTCAATTCAAGAAAAATAATATTGACAGAGAAAATGGAGTCGTGGTATGGCGCCAGAGTTGCTAGAGATCTATTTGTGACGGGATTTTGTTAGGAGTGGTTGGAGACTGATTTCTAAAAAACCAAAAATAAATTTTTATTGTTTTTTATGGTTGGACTCAAGTTGAGAGAAGCTTGTAAGACCTATCACAAGTCTCATTTTGATAATTCAAATATTCATTTTATAAAACTTTTAATGTATATTATTTATGAAAAAAAATTAGTTCGATCCAATAATCATAACTTTTTTATTTTTATTTTATTACATTAGTTTTCAAAAAATAGGTGATAACTATATTTTCGAAATAAACCATCAATTTTTATTAGAAACAAATATTATAAAATAAAAATATTATAATTATCGAATTGATCTAAATTTTTTCATAAATTGAGGACTCTATAAAATGAATTGTTTAATCGAAACAAGATTCGTGGTAAACCCTATAAACCACTTAAGTTTCTTAAAAGCTATTTTTATTATAAATCAATATGTTTGGTTTCAGTTTTCTGAATTTAGTTTTTTAAAAATCGAGTTTTTTGTTTTTTGTTTTTAGTGAATATTTTTAAAATTTTAAGTAATTTTTTTACTTTTTTAGATGTACCTTACTTAGAGATGTATCTAAATAGTAAAATATTTGTGAAAAATATTTTAAAAAATTAATAAATACACAAAAATACAAAAAAATGTGTTGAATTTTCATATATTTTTTTTTGTATTTTTAGTATTTAGTAAATTTTTTTAAAGATTTTTTTTTTTCACAAATATTATACTTTTTAAGTATATTTATGTTAGGTGTGTTTAAAAATTAAAAAAAATTACGTAAAATATTAAAAAAAATCAGTGAAAATAAAAAAAGTAGAATTTTTTGAAAACTGAAGCCAAACAGAGTGATTAGTTTTCAAAGCAATTTGTCAAATACTTTTGTGTTTCGCAAGAAAACAAAGACAAAAAACAAAAATCACAGAAACAATTTCAGAGTTTTTTTTTCAAAACAATTCAATCTTTATTTTATAACTAATATGGTTAAATCACATTCCACAAAATCAACATCATCTCTGAGTGTGTTAATGATTTCATAACTGGCCTTAATATAATTTGTGTTTATTTGAGTTATAATTTATATATGTTATACAATATTTGATTCGCTGAAATGAGATTAAACTGTAATAGTTATTTTATCAAAATACACAATCTCATATATTTGCTTTGATTTAAAAAAGAAAAAAAATTATATTGTCACTATTCATCAATTTAAGAGAATGGTCATTATATTAAAGAGGCCAAAAAATAAACATTCTATTGCTGCCTAAAATCAATTTAATCAACCAAACACCGCATTAATGTTTCATACCACATTCCTGATAAAGAAGCAGCGTTGTTATTATAACTTCAACAAACTATGAGTTGTTTTGAAAAGTTAATTTTTTAATTTTTTTTAAAAAATATATATAAAAAATAAAAAAATAATATAACTCAAAATAGGTTAAAAGGAAAGAAGTGAATCCACTGCCCATAAGAGGCCTATATGGTAAACATTGATTATGGCTCCAACTAAAGGCCCTTACAACAGACAATGGTTTGCTTGGCAGGAAGAAATGTCCTCTATCCCAAATCATCACAAACAACAATTCTACTGTTTCAGAAAAAGAGTACAGGAAAGTTACATGAAGCCACATGTGTGGTTGAGATTAATTGTTGTATTGTGAGGCCATATATAGAAGAATATTACTATATAAAATTAAAAATTAATAATGTGACCATTAATCAAGATATTAAAAGTAATATTTTTTTTCATATCACTACAAGAAAAAAGGGATACAATGACGTTTATTTAGTAGCGTTTTTTAAAACGCTGTGAAATATGAAAAATCTAGGACACGATTTTGTTTTTTACACACCGGTCATCGGAAAATGGTAAGACAATGTTTTTGAAACGTTGGCTTATGGTTAAAACGGTGTAGTTTAGTTTAGATAAAAGTATTTATTTTTCTTTTAAATTTCTTTTTTGCTTTTAAGAGTCGTGGGAATCCAAGAAAGTCAGAGAGAGAGAGAGAGAGAGAGTCGACTTCAAAGAGAGAGAGAGAGAGAGAGAGAGAGAGAGAGGGATCGACACTTGGTGCTTCGATCTGGATCGATTCTTCGTCATTTTGATCTTGAAAAGCTGGTTCTATTTTTGATTTGAGCGTTTATCTTAGCTATTGTTCGAATCTCTATAATCTAAGTCGAGCTAGGGCTCATTCTTCTTCGTGTTTGGTTGCGGCATGGCTCAAGGTAAAGGATTTGTTGAATTCACCGAAGATCTGTGTAGTTTTATGGCTAAAAAGTAACGATCTGGAATGTATTTACGTTGATGTTTGTAAATTCAGTTTCTTCTTCACAGAACACTAGTTCAGGGGCTTGAAGCGTGGTGCTCTGTCCTCTGTCAACAGCTCAGCCTTATCAATCTCTGCTTCAAGTAGACCAATTTCAACCTTATTCGATCTCTGCTTCAGTCTATACACCGCCATTGAAGAGCTCAATCGAGTTTGGCCAGGTAAAAAACAAATGTTTTCAGTGTCACCGTGATCCAAAAGGTAAGATATGTCGAGCACATTTATGCAAACTTATTCAAAATCACATATTTACTTCTTTCATTTATTTACTCTTTATTTACTTCATACATTTATGAAGAAGGCAGTTATTTATTTACTCTTTATTTACTTCTTTCATTCTATGTTCAAAATTTCTGATCTGATATTGTGATTCTGTTTTGGCCATCCATTTCATTTCTATTATGTCTACCATTTCCTGTTGTTGACTCCCAAAAAATATTAAACGCAATAATATCACACATATGTCTATTTGCATCAACAAGATTCAATTTTTTTTTGCAGGACTCGTATATGTTTCTGAGTGTATTCTTCTTCTTCTTTTTTCTGTGTTTTTTTTTTATGAACAAACACAGTTCTTTGGATTTGCTAAATTGATCCAATGTTTTTTACAGGTTGCAGATTTTGGATTGGCAAAGTTTGTTGGACGAAAGAACGAGGACGATTTAATTGCAACTCGGCTTGTTGGAACACCGGGATACCTTCCTCCCGAGTAAGTTCTCATCTCTTGCATTTATTCACGCAATGATTTTTCACATTTTTACTGATTTCACTTAGTAAAATGTAATTCAACATTAATTTTCTTCTTTTTGCGCTTCTTTAAAAAAAAAATAGATCTGTGAAGGAGCTGCAAGTGACAACTAAGACCGGTGTTTTTGTATTTGGAGTGGTTCTATCCATTATAGATGGCAATCTTAAAGGAAGCTACCACATGGAGGATGTATACAAGGTAAGTCTCATTTTTTGATAATCGGGTGTCCGGACCTATGTTACTAGAAAACGTTGAAGCATGAAGCAAATAAAATAAATAAAGAAATGGTGGACATAATAGAAATGAAATGGTATTATTGCGTTAATAGATATATGTGTGATATTATTGCGTTTAACATTTTCTGGGAGTCAACAACAGGAAATGGTAGACATAATAGAAATGAAATGGATGGCCAAAACAATACAACAGCGATCATAATTTTCAGCCTCACTCTCTCTCTATCTCAATATTTTGATCCCTATTAATTCACTTTCTTGAAGTTTCCTCATTAGCCTTTTTCTTGCAATTCCTGTTGGTTCAATATTTCAATACATGACAATCTTTGCTAGAAAATGCTATTTCCCGTAAACTTTTGGTCACTGAATCTATACATATTCTACAAAGAAAATGTTATAAATATATGGAATATCTTATAAGATTTGCTTACTACCTCTGTACCTATTGAAAAGTATAGAAAGAAATCTGTTTATGTATAACATTACTTATTCTACAAAGAGGTCAATTAATCAGGAAAAGGTTGTAGTAAAACTTTTTCCTATATCAGCCCATTATGGTGCTAACTTGATTTTGAGCACAAGCTGATAAACATAGGATAAAATTAATGGGTATCTGCAGAAAGAGTTCTGTTATTTATCACCAGAATTTAGGAATAGAGATGGAATTAAAATAAGGTCTATGCACCAACATGGAGATTCAATCAAATGGCTTAAATATCAAAGTTTACCCAACAATACGAGGAACACAGAATAGATCACAAAATGGTTTACAGAAAATGAATCGAAGGTTTGGATAAAACCAAGTTATGGAGGGATCTACAATAAGAATAGATCTCAATCTATAACTACGCTTTCTATGACCTATTCTGTATTTCAATTCTGTGTTCTTAGCATTAGTGTAATTCCAAAATAAAGCCAGCACATCCCACCATTATTTGAAGCAGAGTCTCAGTTTGACATTTCCCATAGGAGCTTTAAAACAGGGAACAGGAGAAAAAAGAGTGTATTAAAGTGTTATTTTGCCTTTTTCTTTGAATGATTAACATGTAAAATGTCAAGTCTAGAAATAATTACAAATTAATAGCGTGTAAGTGAGACACGTGTCTAATCAAATGAGAACTGTGCAATTACTTAGACTAGTAAATCAGCCCACCTTTATTTAAAGCACTTGGTCCCCAATTGTAAGACCCATAAAATAAAACAGACAATTGTAAGTGCGTGTGTATGTGTGTGAGTGAGAGAGTCAATTGTTAATTTGCCATTTTCCTAAGAAGGAACACTACCATAGTTGATTAACATCTAAAATACCATATCTCCTTACCCAAATCAATTTATATGATTAAAAAAAATTAAATTAAATCACTACCAAAAGTTAATTCAGAACCAAGTATTTTTCTTCTTTTTCTTTTTTTTTCTTTTTTGGCATAGGACCTATAGGCATGATTATCAGAATTCCGAACCGAATCTTATGATCCAACGATTTTATGATTCATTTGAGTACAATCGATTCAGATCATGTAAAAAATTTCTTATAAGTAGAATGTTTCGATCTTGGTAATGGGATCTCTAATATTTTGTGATTCATCTCTAATATTTTCTACATTTCAATTGTGTGGAATGTTGACATGTTGTCTTCTCTTTTTTTTTGGCAGGAATGCAACTTGCATGAACTTAGGAAAAATTGGGAAATTTTTCTCCAAAGTTGAAGAAGTTCGAAATTGATGCTTTGAAGTGTTGTATATCAATCATATTTGTATTTTTTTTTTTTGGTTACATTTATTCTTTTCTTAGTATTTTAAATTTTGAGATGATGATGGAGTGTATGAATTTGGTTGTGATTTTTGTAATTTCAATTTTGATGTGTTTGGTTGAATATATATATTTTGAAACAGGGTTTGAATATATTTTGGAGAATTCTAACTAGTAGCAAATAAAATATTATTGTTGAATGCTTTTAAAATTTCATTAGGTTGCATTCTTGCAAAAGAAAAAAAAAAAAAAAAGCTTTTAGCGGCGTTTTTGTAAAAACGCCGCTATAGGGTCTGTATGACGTCATCTCGCCGGAAGGAATCACCGCCGGTGACTGTAGTATGACGTTTCTAAAACGTCGCAATAAGGTCTACAACGGCGTTTTTAAAACGTCGCAAACATTTAACGACGGCCGTATCTTCGACGTATAATAAAAACGTCACCAAAAGTTTTAGCGGCGTTTTTCAGTGGTTTAGCGGCGTTTTACAAACGCCATTAAAAACTGTATTTCCTGTAGTGTATATTCTTTAATTATCAATTAATTATATTATTTATATATCATTAGATTTAGAAAATATGTTTAGAAAGTAAGTTTATATATCATTTTTTTATATCAAATGTATCTAGATCTTAAATTGATGATCCTATGTAAATTTTGAATAAATTTTTTATCGGTGTAGGCGATATAAGGTTGGTGGTGCGGGTATCATAACATAGATTGTTCCCTTGAGACAGACCGTGATGTCACGACTTGGGTACGTAACCCGAGTGCTGGGCATCATTGGTAGTTACAGCAAGTAACATTTGAATATTTGACCAAGGGGAAGTCAAAATTGCCCGTGGCCATTGCTTAGCGGTTGAGTGGAAAGAGTGTTCTGCGGAGAGTTACTTAAACTTACCTGATAAACTATATCTATGAGAATTTAAAAAGAAAGGTGGGCATTTTCCTTATGATGAAATATTGCTTCCGCTTATCATTGTTTTTTTTTATTATCTATTGTTATTATTTCAACTGATAGCATTCATGTTATGCTTATTGAATGCTACTTGTTATTCTGTTACTACACATTATTCATTAATTGTGAGTGTGTTATTATCGGGGTGGGTATTGTCGGGGTTGTAGTATCTTATTGAGCTCGTCGCTCATTGGCATTCCCGTTGCCCTGTCGTTTTATGCCAGGTATCGAAGAAACCGAAGGGAACACCGAGGCCTTGCAAGGCGACATTTAGCCTTGGTTAGCTTGAAGAGTGCCCAAGTTCTATGAATTATTTTCTAAGTTTTTCTAGTTTTTCTCTAGTTTTCTTTTTACGTTTGTGTTTTTTTATTTTATTTTTATTTTTATGTACTAAAACTAAGTTTTAAGTTTTATTGGATTTGTAATTTAAGAACTTTTAATTTCTGGGTTGTTAATTAATGGATGTTAGTAATATTGGTGGCAACAGTGATTCTAAGTTCTAAATCTTATTGTGATGTCCTAAAATTTTGGGGCATCAGAGTGTAAGTCCACACTTGATGCATGGACATATGATCTTATCCTCATAACTTGCATTAGTAAATGCAAAATCGAGAAACATGTCAACTCCTTTCTGGTATGCATCACTTAATCTTGATCGATACATCCATGTCTTATCCATAAGTAAACAATCTCAATTAAACAAGTGTCCAAAGTGTTTCTAGAACATTAAAAAAGTCATATATCAATAACAAGTATTTGTAAGTTATGATTGAGAAAAACAACTGAACTTGATTTTGCAAGAACTATAAGATATTAACAACAATGTAGAACATAACATATTCAATATATTAGTGCATGACTATAAGGCAACTCATGTCAAGAGAAAACATGTAAAAGAATTTAAGTATTACAAAGTCAATGCAATATCATTATTTCAATAGCAATTCTTATGGTGGTGGAGATTTGGGAATGTGAAGAAAGCATTGTACAAAACTTATGTTTTAATTGGCAAGCAATTGATGTTTAGCACTTTGATGATTTAGTAGATGAGATAATACTCATGTTATGAGGGGACATGAACCAAGGTCAAGGTTAACTATGTAACCTTTTCCAAATCTTTAATACAAGTACCAATGTATATACTTAGGTGTTCACTACAACAAAATACACATTAAGCGATTAAAACATTTTTCGTAGCCAAAAGTCGGACCTTCGGCGACTAATTTTCCTATTGGTCCGCAATGTTGTGAATTTTAGCTACTAAATTTTTTTTAATAGCCATATAGTAGTTATTGGCGACTAAAAAAAATTTAGTTGCTAAAAATATACACAATAGGCAACTAAAAAGTGTTTTGTCAGCATATGTCAGAATTTTAGGCTACTAATTCTGCTTTTAGTCAGCATATGTCAGAATTTTAGGCTACTAATTCTGATTTTAGTCGGCATACCCTGCCTTTTGCCGACCAAAAGAGTTTAGTCACTAAAAAATGGGGTTATTTATTCAGGAACTGTTTGGTGACGAAATAATTTAGTCGTTGATTAATTAGTTTTTGCCGACAAAATAAATTGTTTGTCGCTAAAGGTAGGAAATTTATTCTGGAGGTAAGCTTAAATATTGGCGCCCTCCCCTTTGTTTCACACACACACACAGGCCACTCACAAAAACACAAACCACTCACAACAACACAGACCACTCACCACCAAACCTGACGCCGGCTCCACCGTCACACATCGCTGGCCATCGTTGCTCCCCACCGTCTCAGGTCACCACCGCCACTGCCACCGCTGGAAATCACCACCGCCACTACTACAAATCACAGGTTTTTGTCTCTCTCTCTCTCTATCGCTCTCGGTCTTCTCCCTTTTTGTCAATCTGGGTCTTCTCCCTCTCAAGCCATCTCTCTATTTCTCTCTCTCCTTCCCTTCCCTTCCCATATGTCCCCATCTCTCACACTTCATCTATATTTTTGTGTTGATTTTGTAAATGGGTTTCGTAAGACGAATTTGCTTCGTCAATTAGAAGAAATAAAAATTAACGGGTAGAAAAAAAGAAAAACCCTGAATACCCAAACAGCGATAAACCCTTCTCTCTCTCTCTCTCTCTCCCCCTGTGGACATTGAAGATCAATGCTTCTCGAATTCGAGTGCTAGATCCACAATTTTGTTTAATTTCACTCACATTTTACTTTTATCTGTCAGATGCCATCTTCGTACTGCTTTATACATACATTTATTAACCACATATACATATACCCTGTTATATATATGTGTGTGTGTGTGTGTGTTTATCTTTGTTCAGAGTTGAAATTGTTACAAAATGGTGTAGCTACCTAACTTTCCATGATTATCATAAACAGTAATGAAAGAATGTGAAAAATAATATGATCAAAATTAGCAAAGGCTGACTTAGATGTGTGGACAGCTTTTTGCCTTGTTATTTTGTTAATCCATAACTCATTGATTCTCTAAGGTTTTGTTTGGATATTGCATTAATGGAGGAATTTGTGGAGGGGAAAGAAAAGAAAAGGATTTTTTTTTTTTCCTCCACTTTTCTCTTCGATTTTCTTTTTCCACCTCAAATCACGTCACAAATTTATGATCCATACACAACATAACTGTTTTACAATGAAAAGAAATGAGGAAATTTTTTTTGGCAGGAATAGCATTGTTGAATTGGAAAAAGGAAATGGAACTTGCAACACGTAATATGTTTCTCGCAATAATGATCTAAATATACAAAAATGCTTCGTGAAGGTGCTAGGAGGAAGCATTTTTCTTTTCTTTCCTTTCCTTTCCTTTGTGTATTTGTGTGTGTGGATTGTTGCCATTCTGTTTATATAAAATATTTAGATTGGGTATTGCATTTGTATAGACATGTGCACGTGCACACACACTAGTATACATTTCTATATGCACCGTTAGATAGAATTGAATTGATATTGCCTACTCCTTTAAAGCCTTAATTTAACACTAGGCCAAGATGATCATGTTGAATGTAGTTGTTTGACTGATTAATTAAAATAGAGGGTTCAAGATAATATGATATGATCTTATATGACGCACTGTCATAGCGTTCCATATCATAATAATATATGTCTGCTAAAGTCTACCTTATGTTTCTTGTATTGATACTTGTTTCCTATCGTTATTGTCCAATTCGTAAGCCTTTTATTGTCCAATTCGTAAGCCTTTCATATTCTCTTTATCAAAAGCATTGAACTTCTTGGGTGAATCTCTTTATTGCCAATAATACTTTCTTCAAGCAAAATGTTTCAGTTGTAGTTGTTGTTCTCCCCTTCTTTTTTGCCTTTGGAAGAGGGGTGGAGTGATAGTTGAGATGGCAATCTAACTTGCCCCAAAGGGGCAGATTTCCACCTTTTTTTTTCAAGTTTCTGTACACACACACACACACACACACACACACCCTGCATAGGACCACTCAAGTATTCATCACCAAGCATAACCAGATCTTTTCATTGCTTATCAGTGTGATAAGATCCATGCTTCTTTCAATTGTGAACCTGCAACACAATGGCTGATGCAAAGCGAAAAATCTGCTATCAAGGGATTTCACCTGCTATAATTTGGATTTCCTTTCAGTTTATTTTCTCATTTGCTTACATGTTTATGTTAATTAGGATATTGTTTATTATTTAGTTTGAATAATTTCTATCCGTATCTCCTAACTACCTAATTATTTCATCTTCTTTTAGAACTGTCATTCATGCGTCTTGAGGCCTAATAAATTTAATGAAATGTACCAACAATGTCAAGTAGAAACCAACCCCTTAAAGGCAAGATGGGTGTCTCACAACTTCCCATCTCGAACTGTAGCTCCCAAATTTAGTCCTCTGGAGTAAAATAGGGCTTTATTTTGATTCCATTATTTTTTGGGTTATTGTTGGTGATACCCTAAATAAAAACCAAGTGGTGACTCCCAATAATTTTTCAAAATAACAATCAAAAAATCAAAACATAAATGAAATCAGTTTTTTGGGCACTGGTACTTATAGTGGCAACTCCATCGACTCTCTAGTGAAGTACCTTTTCAGGTATATTAAAAGGGCGTAGCGTAGGTGTATACTTATCAGTCATTTCCCTAAACACAAATTAACAGCCGTAAAATCGGAAATATTGATGGTATGCCCTGAAACCCTGGCCTGAGGGATGCTCAATGAGATAGACTTCCCAACCTCTGTAGAACATTTCCTTCTAGAACAGGGGTCCCTATGCATGTGTTACTTGTACTTTGATGAATGTAGATTGTGGTACCACTAATGATCTAGGCTTGTTCTAAGATGGCCCTTTTATGTTCTTCAGATTGGGCACCATTCTAAAGAACATTTAGAATAGGGGTCCCTCTGGGCTGAATTTTTAATGTTTTCTTGTATTTATGCTAAATGAGGATCAAGTAAGAGAATTGCCATTAACTTTGTGAACTCTTTGGCTTATGAGTTTGGATTTTGTCACTGCAATAAACTACATATTTTATTGTATTTATGCTAAATGAGGATCAAGTAAGAGAATTGCCATTAACTTTGAGATTATCAAAACTATTTGTGATCATTATTTTAGTGTCATTGAAATGTTTTAAAAGCTCAATGTGAATTGATGTGTTTTTTTTTTTATGAAGAGTATGAATCCAATTTACTATGATTTGGACCCTAAGCAAATGGAGGTTAAGTATTGATACACTTTTGTTACTTTTTTTGGTTTTGGCTTTTGTTACTGTGGCTGCAGCTGCAAAATTTGATTTTGTGTTTATCAAACCGTTGAGGTTTGGATTGTTTGTATTAAATTATCAAATTTGTTGAGATTTTGAATAATAAATCCTTGTTGCCATTTTTTCTAAGATTGGTTGGTCTATCTATCTATGGGAATGCTTCAAAGTGAAGAATTGGCTATTTATGGATGGAGCAGATGCTCAGTTTTTCTTGGTATTGTAGAGCAGCTAGCTAATTCAGACATTAAAGACTCCATGATTTCTGATCCTATGTCTTTCTCTTTTCCATTGGATGTTTCATGCTATTGTTTAATCTCAATATTGGATTCTCCTGTACGAAGTCATTTAGCTGCTGGAAACACATAAGAATCAAGTTGGGCTAGTGGGAGCTATGCAGAAAAGTTTGCAAAAATTTTTCTATGGGATCTTTGTAACATGACTGTTCGAATGCTTTTACAAAGTGTAGAACATCGGTATTGTGCAATTAAATTTCTCCTACCTAACATATTTAAAGCATTTGCTTCTCACCCTGCTTTTGAAATCGCAGTTCGTGGGCAGACATATATACTTTCCAGGTAAAATGGCTACCATTTGTTCTAATAGCATGAACCTTGCCTAGTGTGAAGTCGATACCAGACACGTTATGTTTCTCAGTTTCCGTCATTAATTCTTAACTACACCCTGTTGATTTTCCAGGAAACATTTCTTTGAAAAAATATGGCCATGCTGCAGAACACTGTTTTCTATGGGACCTTTGGAGATAAGAGATTCATACAATGTGCTCTCTTTGTATTTGTCTTTTTTCTCTTGTACCGATGGATGTGATGATGATGATGCCAGTGATAGAGAAGAAGGATTTGATATAAGAGCGGAGAAAGAATTTTGGGATGAGATAAAAAAAGGGCTTGGTATTTGAGCACTCTTCCTCTAATACTTTGATTGGCTTTCATGTATGCTCTAGGAAAATAAATATTCTTTTTGCATCTCTTTTTGTTGTTGTAAATTGGCTTGCTAGGTTGATATGGAAGGCTTAGTGAGGAAACAGTCATTACATATATTGAAGATGATGCTACAGATAAATGAGGGGAGCCAATGCTACTCCGGTGTTTTAGAGACGATATGAAGTAGTAAAACTTCAATGCCTAATGGTTTGACAAAAAAAAAGGCGGTGGACTGACATGGAAGCCAAATCATTGGGTGTAGGAAAGATATGCAATTCACTTGATCCCTCTCTAAACATTCTTCAGAAATGGGAGGCGTTCTTTCTTTTGTACGAAATGCTTGAAGAGTATGGTACTCACTTGGTTAAAGCAGCATGGAATCACCGGGTAGGTTAATCATGTTTTTCGAACTTATCATAAATGATCTTTCTGAACTACTATTTGAACACAATATGCATTGGTAATGTATTGGCCATTAGGCAACACTTTTTATTTTATTAGAGTTGGTTTTTTGATAAGTAAATATTTTATTAATGAAAAGGACATTGATATTGTCCTTGTACAATGTAGCTAGTTAGAGTGGTAGAAAAGAAGGGGAAGAGAAGGAAACTCGTAGAGAGTGAGAGGTTTGTGATGCAGATCTAGTTGCTACAAAGTATTTGAAGCGATTGGTTTGTCACATGACAAAATGGTAGTTATGGGTTCAACCCAACGTTGTTGGATTTGGCCTGAAAGGCTAATATTCGATAAAAAATTGTCAACAAGAAAAACTCATCGCTTTGTTGTGATATAAGGCGGTTTTTGACAAATTCCTTTGCTTTGCTTGAGTTTCCAAGGTCGAGGTGCATATAAGTTAGTCTGGGAGTTGGAGTGATTTACCCCGTAAACTTAGTCGAAAAATGTTGTTCGGGGGTGAAATTGCAACACAGCCCCCGAACCACTCTATGGATGTAACAGGTAGCTTCCATGTGACAAATAGGACCTGTGGGGATAGATGGGATGTAATTAGCACATGTAGTTTGGTAGTTGGAGTGATTTACCCCGTAAACTTAGTCGAAAAAGGCCATTCGGGGGCGAAAATGCAACGCAGCCCCCGAACCACTCTATGGATGTAACGGGTAGCTTCCTCATGAGAAATAGGACCTATGAGGACAGACGAGATGTAATTAGCACACGTGGTTTGGGAGTTGGAGTGATTTACCCTGTAAACTTAGTCGAAAAAGGCTGTTCGGGGGTGAAAATGCAACGCGGCCCCTGAACCACTCTATGGATGTAACGGGTAGCTTCCTCGTGAGAAATAGGACCTTTGGGGACAGACAGGATTGTAATTAGCACACGTAGGTTGGGAGTTGGAGTGAAAAACGCTGTAAACTTAGTCAAAAAAGGTTGTTCGGGGCTAAAAATGCAAGGCAGCCCCCGAAAACGCTCAACAATGAGAATGATCATATAGATGGGTCCATTTATAAGATTCTAGGTGGTTTGGATTGACTAATCAATGGCCTAATTTATTGAATTGTCACAGCTTATATGCAATAGTCAAAACCATTTCAATGATCTCTTAGTACAGTGAAACATTTACCCAACAACAGGGTTGTAAAAAACCAAACTGAAGAGTAGGCCCAATTTAACTTTAATGTTGACCTTCAATCATCTTCTAGTTTGACAAATAAGCATTGCCAAGTTGTTTTATAAACTAATTATATGTCATTATTCTGCATATGTTGCACAACCTTACATTGATTGTCATTTTTTAGGGGCTAAATTTTTTCTCATTACTGCTGAATATGTTGCACAACCTTACATTAATTGTTATTTTTTAGGGGCTACATTTTTCCTCATTACTGTTGACCTTACATTGATTGTCATTTTTTAGATGCCAATGGATTTTTACTCCTGTCCACTTTACGTTGTTTATATGCCAATGGACTTTTTTGGCATGGAAATTATGTTCAAATGCTATATGGAACTAATGGGTGTAATTTTTGTTTTGTGTAGATGGCTTTTGGCATAGGCATGTGGATCTTCTATTTTTGTGTACGGAGGATAATTTACACTTTTGAACAGTCCTGCTTTTTTGTCGTCCTCTGCTTTTTGTGTGGCATTTGGATGAATCGTACATAATACTTTTGACATGGAACTTGTATTTATTGCCGTGGTATATAGATTACCTTCTGTCGTGGTACAGATTACAATGCCAATTTGTACCATGCCAAATGGTCATTTCACATAGTAGTAACTATATTTTTGTGTGGAGGACATTGTTTTGGTATGCTTAT
Organism: Camellia granthamiana; assembly: GCA_036172215.1. Classification (NCBI taxonomy): domain Eukaryota; kingdom Viridiplantae; phylum Streptophyta; class Magnoliopsida; order Ericales; family Theaceae; genus Camellia; species Camellia granthamiana. The sequence goes on along the minus strand of CM069916.1, from coordinate 16,678,948 downwards.
TTGTTATGTATGAAGTTATTATATCCAATTGGAATATATACTTGGTTTGTATAGAAGTTGACATTATAAGTTATTCTTTTTTGTTTGATGGTTGTAAGTGAAATATGTGCTATAGAATGAGTGATAATATATATATATTGTTTTGTTTTTATACCTGTTACAGGTTGTGGTAAATGTATACAGGTTATGGACAAATTAATTAAAATTTAAAAAAGAAAAAGAAAAAAGAATATAATGATTTTTTGGCGACTAAACAATTGGTAGCCAAACATGGAGTTAAATATTTTCAGTGACTAAATAGTTGGTAGCTAAAAAAGAATTAAATCTTTTGGTGACTAAATATTTAGTAGCCAAAAAAGGAAAAACACTTTTGGCGACTAAATATTTGGTTGTCAAAAACATAAAATTATATTATAGGCGACTAAAACTTTGGTAGCTAAAAAACATAGACCTTAGGCGACTAAACTATTAGTAGCTAAACACCAAATTGGACTTTCAGCGACTAAACATTTAGTAGCTAAAAAAGGTTGGATGAAAAAAAATATATCTATTGGCGACTAAAACTTTGGTCGCCCTAGATGCTTGAAGTTTTGGCGACAAAAATTTTAGTAGCTGAAAATATGATATAAATTAAATTAGCAACTTTTGGCGACTAACATATTAGTCGCCAATTTAGCCTCATCAGCAACTATATATTAGTTTTGTCGCCAATACTTTTACTTTTGGCTACAAACAAATTAGTAGGCAAAAAATAGGACTTTTGGCAACTAAATATTTTTTTAGTCGCCAATACTTTCCCTGACAATCTTCCCGCGACAAATCCGGCGACCAAAATATTTAGTCGAGAAAATGTTTCGGCGACTAAAAATCTTACTTTTGGCGACTAAAAGTTTAGTCGCCAAAGGTGCATTTTGTTGTAATGGTTGTGGGTGCATTTTCTAAAGAATGAAATCATTTGGTTTATAATGCTTCTAACTAAAAAGATTAAATGTGTAGTCAATTCCAGGAAATGACAACTTGGAGGATCATACTGTAAGAGTCTATTCATATAAACTGTTGAAGGACATTTTGTATCTAACAATAAATGTCTAAGTCATGCTAGAAAAGCAAAAAACATGGGAGTGACAAATCCAGGGTCCCAAAGATTGTTAGGTCCCGTTGTTGTCAAATCCGGAGACAAAACTTTGTGTTGATGAAAAATGTAATTTTTTTATGTTTTTGTACTGCCCGCTCGAGCGGGGTATTGTGCGCTCGAGCGGAGATTGGAGGATCTCAGTAGTTTGACAGGGCTGCAAAAAGTACTGGGGGATGTGATTTTACGCTCGAGCGGAACATCTAGCGCTCGAGCGCATATCAGTTTAGTCACGCGCATATTTTTGTTCAGTACGCTCGAGCGGACTGTGGAGCGCTCGAGCGGATATCGCGGATCCAGATCTTCTATTTAAACCTGTTGAGGTTGTTTTTTAGGATTACTTTTTCTAGATCTGATCTAAGAGTTCTAGGGTTTTGTTTGAAGTTTTCTTCTGAGGTTTTTGTAAGTTTTCTTTGATGTTCTTAAGAGAGTTCTAAACTTATGAGTTGAGATTCATACATCAAAGAGTGTGATACTACATATTCAAGAGAGTTCTCTTTGGTGAATCCGAAGGTTAACACGTAGAGTTTCAAAAGGCGTTTGATTCTTTGCGAAGTCGTTAATTCGACAAGTGAAGTTGTGGTGTGGAATCAACTTCAGGATCAGTTCCGTGACGAAGGCGTGGTGAAAGAGTTACAGAAGATTCAGAGACAAATTGACTGGGTTGGGTAATTTGTATGGTATCTTTGTAATCTTTTTGTTCTTCAGTAGTGGATTGATCAGTGGCGGTTCGCCCGTGGTTTTTGATTACAATTGAAGGTTCTTCAATTGTGGTTTTTTCCACTTAAAAAATCGTTTGTGTCGATTTATTGTTTATTCTTAAAAACAGACAATCTAAAATCACTCTCGTAAGTGCTTGATGATTTTAGGTTGAGTGTTTTGAATTGTTGGAATTTGGAATACGTTAATCTTGATCTAATCACGAATCACGTAGGATTTTCAATCATCTTTATTCTTTTACACTATAACAAACTGATAAGATGATTATCAATTTAAATACAGAGCATACAACAAAAAACACTGCCAGCACACAGCAAAATACACTGCTAGCACACAGCAATAACAATTAGCAGAAACATCCAGCATCTTCTCTTCATTAGCAATAATCATCAGCAGTAGAGTTTTCACTAACAACTTTTGCTGATTGTTGCTGCTGCTGATTAATTGCACTTGCTGCTGATTGTTTTCAGGGATGGGAAATAGAAGTATGAACTGGTAATAGCTTGAGAATGCAGGATCAAAAGATGTATCAAGTGAGGCGTAATGGGGCTATTGATGGGTACTGGTGTATAAAGCATAGGAGATGTGCTGCTGTTGAGTGAACTTCTGGGATGAAGCAGAGGAGGTGCTAATTTGAGGATGGCTACTGGTCAGACATTACTTGAGGTGAAGGGTGAACTTTTGGGTTTTTACTGGTATTTCTGCTGATTGTTGTTGGTTTGTCTGCTGTGTAGCATTGTTGCTGCTGTGCGTTGGTTGTTGAGTTATATATGTGTGCTGCTGTGTAACATTTTTGCATCTGCTGATTGTCGAGTTATATATGTTGGTAAATTGTGTTTTGACTCAATAACCGCAAAAAAATTGCAATAAAAAAACTCGTGAACACACAGGTGCTGCTTGTTTTTGTGGAGTAGCTAAAATAGTTAACTTAAGAAATGTCTGTCATACATAGGTCTCTCTTCTTTTTCGTTTTGATTTTTATGCTAGAAAATTGAAGTTGGAATTGAGAAATCCCGAGAATTATCAGAATAATGGGTTTCAGTTGCCATATTGTTCAGGATTTAAAAAATCTTGTCAGTCCAAAGAATTAGATTTAACTCCTATGCCACCTGAACTTTCTATCTCTTGGGATTTTCATCGATTGAGAGTTCAAACTCTCCACATTCTGAAACTTGCAGGAGTTTCAACTCCTAGGAAATGAATGATCATTACAGATATTTTCAATTCCATCATTTTCAGTAAAAAATGTTCATAGACTTGAGAACACAGATCATTCTAGTTTCCATAACATGATATTCTTCCTTGCACCAATCACTTTAATACTAAAAGTTTGGTAAAAATGACATAAGTAAATTGCAGTTAAAAACAATATTCAACAATTTTATTGGCTTCAGTAGTCAGTCAAGTGAGCAGACATTAGCAGGTCATCAAGTAGATGAATATAAATCGTGAAGCCTACGGAGCAACTGATAAGGCTGCCAAGGAAAGTTATTATGTTTATGATCAGAGAATTTGGCAGCTTGATCTATAAAACAATTTGAAGATGATGATGATGGTGAAACTCTTCTTGATCGTGGCAATAGAAGATGAAAATATAAGGACATGATTTTAGTGAATTTTCCATCAAAATGTTGTTGGTTGATCAAAATCAGCTTTCAAAGTCTTCATTTTCTATGATACTATTCTCTTTTATCCTAAGTCTCCTAACCACCCATTAGACAGAGAATATCTCTCTCTTTGTTCATTATTCGAGATCAATTCATTAGGTAAATAATTTAATTTTAAATATCTTTTGAAACTATTTAATTAATTTGTTGAGCTCATCTTTTACTTGACTCAATAAATTTATATACACTACACTATATAAAAAAAACTAAACTGTTCAAACTAATGTCACTTGAAACTCGTTTGAGATCATCTCGAATGCTAAACAAACGTACTTGTGAATATATTTTAAAACTCATACAAAAATGTAAATTAATCTAGAACAATCAAATATTAAACTCACCCTCGGCTCGGTTAGAGTGTCTTTCCACTAGTTTTACAATTAAACATCAGGTATTGTTCCTAGTAGAGTGTTTTTACTTGCTAATTTTAAGGTATAGTTGTATTAGACAATTTTTGCCACAAAAGCCAACATTACTAATCAGCAGAAATATACTTATGGTGCATGATCATGACCACTCTGTGGCAACAAATTTGGGCCTACTTGAGAAGAACAACACTACATGTTTATGTGTGTGTGCGCGCGCGCGCGCATATACCATGACATGCAATGCATTGGGAGAATGCAAATTTTCAGGGGTCTCACTGACCTTCTTTGCTACATATATATTATATACTCTAAACTTGAGGACAAAAACATTTATTTAGATAATACGGGATCTTTTGATATCAAAATTCATGTTCATCTATCTGAGTAATTTGTTAAAAAAAAAAAAACAGAGCAACTTAATGGAAAATCACTTGCAACACATTATATACAATCACAACATAAATACAATAATAGTAAATTACAACTAACCTTTTATATTAAAAGATGAAAATTAATAAATTCATGAGTTACAAAATTAGATTTTCAGATTGTATCAAGTTTTATGCTTAAAACAAAAAGATCATAAATAAGTGAGAAAGATAGAGGTATATTGTGTGTATTTGATGAGTGTGAGAAAGAGAGAACGAATACCTAATGAACTCTGATGGTAGAAGATGAAAACACAGCAAATTTGTGGTGTAGATGATAGATAAGGATGGCATGAAAGATAAAGAATGATAAACCCTTGCTTCATGATTTGGCTTCCGTCTCTTTGACTTGCCAAAATCAAATTTACTTCACCAATTTCAGAATTTTTGGACTTCCTTCTCTGTCTCTAGGTCGATCTGGTATGTGGATTTTGCTATATCAAATTTAGTTTGTTTCTTCAGTTTTGTTATTTCCTTTGTTGTATAATATAAAAGGAAAAAAAAAAGAAAAAGTGGAGAATGAGTTTGCTCATATTTTAAATAAAAAAGTAAATATTAATTTTGGTCCTCATATTTTTTATTAAATCCATTGCAACTTTTAATTTTAAATTTTGTGTCAATTTAATGTAATTAATAATACCATTAGTATCTTTGATAAAAAATGATCACTGAATATGTTGAAGCTAATTTAATGAGTTGAGCAAATTTATTATTTTACCTCTAAAAGAACGACATATGTCACTTAGTCATTAAAAAATACTAACAATTAGGGCTAATTACACTATTAGTCACTCTATTTTGGCTATTATATTATTTTAGTCTTTGTAATTTCAATTGAATCGATTTTAACCTTGGATTTTTTATTTTGTCTCAAATTAGTCCAACTGATAGCATTTTTTTATGACACATGCAACCTGTTATCGTTTTAGGAATAAAACAAAATACTTGGTCAATCCAGTGGCTTAACCTTAACCAATCTAATGAAAATTTTCTATCAAAGACCCTAAAGATTTTACGTCAATTGGACTAAATCTACGTAAAATCTAAAATTAAGTGTCAAAATTGAGTCAATTAAAACTATATGGAATAACAAAATGTAAGGATTATTGATGTAATTTACCCAATAATTATAAGCAATTGAAATAAATTGAGATAAATACATAAATTCATAGTCAAAATTGAGTTAATTAAAACTATAGGGACTAAAATTCAAGTAACTTTATCATTGTATAGGAGAGTAATTTGAAATTTTATTTTTCTTGTTAATTCATATAAAGTCATCGATCAATTTTGTACATGTGGTAAGTACAGTTAAAAAAACATGTTATATTAAGTTTAATTATTTGTTTTTATTTATTTTGTGCATTTAAAAAATTTTGAAAATATATTGGCATTTTTTGTTTTTTCAAAAAATGCCATTAGATAGCTTGGAAATTTTTTAGCTTAGTGGCATTTCTCAAAATGCCATAAAATATTTGTTTATGACACTTTTCACTTAATGCTATAAAAAGTAACTTACACCTACTTAGTTTAGTGACATTTTTAAAAAATGCCATTAGTATTAAAGTTTAGTGTCATTTGTTCATAAATGTCACTAAAACAATTTCTTGTCATTCTTTTATAAAATGCCATAAAATTGATGTGATATTTCTTTATTGAAATGCCACTAGAGCCTTATATGTTTGTGGTTCTGTAGCATTTTTGTAAAATGTGTCGCAAAATATTATTTTTGTGGCATTTTTAAAAACATGTCACAAGTATAGTGTCACTAAAACATGTTTTTGTTGTAGTGTCATCACTCAGTTACCCACTTAAAAAATTCAGCCATGCTAGAGGTTTCGAAATTTCGAGGCTCAAATGCCTCGAATCATGCTCTTTTCTTTCTTTTTTTTGCTGTGTTGGTTTGGTTTGGTTTTTTTTTTTTTTTTGGTTTTGGAAGGGTGGTTATGTGTAGGGGTGTGCTAAAAAGCTAGACATGCTGCACCAACTCAGCTTGTGTGGTTTGATATGGTGATAAAATTAACTAATCAATTAGGTTGCTGGTTAAAATTTGTTAATTCATATAATTTTATACGAGTCCATACTATATTTTTATTTCAAATCAGGAAGATTCGAAGGAAATTGAAATTCCTAATTTGAAATAAAAACACAGTATGAACTTGTGCAAAACTATATAAAATTAATAAATTTTAACTAGCAGCCTAATTGATCAGTCAATTTTATCACCCTATCAAACAACATAGGTTGAACTAGTACAAAATGTTTAATTTTTTAACACATCCCTACACATAACCACTTTTACACACACACAAAAAACACACAATTTTAAGGCATTCGCGGTTCAAAATTTCAAGGCCTTAATCATTTTTTTTAAAAATTATGGGTGAGTTTGTCTAAATTTTATTGATAAGTTGAATTTGTATGGTTTAAATAATTTAAATGTTTCAAAATGACATCGCATTACTCCCAAAATGATATTATCTTAAGACATTCAAATCATTAAAACTATAAAAATTAAGCTACAAGCATTGTTGTTTACAGAGTTTCGTTTTTGTACATCACGTCACATACATATGCGCATGTAGTTTGTTAAATTCTTGCAGTATGTGGCGTTGCCTGGGGTGGAGGTCACATGCATATGCGCATGGAGTTTCTTAAATTCTTGCAGAATGTGACGTTACCTTGGGTGGAGGTTTCGCTTTTTAACCTATTTTAGGTTGTATTATCTTTTTTATTTTTTTATTTACTTTTTTTATAAAAAAAAAAATTAAAAATTAATTTTTAATCAACTTTTCAAAATATAATAAAATATTAAAAAAATTACAAATTAATGAAAAATTTATACATTTTAATTAAAATATTATATTTTTTTATGATTATATGTATTTTTTTAACTATCACCGACTCTTATTCTCGCAATTAAGATTATGGCCTATTTTGAAGTCACAATTTTAGTCAAAAAAATGTCATTATAAAAAAATTAATTTTATTTTTATTCTTTTACCTACCTTTCCTTGAAAAATTAAAAAGTCATTACAAAATTTATATTATTGGCCTTTTAATTTTCTTTTTTGATTACAACACATAACAGCCTCTTCTATAGACAAAGAATGAGCTTCAAAACAAGAATATGACTGCTACACATAAGCTTGTTTACAATAATAATATGACTGGTATCACATAAGCTTGTTTACAATAATAAAACAGATTCACATATATATATAGTTATTACTCCAACAAAGTACAATAATGCAAATACATTGAAAACCCTTTATTACACAACATATTCAACACATTAGTTAGTACAAGACAACACGGGATTATGTCCTGACCAATCACAAACACTCATGTCCTCTCATATTTTCCAATCAAACACACTTGGGCACTGTGCCCCAAGACCAGAGAATAACTTCTCATTTTATTGTCTCACCCACTTATCATTGATGAGCACGATTCATACTTAAAAACAACACTAAAGCATGAACTTGGCAACATAACATTACTACGTAGACTGAAATATCGGCTAATACTATATGTATCAGAGATTGATATTTCTCGGTATCGATATGTAAGTGATATTGTTCGATATAGAACTGACACTAATACTGACATCATTATTTAAAATCTAGCAACACCACAACCTCTCACTGCAAAGCCAAATGATCAAAGAGAGATCAAAGGCCAGCAAAAATCTCTAGTGTTTGATCGCCATAGTTGGCGGTGTAAAAAGAGACGAAATCAGAGTAAGTGAATGGGCGATAGCGAAGAGGATGGTCTTTGTCGATGAGCTCTTGAGGCACTTCAATGATTGCAACTTCTTTCGGTAGCAAGAACAAAGCACATGAATACCTAACTTTGTCCCCTTTCATTATTACTTTGTGTTTTGCTGCATGAAGTCTTCCATTGCTCCATGCCTACCCACCACCACATTTAATTTCATCAGAATTCCATTTCATTAAAAGAAAATCGAAGTGCACAAGGATTTTGTTTAAATTTGAAATTCATCAAATCATAATTTAAATTCTTAAGATAAATGTACATATAAATGGATATGTGAAATAGCACTAAGATGAAAAGAGAGAGAAAAATTGAATGGGAAATAACAATTAGTGAAAATAAAAGTAGAAGTTAGTGGTGAAAGGGAAAATCGTAAATAAATTTTAAAAACATACTTAAATATGAGTATTTCTCAAATTTTCAATAGAGACAATTTTCAAGGCATTTTAAAAAAGAAAAAGAAAAGTAGATAAATTCATATTAGCTGGTGGGCCATGGCAGAGGCTTTTAGTTCTAATCTTTTTTATCTAGTTTGGTTTCGGTGGTTGGTGGGTTGAATGTTTGGTGACTCATGTATTTTAATTTCTTTTTTGGTTAAGTTCTTCTTAACTTGTTTTTTTTTAAAAAAATATTGAGAGGCTTAGGGGTTGGTTGTATGATTGCGAGTAGCAGTAGTAGGAGTATTTTTATACTTCCGAATCTCTCTCGATGCATTTCATCTTCCTGTACTTTTAATTTCTTGCTGTTTAATGAAATTGTTCTTTGCCGATCAAAAAAAATAAAAATAAAACATAAATGTTAGCCATCTAAAACTATGTTAAAAAACGGGCCACTAAATTTGAATATCTAACATATAAATCATTTTTTACATATGTTTTTTTTTTTTTAAAAGATACTTGTGTTTATAAAACGAGTACTGGTACATGTACCTTAAATGTATCACCCACGAACACCATAAAGGATCCGGTAGGAATTTTCACTTGAATCCACTTACTACCTTCTTTAGAAAGAACCTCAACACCTTGCACTTCATTTTCAGACAAAATGGTCAAGAAATGTTTATCAGTGTGAGGGAGAAGACTCATGCCTGCGGAGTCATTGCTTGGAGGAACTTTGTGTTTCAGGATACGAAAACAGTTTGAACTGTTCTCCACCATGAATTGATAGTATCTCCCAATGCAGAAGCTCTCCAAAATCATTTTCATAATGATCAAACTCAGGTTTAGCATCTTTGAGCTTGTTGAGTTGAGAACCTCACTATTCAATTTTAAAATTCAATAATCAGTTTTTCATTATAAATTGCAATAAAAAATTGTTTTGTTTTGTTTGGGAACTTCGAATAGGTTAATAAACAAATGCAAAATAAGAAAACAATGAAAGTGCATTTATTGGAAATCAATTCTTTTGGTTACTCACACAAACAAGAGAAATATTAGGAATCATGAAAATTTTGTCATGAAAGTGATCATGAAAAATTTGTGATTCTTAGATTACCTTTATTAGTGTGTGATGCTTTATTGTAAGTGTAATCCAAAGGTCACAAATCTTTCATGACCATTTTCATGAAAAACTTTTCATGATACCTAGCATTGCTGCACAAACAAATAGCAAAATTATTAAATAGTCACCTTGGGAGTATTACGAAACGCTGTCTACATGATATTTCCTAAATTGTATTTTTTTAATGTGCATTGTATTTCATATAATTGTTAGCTATATTTTTTAAAAAATATATTTCAGTTAGTATTTTTTTTAAAATTATTTTTTATTTTAAATATATAAATTTTAGGGGAAATTATCAGAAAGTCCTATTTACCAATCTATTACTCCATCTAGTCCCACATTCATTCTCTTGGATTGACAAGTCCTGTTTGGTACGTTTTATGGACAACCAGGTCCCGTTTTAAATTTATGTGATGTGTGTGTGGACGGATTTGACCCTCTTTTGTTTTTTCTTTACAGATGTATATTGGGATTAAATGCAGATTTTGTGGGATACGTTTCTGATCCACGTTTGGTAATTCGGATCCATGTTTTTGGGTAATTCGTTTCTGATCCACGTTTGGTATATTGGCATACGTTTCTGATCCACGTTTGGTAATTCGGATCCATATTTTTTTTTATATATGTAATACCACGTTGTACCAAGTCGGTGTACCACGTCGGTCCTGCGGATCTTCTTCTTGGTATCGGAAACATCGTTTTCGTCGTTGTTCTTGACGTCGGTTGAAGCTTCGGTGACAGGGGAGTCTTCGATGGTCTTAGATTCGTCGATCGAAGCGTCGTTGCTAGGAGGATCTGAGGGTGGTTGGTCCTGTAGTTGTTCTGGGTCAGGGGTTTTACTATGGTTTTCCTCTTTCTGCGTGGTTGGGATCGGGATCGGGATCGGGGTCGCAGTCGCCATTGATGTAGCTGATAACTGATGTGAAGAGAGAGAGAGAGAGAGAGAGATGATGAGTGAGAGAATCATATACAAAAACATGGAAGAATTGATAGGGTTTGATTCGATTCGAATCGAAGTCGATATGTTCATGTCACATGATCCAAAGGGATGATGTGAGATTAGTGAAGCATCTTCTGATGTTCATCAGTTTTCATATAAATATGGTTATGGATATACACATGGATCTGGACTATGTTTTCTTGATATGTGATTTATTTAATTTTTGTGATTTCTATTAATTTGTTTGTTGTTGTTATGTGAGTTTGTATGGAACCAGAACTGTGGAACCAGAACTGAGATTGAGAACCAGAACTGTGAATCGGTGAGGAACCACAGTACCAGAATCGGTGAGATTGAGAACGAGAATCGGGGGAATCGGTGAGGTTCACGTCGATTCGTCACAAATGGCAATTGGAAAACAAAGGGTCAAACTGATGGAAAGCCGAAACGTGACATAATCCACGTCACCAAAAAAAAAAAATTTGTGTAAAATTACTTGTGTTCACGTCACAACCCACGTCACAAAAACAAAACAAAAAAAAAACAAAAACAAAAAAATGTGTCAAATTATTTGTGTTCACGTCACAACCCACGTCACCCAACCACATTCATCCGTTACGTTTGTGACACCTCCACACGGGTTTGAACTTAATGGTATTATAGTCATTCAATGTACATGAGGACCAAATGGTGCATAAGAAAACATTTGGGACCATCCACACCATAAGTTCAAAAAAGGGAATTTACCAGTCAATTCCCCTTTTTTTATTTTAAATATTTTTTGTTTTATTTTATTTTATTTTATAAATATTTTTTAATAACATATTTGAGAGTAAATTACAAATACACCTCTGAAATTTGTTTAAAATACAGATTGTTTCTATAGTTTGAAAAATTACAAATATCAAATTATTAGAATTTTTTATTTAATAGAATTAACTAAATAATAAAATTCATAATTGATCCCCAATACAATAATAAAATTACTTAAATTATTAATTGAAATATATTTATAATATCATTAAAAACTGTTAATTGACTTAATAATTTATTAATAAAATGGACGTTTTGTTATGAAATTAAAAATTTCAAGAGATGAAATGTAATTTTCAAAAACATAGAAAATGATTTGTATTTTAATCAAATCTCAGGAAGTTTATTTGTAATTACCCAATATTTTAAATTTTAATTTTTTTTACTGTTTTTAATATTTATTTATTTTTTTAATTTTAAAACAATCTGGATTGTTATATATATTTAAATCATAACAAATTATTTAATTAATACTTAAAAAAAATAACCAAAAATATTTTTCAAAAAAATAAAAAATAATTTTAAAGAACAAAATAAAAAAAAATTGAATTTTTTAATAGAATTCTAAAAAGAGTCTGACTATGTGTTTAATTATGAGTTTTGAATTATGTATTTGAGTGTGAATTTATATTTTGACTTTAAAATATTTAAGATAAAATAACTAAAATATTTAAAATAAAAATTATATATTTAAAATAAAAATAGTAAGATAAATTTTTCTTCAACATTTTTAAATATTAAAAATAAATAAATCTCAAAAATTTCAAAATATAACTTAAACTAAAAAAATTCAAAATACAACTCAAAACTCATTTCAAAACTTAAAATACTTTTCAAAATTCAAAAACTTAAACCCCTTTTCGAAAATCAAAATTCTTTTTAAAATTCATAATTAAATAATTTTTTTCTTTTTAAAACCTAACTCACAACCCTATAACCAAATCATGATTCTAAAACTAAGCCAAATAAATTCATATTGCTAGTATTTTATTTTAGGAAGAAAAAAAAAAAAAAAACCCTTCAAAACTCACCAGAAGCTAGGGTTTTCATGGGGCCACATGATATTGGTAAAGGCTCGAGCTTCTTCAAGCCGTGAAGCGCAATCGATGCGAAAGCTCTCATGGAGAGGGTTGAAGGAGGAGCTCAAGTACTTGCCATACTGGTTAGGGTCTGCATACTTGTCTTTAATCTCTTGAGGAAGATCAAACAGTGATTCCAGGCCCATGAACATGTTTTCAAGTAGTTTCATTGGAATATCACTGTACTTCACCAAGAAACAACCATGGCTTTCACATGCCTCTCTAACTTTGTCACTCAAAACCCTCCATGCTTCACTTTCTTTCTCTAAATCTAAAGCCCCATCAGAAAAATTAAGATATGGGATTCCAACCTCAGCCATCTCTTTCTCTCACTCGAAGTCTCTCTCTCTCTCTCTCTCTCTCTCTCTGTATTTCTCAAACTACCTTAAATCGATTAGGACTTAGGTGATTTGTTATATATAACAAAAGAGTATTGATGTATAAATAAAAAAATATATAAAACAATATGATAGAAATGACATGTAAGTCATGTGATTTTTATATATTCTTTATTGTTTTTTTCGTTTTGTTAATAATACGAACAATGAAAATTTTAAAAATACTCATCGTTTTTTTACCCTATTAATTTTTTTGAGAAAGAAATTTATAAAAGAAAAAATCAAAAATAAATTTTTAATGTTTCTTAAAAAGAGTTATTTTCATTAGCAAGTTTTCGAAGCAATTTGTCCAATAAGTTCTTTGTGTTTTTAAAGGAAAAAAAAAAAGAAGAAATCACAAAAAAACAAAATCTGATTTTTTTTTCTAACTTTTATTTTATAAGTAATTTGGTTAAATGACATTCCACAAAATCAAAACCACATTCCTGAGTGAGTTAATGATTTCACACCTAACCTTAACATAATTTGTATCTCTTTGGATTATAATGTATATATGTTATGTAATATTTGATTCACCGAAAAGCAATAGTCATTCTATCATAATACACAATCTCATATGTTTACTTTGATAAAAGAAATTATATTAAAAGTAAAATCATTCATTATAACGATTTTGATTTAAACTTAAGCCGTTTTGGATCAGAAATTTTCTTGTCTTATTTGATTGTTTAATTCTTTTTCATCTTATTATTTGTTGGTTTTGGCCATTGGAATTTTTGGTTAAGTTTGAAACAAGTTTGGAGGTTAGTTTTTCAAAGTGTTGTTACCCATAAATTTGCATGTTCGCTCGAGCGACCATACTTGCGCTCGAGCAGTCTTTTGCAGTCTACAAAACTATTGAGAGTTTGAGTTTTTCGCTCGAGCGGTCTTCCTTTTGATCGAATTAAAGTTGATTTTTAGCTTCGTCAAAATTCTCTCTCTCTCTCTCTCTCTCTCTCTTCTTCTATCTTTGAGGTGGGGGTTTCTCCGCACTTTTGTATGGTTTTCAACTTAGTTATTTGTTTTTCTAAACAATATTGTGATTTAGAGATTTTTGAATAAAATCTAGGTGTTTGGTTTTGAAATCAAAAGAGGAATTTTCAAATAGATTCTTGAAAATGATTGCGGAATTGTAAATGTGAATGAGTTGTGGTAAAATGGTGGATTTTTATCATTAGAATTGATTTACAAAGAAAATGGGGTTTTGCCCTAAAATATGAATATTTGATTTTATAAAGAAGAAATGGAAATGATGTTAAATGTTATGAAATTGTAATGATGATGATGATGATGATGATGGTGGTAGAGTTGGATATGCATTATCGGTCCCATATTGAAATTTTAAAAAATTTATCTTTATTGGATATTATCAATCTGTTTAGAGATATCTGTTCTGGGCTATCGGTGGAGGATATCAATGATTATTGTTGAAATTGCATGAGAATCAAGAGAATTGAAACTAATTTCTCATCCATTTGCATTGAGCGTTGTTGCATATTTAACACATTGAAAATGTATCTTGTTATAAAGAAAAATTGGTGAATACCTTGGTGAATCTGGGTAGGGGGTGTGGTTGTAGTATCATGTTGGCCTGTGTGTCCTTAGTGAAAGTCCAGAAACCCATGCGGCTAGGTGTCGATCATTCCGGTTGGCACCGGTAAAAATGACAATTGGTAGTGTTTGTATAGCCTATTTGCAGACACGTACCTAGAGATTCCTAAAGTCATATCCACTGCCCTATTTTCTATGGTAAAGGAAATGATTTCATGAATTGTGAGATAATCGAGCATTGCATGATTTTGGAAAGAGATATAAAACGTTTTGACATGAGCATTGCATATGTATTCACTTTATGGCTTTGTTAAGATTTATATATTGGGTTAGAGTATCTATGTAGAAAATTATTTTCAGGTGCTGATGATATGCTTCCGCCAAGACAGTCTTGGAAGGACTTGGAGCTAAGAGCTTCTTTTGTTATTGATGTATTTATTTTGTACAAACCTAGGGCTTTTTATGTATTGAGTTTTTAAACTCATTTTTGTTGTAACCAAGTACTGTTTTGGAAAAGCTGTAGCCATCAGGGCATTAATTTATTTGTTTTTACTTTTATTTCATATGTTTTGTCTATGACACATGCTGTAGATTCAGGGTTAGAATTTATGAATGTATAATTGCATATGCCATATTTTATAAAATTGAATCATATGAATGTAAAGATATCATATTCAGAACTGGATGGTTATTTAATTAATACCGTGGGATTAAATTATGGTTATTATTTGAGGCGTTACATTCATCGATTTAAGAGAATAATTATTTCATTAAGAAGCCATGAACCACCACCACATTCATCGATTCATCTCATTCCTGCTTAAAATCAATTTAATCAACCAACCACCACCACTTTAATATTTCATACCACATTCTTGATAAAAGCAACAATGTAAGTTGTGGAGACATATTTTTAGAGTCATCCACGTGGCCGCGGTTGTTAGTCGAAGTGCCACATGGGTGGATCATGTTGCCGAGATATGGTGTGATCACATGAGAATCCGAAATATTCAAATGGAAGGTAAGAGTCCTAGATGATGTAAGATTACTTATTTGGGTACGGTTGACTCTTAAAAAAGTTGATCCTAATTTAAATAAAAGGAATCTCAAATAAGTGATGTCCATAAAGTCTAAGACTTCTAAGGGATAAGGGCACGGTTGGCTATAAAAATAAGACATCTATGTGGGTTTAAGGTACGCTTATTATTGTGAGTTACATACTTGAGTTGATATTTACGAGCAGCCGGTGTTTCTTGTCTTCTTGTGCGCATTAATCTATTATTCTGTATGCTATACAAGTTCTTTAGATTTCGACAAAGAGATTTATTTGATTATGAGGTCAAAAATCAACCCCCACATATAATTATAATTTCAACAAACTATATTGTAAACATTGATTATGGCTCCAACCAAAAACCCTTTAAAAAAAAATTTGAGTTGTATTTTGACTTTTGAGTTTTTGAATTTTGAAAATTTTTTGGATTTATTTTTTTAAAATATTTAAAAATATTTAAGAAAATTTTATTTAAAAAATATTTTTAATTTTTTTAATTTTAAATAGTTTATTTTATTTTTTAAATATCTTTAACTCAAAATACAACTCTACACTCAAATCATAACCAAACATATTACTCAAATCTCAATTCAAAAAACTCAAAACTCAATTCAAAAACTTTTTTCAATACTCATAACCAAATTCTTTTCAAAATTTTATTAAAAAAAATTTAAAAAAATATTTTTTATTTTGTTCTTTAAAATTATTTTTATTTTATATTTTTCTGAAATTATTTTTTTCAAGAAATTGTTTGTTTCTTTTTATTTTTGAAGAAAAATATATATTTTTTATTTTTTCAAAAAATAATTTTTGTTATTTTTTTAAGTATTGGCCAAATAATTTATTATGATATATATATATGGCGATCCAATTTTTTTAAAATTTAAAAAAATTAAATATTTAAAAAAAAGCATAAAAAATTTAAAAATATTTATAAAATAAAATAAAATATTAAAAAATATGTATTTAAAATAAAAATAATTTTTTTAAAACTTTTAAATATTTAAAAAAAAATATTGCTCATGCATGTATGAAATACAATGTACATTCGAATGAATAAATAAATATTTACAATATAAAATATTTACCTTAAAAAATAAATCTTAAAAATTTCAAAATACGATTCAAAATTCAAAATACAACTAAAAACTCTTTTCAATACTTATAACCAAACAAATTTTTCCTTTTCAAAACTCAACTCAAAATTCATAACTCAAAACACAACTCCATACTCAAATCATAATTCTAAAAATATTTTTAAAAACCAAAATAAAAAATATTTTTTTGAATTTATTTTTTAAATAGAATTTTGAAAAGAGTTGAGTTATGAGTTTTTAATTGAATTTTTAGGCATGGTTTGGGAAGTGATTTGATTTTTTGGCTTTTTGATTTTTTTAGCTCTTTTAGGCTGGGGCTAAAAGGCCTGACTTAGGAAGGATTTTTGGCTTTTTTAATTTTTTTTGTGAGAGATAAAATGTAATGATTACAGGTTGGATGTGATGTTTTGTCTTATTGAGCTAAAAAGTCTATTTTGTTTTTTGTGACTATTTTAGCTAAAAAATTTCCCAAACCCTCTTCCCAAGCCATGCTTAAATTGTACGTTTGGTTATAGTTTTAAAAATAATTTTTGAATTGAATTTTGAATAATATATTTAATTAAAAATTTCGAAAATTTTTATTACAATCACAATTTAAAACGAGAACCAAACGCAACCGAAGTATCGTATCCCAAATTATAAACAACAATTCTACTGTGTGAGAAAAAGGAATAGGAAAGTTACATGAAGACACGTGTGTGCACTACAAGAAATGTCACTTTTAGCTACCAAAATATTGGTAGCCAAAAGTCACTTATTTAGTCGCCAAAAGTTTTAGCGACCAAAATTTTTCGTCGCTAAGCTCGTCGGCCTTACTCTGTCGGCGATAGTATTGGCGACTAAAATTTTTTTGGTCGCCGAAAGTGTACACATTTGGCTACTAATCTTAGTTTAGTCGGCAAAAGGTATGTTTTGGCCACTAAAATATTAGTCGGCGAATGAGGCTTTTTGGCTACTAACTTCTTGTGGTCGGGAAAGGTATCACTTTTAGCTACTAAATAATTGGTCGCCGAAAGTACACATTTGGCTACTAATCTTAGTTTAGTCGGCAAAAGGTATGTTTTGGCCACTAAAATATTAGTAGCCAATAGTTTATTTCTCTCATTGTCAAATTTTTTAACTACTAAATATTTGGTAGCAAAAACGTTTTGAGTTATGTTTTTGCTACTAAATTATTAGTAGCCAAAACTTTTGATTACCTATTTGGCTACCAAACATTTGGTAGCCAAATAATTTTCTATTTTTTTTAAAAAAAAATAAAAAATTGTAATTATTACATGAATAACCATTAAAGCATATAATCCATATAATCCATTAAAAATATATATATTATCAACATGTACTCTGTATAAACAATATAATTCATCAACACTAAAATATATTAGGGTCAATAATCCATACATAATCCATACAAATTCTATACACTACAAGTCTAATCCAACATCAATAATTTAAATCCATACATAATACATGAATAACCAAATTAAATCCATACGTAATGTTGCATGGCGCTGGTGCCCCTGTTGAACTGCATTGCCATTTGCCAAACCATATCGTAAGAACAGGAAAGGAATTTTTGTTTCCTTCTGCAAATTACTAAGATTCATATAAAAATTTACATGTATCTGCTTTGCATGATAATACATTGAGACTGAAATCCTACTGTAAGAAAATTGCAGAGAAGTAACACAAGAAGATCAACAAATTTCCCCTCATTCAAAGAAGGGGGAAAAAAAAAGAAGGAAAAGGCAAAAAGAAAGAGAAAGGAGATAACAGGCACTTTGTTTGGTCCTCAAGGTTCCACTTAACACTTAAAGTTGATGACAGACCCTTTTTTGGTGATACTGCATAGCCTTTAGTACTTTCTTGATAAGGAAAAACAAAGCACACATAGCTAAAATTTTAGCACACTCTGCCATGGTAGCAATTCTCTTCTTTGTGATGCTGCATCAAATCGAGCCAACAATCTGTTCTCCAATTCTAAACAAGTGACAGAAAAAAGAAAGACTCAATTAATAAAACTTATCAAAAAACAAACATCTGTTCAATTTTTTTAGAAAATTAGTAGGCAGATAAGGCTAAACCAGGGATTCACAGATTTTCTTGGTTCCTAAACCTTAAAGCCTAAAGATATCCTAAAATTTCTGCAACAATACAGAGCTCACAGACTCTGAAACTCAATTCATGCATCTGAAGCAGATCTAAAATAAAAAAATTATTATACATATCTAAAATAAAAAAATTATTATACATCTGAAGCAGATCTAAGGTAAGGCTAAACCACGTGGCAACTTTACATATACTAAAATAAAAAAATTATTATACACAGCGTAAGTAAGTTTTGAACCCAAGACATTGGATTTCATTAAAAACATACCTATCACTTAAGCAACATACATATTATGATATTAAATTCTTTATTATTTATTTTTATTATTAGTTATCTAAATTGCACACGCATCACGTGTGCCACCCGCTAGTCAACCTGGAACCACCTGCCCGTCTAGTGTTAAGATCTGCACAGCATCAGCTACACACACACACAAATCACTTGAAAGGAACTCTTGAGCCTCATTAGCTATTGCAAGGAAAGATTCCTCAAATACAATCTCAAATTACTTATTTTGGGCATCTTATCCCTGATACAATTACTACATTTTAAACCATAAATGATTGATAGTAATTATTATGGATGTTCTTTCAATTTCTCTTGATCTCATTCGATGTAATTATTTATTTTAATGATTCTTTTCTGCCTGGAAAAATTACAGCTTCTTATAACAGGACAGTCTATGATTTAACTAGGCAATTATACATTTTCATGCATCTTCACACACACAATAAAAAAAAAAAAAATTAAAAAAAGGTGACATACCATTGCAGTATTCCTGAAGATTAGCAACCGCAACCTCCAGTCCTCTGCTTGCAGTTGCATTTCCTGCAATTGATGGTGCACTTATGCCTTGTCTTCCAATATCTTCTTCAGCAAATGACCCTAAAATCGACAGCAGCAATTAGGTTATAATCGTCACAAAGCTCTGCAAACCAATGTCTGAATGTTGCCATACAAACACATTCTCATCTCAATAAATTTAGCAGTACTAACAAAACAGAAAATATTCCTAATAACAAACTCAAATACAACAAGATCTTTTCTTCTTCTTTTTTCCCCTTTTTTGAGTGTTTTTCAAGAACCATAGACAAACAAGCTGACACAAGGTGGAAAGATGAGAAAACAATTAAAAAGAGGGAACTCAACCCACACTGGAGAAATAAAGATTTACAGGATAAGAGAAGACCCAAAGCAAAGATCATTCAGGGGATAGATTACCCTCCCCATAAATTCATTCAAGTTTATATCACCCTGCCTATAAATCCATTCCAGATTTTTTGCCCAATTCCGCCTTTGTCATGCTTAATGTTTCATCTTTTACACAACTAGTTCCAAGCCAGTGTCAAGGAAGAGGATTGCAGTAAGTTGACAGCCAACCTAAAACTAAAAGTCACACCTCTATGAACATAAATTTAAATCCAAAGAATTCTTTTGTTCAGGTGTTCTCTTCTTGTTACTAAATGAACAATGATTAGCAAGGGCATTCCTCTATGAACATAAACTAAAAGTCACACCTCTATGAACATAAATTTAAATCCAAAGAATTCCTTTGTTCAGGTGTTCTCTTCTTAGTCCAATAGAATAAGATATGCTGATGTGGTACGTCATCAGAGACAAGTGCGGAGAAAGAAAATTTTTTAAAAAATGACCATTCAATGTGTCCAGCGGTCATTGAATACTTCAATGTGACCTGAAAGGTAAAAAATGAACAAAACTTTAGCAATACTTCAATGTGTCCAGCGGTCATGACCATTCAAACTTCTCAGTGTAATCAGAAAATAAAAAGGATTAAAACATGAAAAATACGTTCGCATGTCCGGGGTTCCGCAGCACCACATGATTCACATTTTCCAGATTCAAGCGGCAAACCAAGGAACGGATTTGAAAGCTGACTAGCATGGCTTATAGGGAAATCACTATTCTCATTTTTGGGTTGTCACACCAAGAGATATAGTAAGCATATCCTCAAGTACATTGTTCAAATATTCTAAACTACATTGTTCAAATATTCTGTCACAACTACACAGTAAGAAACATAATAGTGTAAAACATTCCCTTTTCTGCACATACATGAGATCATTACAAAATGCATTAGCATCTAGAGCACGGATGGATTAGAATCTAGGTTTGAAAGGAGCAAACCTGTAGCATCTAGAGCACGGATGGATTCACAAAATGCATTAGCAAACCTGTAGGAACAAATGATATATATATTTTGGATGGATTCACAAAATGGATTCACTTTGAACTAACAGATTTCTCAAGTACTCTGTCAATTGTTCTTGTTTGCTTGGAGATCCTAACACCCCCGCCAATAGAAGTGGTAAGATACACAGAGTAGCAAGTCTCTCAGCTACACCAGTTCTCGGTCTCAATCCTATATACAAAAATTTGTCTTAGCTAATGCAATATGTACTATCATGCTAATTTATCAGGATAAGTTTTAAGTTTGAGAAACATAATACAGGTCTGAGAGTTCAATGTACACTCATAGTTCAAATCCGTATTGCAGTCCATAATGGAGGTGAAATTTAAATTGAACCATTGATGATAATCATGCATTGAAGTTCGAATAGTTTATTACTATGTGATTTTATCCAATAAAAAATACCTGATCCATGTTACCCAATATTCAACATTACTCGTTATTTTATACATTATTAACTGAACCTAACATAGCCTAGCCTTCACCACATTTCAAGAGTCTTAAAAAGGGTTTTCTTTTCTTCCCAAGAGGCATAAATATAACTAATTCAAAACCTTTTTTTTTCCATTGATTAAAGTTTGCAAAGAAAGAGTTCATAAGAGTTCCACAATCCATTGCCATTAACATTTCATAGCAAAGAAAGAGAGAAAGAGAAATGAACTGACCAGATCCTTGAAGATGATAAAAGCTACAAGGAATAAGAGAACGAAGAGGATTTCGATTTCCACCTTGTTTCGGCATCTTTGCTTCCACCTGCAACTACGAATGTTGTCTTTCACCAACAATTTCAAAGATTCAGATTCAAACTACAACGACCGACAATAGAGAGAGAGAAAGAGAGAGAGAGAGAGAGAGAGAGAGGATGGAATGGAAGGAACCAAAACTAACCAGAATATCATAAGGTCGTTGATGACCGTCGTCACTTGCTGCTCCCTCGCTGCTAGCCGTCGTCGAGAGAGTGAGAGAGAGAGAGAGACATATTTGGTAGAAATTAGGGATTGTGGTTCTAAGAGAAGGGTGAGAGTTTGGGTTTGAGATTAGGGGTTTTTTGTGTGGAGGCGGGAATGGGAAAAAAAAAAGGGGGGGAGCGGGAAGGGAAAAAAATAAAGGGGCGGGGAATGAAAAATAAAAATAAAAATAAAAATAAAAAAAATAATTAAATAAATTTATTTTTTGTTAAAATATATATTTTTTTTTTGTAGTTAATGAATTTTTTTAAAATTTTTTTTTTATAGTTACTAAGATTGAAAATTTATTTTTTTTCATTTTTATTTTAATGAAAAAAAATATTATTATTACTAAGAGATAGTGGTGGTGGTGGTGGTGGTGGTGGTGATGGTGATGGCGATGGCGAAAGAGATTAGTGGTGAAATTGTGGTAGTGGTGGTGTAAATAGAGTGGCAGGGGTGAAAGAGAGGTACTGGTAGTAATAGTGGCAATAGTGGTAGTGGAGTGGTGGCGATAGTAGTAGTAATGGTAGTCGTAGATGTGAAGTGGTGACAGTAGAAGTAATGGTGGTGGTGGAATGGTGTTTGCAGTAGTGGTGAAGGTGGTAGAGGAGATGGGTGGTGAGAGAGAGAAATGAGTGAGAGACAGATATTTTTCTTGTAGTGGATTGAGAGAGAGAGAGAGACAGAGTGATGAGCGAGAGAGAGACAAAGTGGTCGCTAAAAGTGCATTTTCTTGTAGTGGATTGATATTTTTCTGCGGCACATTTTATTTTTGTTATTAAAAATCATGAACTAATTTTTTGTGGTAGAGGAGAGGGAGCAGCAGTAGTGTTGAAGGTGGTGGATAAGAGATGATGGTGGTGGTGGTGGTGGTGGTGGTGGTGGTGGCGGCGAAGGAGATTAGTGGTGAAGTTGTGGTAGTGGTAGTGGCAGAATAGATGGAGTGGCAGGGGTGAAGGAGAGGTAATGGTAATAGTAATGGCAGTAGTGGTAGTGGAGTGGTGGCAATGGTAGTAGTCGTAGAGGTGAAGTGGCAACAGTGATAGTAATGGTGGTAGTGGAATGGCGTTTGCTGTAGTGGTAAAGGTGGTAAAAAAGATGGGTGGTGAGAGAGAGAGATGAATGAGAGACAAATAGATGAGAGAAAGAGACAGAGACAGAGACAGAGTGATGAGCGAGAGAGAGACAAAGTGGTCGCTAAAAGTGCATTTTCTTGTAGTGGAGAGCTCAGTAAATAGAGAAGAGATGAGAGAGAGAGAGTGAGCAATGTGAACACAATGGTGACAGATAGAGAGAAAAGTGATAGAGAGAAGAAAGATGAACGAAAGACACACAGACAAACAGACAAATAGACAAACAGACAGATAAAGAAGAGTGATGAGTGAAAGAGAGAAAGAGAACAATGGTGGTAGTTGAATGGCATTTGCAGTAGTGGTAAATGTGGTAGAGAAAGACAAGAGAGATGAACGAGAGCGAGAGAAGAGAGATGAGCAAGAGAGATAAAAGACAAGAGAGATAGAGACAAGAGAGCTGAACAAAAGAGACAGAGAAAGAAAATAGATGAGAGAAGAGATAAATGAGTGAGAGACACAGAAAGAGAGAGAGAGACAGACAGAAAGAGAAGAGTGATGAGTAAGAGAGAGAACGAGAATAGAGAGAGAAAGATGAAAAAATGGGTGAGAGACAGAAAAAGAGACAGAGAGCGAAAAGAGATGATCGAGATAAAGACATAGAGAGAGAGAGAGAGACAGACAGATAGACAAATAGACAAACAGATAGACAGATAGATGTGTGAGAGACACAGAGAGAGAGAGAGAGAGACAGACAGATAGACAAACAGATGAGATGTGAAAAATAGATCAGGAGAATTAAATTAATATTTTTTTATTTTATTTATTGTATATACTTTTTACTTTATTGGAGTTTTATGACTCAGTTTATGAAAAAAAAATTACAAAATTTAGAAATAGAGAGACAGAGATAAAGACAGAGACATAGTAGAAAAGAGAAAGAGATAGAGACAGAGACAGAGAGAATCAAGATATGAGTAACAGATAGACAAAGAGAGAGATAGATGAGACAGACAGACAGACAGATAGACAGATAGATGTGTGAGAGACACAGGGAGAGAGATAGATAAACAGACAGATAGACAAACAGATAGATGAGTGACAAACAGAGAGAGACAGAGACAAAAAGAGAGAGAAATGGAGCGAAAAGAGATGAGAGAGAGAGAGACACAGAAAAAGAGAGATGGACGAGAGAGATAGAGAGAGATAGAAATAAGAGAGAGAGAGAGAGAAAAAAAAAATAAATGAGAGAGATAGAGAGAGAAAGATGAGCGAGAGAAACAGAGAGAGAAGACAGATGAGAGAGATAGAGAGAAGAAAGATATGCGAGAGACAGAGAGAAAATGAGACAGAGAAACAGACATGCTCTCTCTCTCTCTCAATTAATCTATAACTAAGCTTGTTTAGTGTCCCAAATATTTGACATGATCTAATGGACTGACTCTAGCCTGAAAGGTTTGATATCAAATCATACTAACACTATGTAAAGTTGATTTGCAATTAAGATGAATTCTTCTGTGAGGCATTTCATCAAACACCCTGTCCACCATTGGATCTCCCCCTTGATATGAGAAGCAGATAATATTTTTTTTACTGAACAATATAATAATATATTTAAAAATTTTATATTCTTATATTCTTATATTATTTATATATATATATATATATAATAAGAAAGAAAAGAAAGAAAGAAAATTAAAAATAAAAGAAGGAAAAAAAAATTTAAAAAAAAATTTGAGCAAGCTCAACCCATGCTTTTTTCGTCGCCAATTACTTTTATAAATCCCTCAAATTTAAATTAGAAATGTTTCCCTCCAAATTTAAATTAACAATAGTGTTTGATTATTGTTAACCGTGTATAACGTAAAAATATTTTTAAAAAGTTGAAAAAATTAATTATTAAAAAATTAAGGAAAAATTTAAAATTTGAAATAATATCAATAAGTCTTACAAATAATTGGGATATTTTGTCTTTTATTAGTACTGGTAATAATATTGAAAAATTTATTGAAATGATAAATAATTGGGATATTTTGTCTTTTATTTGTGAATTTTGATTTATTCTTAATTTATTAGTGTTATTGAAATATGATGATGTAAAAAGTATAAATAGTTTAATTGTATTTTTCATCTCAAAATAATAGTCTATTTTCAGAATTTAATTTCTTTTTATAATACAATTATTACATTTTGAAAATATTAATTTATCAAAATTACCTTTTGTAAATTAATTATTTATCTTCATAAAAATAAAAATAAAAATAAAAATAAAAATAAAAATAAAAATAAAAATAAAAATAAAAATGTAAATAATTAATTTTTTTTTATTTACATTCGGCTACCAAACATTTAGTAGCCGAAAGTGGGTCTATAGCGACTAAAAAAACTTTGGTCGCCGAAAGGTGACATTTGGCGACCAAAACTTTGGTCGGGAAAGATTAAAAATTAATTTTTTTTATTTACATTCGGCTACCAAAAATTTAGTAGCCGAAAGTGGGTCTATAGCGACTAAAAAAACTTTGGTCGCCGAAAGATGACATTTGGCGACCAAAACTTTGGTCGGGAAAGATTAATAATTAATTTTTTTTTATTTACATTCGGCTACCAAACATTTAGTAGCCGAAAGTGGGTCTATAGCGACTAAAAAAACTTTGGTCGCCGAAAGGTGACATTTGGCGACCAAAACTTTGGTCGGGAAAGATTAAAAATTAATTTTTTTTATTTACATTCGGCTACCAAAAATTTAGTAGCCGAAAGTGGGTCTATAGCGACTAAAAAAACTTTGGTCGCCGAAAGGTGACATTTGGCGACCAAAACTTTGGTCGGGAAAGATTAAAAATTAATTTTTTTTATTTACATTCGGCTACCAAACATTTAGTAGCCGAAAGTGGGTCTATAGCGACTAAAAAAACTTTGGTCGCCGAAAGGTGACATTTGGCGACCAAAACTTTGGTCGGGAAAGATTAAAAATTAATTTTTTTTATTTACATTCGGCTACCAAAAATTTAGTAGCCGAAAGTGGGTCTATAGCGACTAAAAAAACTTTGGTCGCCGAAAGGTGACATTTGGCGACCAAAACTTTGGTCGGGAAAGATTAAAAATTAATTTTTTTTATTTACATTCGGCTACCAAACATTTAGTAGCCGAAAGTGGGTCTATAGCTACTAAAGTTTTTTTTAGTCGCCAATTGTGATATGTTTAGCTACTAAATAATTTTTTAGTCGCCAATTGTAATATCTTTAGCTACTAAATTTTTTTTAGTAGCCAATAATCAACATTCCCCTACTAAAAAAAATTAGTAGCTAAAAAGTTGACTTTTGCCGACTAAAATTCTTTTTGGTAGCCAATTCCCACACTTTTGGCGACTAAATTAGTTTTGGTAGCTAAAAGTGGTCGGCAAAAATGTATTTTCTTGTAGTGGTGGTTGAGATTAATTGTTATATTATGACACTACAAGAAAAAACACCTTTGGCGACTAAATTTTTAGTCGCCAAAGGTCCATTTTTCGTCGCCAAAAGTCGCGTTTTAACCTTCCCCGACCAATTTTTTTGGTCGCCCGTTTTGTCGCTAATACCTGGTCGCAGAAGGTTTTGGCGACTAAAAAGATTTTAGTCGGCAAAAGGCAGCTGTTTAGCGACTAAAGTTTTCGTCGCCAAAGCTCAATTTTCATTTTTTTAATTATACATTTAGCGACTAAATATTTAGTCGCTAATAGTGAATTTAAAAAAAAAAAAAATTTGAAAAAAATCTTTTGGCGACCAAAAGAGTTTAGTCGCCAAAAGCATATTTAAAAAAAAAAAATTTCAACTTGTTGCTGCTGCCAGGTTTCGACCCTGCGCACAACCACCACACAGCTCACACCTTGCGCACAACACTCCCTCCACCATGCCACACATCATCTCAAGAATATATATGCAATATATATTATTTATATAGTAATTTACCGCTATGAATACAAAATAATATTTATAAATATAATTTTTTTAATTGAATATAATTTATGTCAAAAAATAAATTATTTAGTACAAAAATATTTGGGCCACTTTTGGCGACTAAACCTTAATTTTAGTCGCCAATTTTACATTTTTTGGCTACTAAATGATGCTTTGTCGCTAAAAACTGTAATTTCCCGCCCAAAAAGCCTATTTTCGGCGACTAAATTTATTTTTTGTCGCCAAAACCTCAACGTTTGCCGACTAAACTCAGTTTTAGTCGCCAAATTGACCACTTTCAGCGACGAAACAGG